>CM035117.1:90003933-90603933 GCA_020205555.1 Panax stipuleanatus
TGTCTTGTGTAGCTTTTCTGTTTGATTATCTTGTGGTTTTCTGAGGCATTGCTTAGAAAGTTCGATACTGACTGAGACATTGATTCGTATTCATAGTAGTATAGGTTGCATACATTGTAGATATTGCATTTCATCTGTTGCTTGAGGTCAAGCAACGTTTAAGTTTGGGGGTATCTAATAAGTGGTCTTTATGACCACTTATTCGGATAGTAACCAGTTTGTTCTGTTGGCGAAACTCAAGTACTTTTGAGTTTTTCACGTGTTTTTCCTTTGTTTTGTAGATTTTATGTTTAGGAACTCTCTCGATGCTTTTGAGGCCAAAATGATGCAAAGAATGCTAAAAAGATTGATGGCATGACAATGGAAAGAAGGCAAGCGACCAAATGGGAAGGAAATGCAATCCGGACATCATTTGGGTGGTTCACGTTCATTTCATGTTCTTGGATTGGAACTTGGGTCATATTGTAGAGCATCTTATAAGCTTTTCGAAACATCTTGAATCATCCAAATCGGAGTTCGGAGGCGAGAGCTATGCCCCGTATACCAACGGACGTCAAACTTCACGGTTTTGGATGTTCATTGCACAACTGTCAATTGGAGCTCAATTTCAGCCTTCATCCATCCATTATTTCTCAATGCTCAAAGAATAAAAGTTGTAGATCTCTTCGATAGCTTCGATTTAACAGGTGGCAGGCCTCGTAACTCCTATCGAATCAAAATTTATGGCCGTTTTACCAAGGGACTCTGCAGCAGAAAAGTGCCAGCTCGGGCGCGCCGATTTTAGGCCATTTTTGAGCGCGGCCGCGCCAATCTTCATTTGTGCCAGACTTGACTTTTTAATTGAACGGGACTTGGATTTTGATTGGGATATAAGGGGGCTCGTTTGGGGCAAGAAAGAGCATCAAATATTGGCCTTAAGCCCTAGCCCTAGCTTGTTCTTCCATTTCCTTTACATTTCTTGTATAGATTAGGAGTAGATTAAGTCTAGAGTAGGGTTTAGTTTAGTTAGTTAGTTTCTAGGGTTAGATTAGGTTTGAAGATTGAAGCAAGGGATTAGCATCAAAGATCCAAGCTTGGAGAAAGACTAAAGATTTGCATTCTCTATCTCTTAACTCTCCTTGTATTCAATGTGTATTCGGATAATGTTTATAAACCTTGTGGATGATTATTTGAGTTGTTTATAACTTAAATCATATTTTGAGGTTTCAATGGAACCTAATGAGTAGTTTAATTTGATATTCCTTCCATAATGGTCTTATTTGATTACTATGTGTTTGTCTTTTGCGATGTATGCTTTCATTGCTTAATTGAGTCATGACCAATTACTGTGATAACCCATATGGGATTGAAAGATGAAGTGTGGGTTTAGATCTAATCGTAGTAGCGCGCGATTGTACATTCACATGGCGTTGGACGTATGATTTGTGCTTACGATAGACATTTACCGAAGCGCCGCTCGTAGTCAATAGAGGACTTGACCTTAAACCCTATTTATTTGTAAACACCATAGACATATAGGGGTTTAGATAATGTGGGTGTTCACGTACGTTCTATCATCTGTGGATTGCACGTGATATGGATTAGGTGAATCGAAAGATGGCCTTCTCTTTCCTTCCTGTTCTCGGCTAACAACTGTAATGATTAATTTGACCTAATTGGAAGTGTGTCGACTTAGACGAATTATTAGGGGAAATTGGAATCTCTTATCTTCATTATCTGATTTTACTCTAGGATTAATTAGTTTAAGTTTACTTCCTTGCCTAGTTTAAAGTAGTTTTAATTCTTTTTCTTTACCACCCGTTTAAATAAGACTGAAATGATTATGTGCTAGTGCTTTGGCGACCTTTTATCTGTTAATTCCTCGTGGGAACGATATCTTTACTCACTCTTTATTACTTGTTGACGACGTATACTTGCGCGAATATATTGACCGATAAATCGGCCAACATTTAACTTATAAAAGGAACTTTGGAGAGAATAAAGGCATAACCAACTTTGTGTTATGATTTACTAATAATAACATACTTGATATGACTATGTTACATGACTTCATAACTTCTTACTTATGTATATGGCTATATGATTGAGTTAGAACAGTATGTGTATATCTAACTTTCATATCAAGCTTGAATACCGAATGTGCTTAGCTAATGAATATCATATATACGTAATTACGATAGGAATTCAAAGTGTTGATTAGCTTTACGTGGATAGACTACGCATAAGGCAAGTTCCCTAACTTACACTCTTTTATTGTGCAAGTATCATATCCTTGTGTTTACTTTATTCAAGGAACTTTGTAAGCAAGTTCCTAACCCTACTCTTTATTGAGCGTTCATTAAGCTTGTGCTATTATTGTCATACAAGTAAACTTTTGAAATTGCAATTCATGTATTATAACTATATACTTCATGGATAAGATAAAAGTTGATTTATATTCTTCGAGCTTTAAATCTTGAGTTTGAACTTATGATTATTATTATATACCCTAAAAGAGTGGTCTATGCCATTTGATTCGGCTAGACTTATATCATGATTAGAAATCTATCCAAACCAATTGATTGGTGCGGAGTCTTATGTTGACTGAGATGAAAAACCTTCTTTGAAGGGAAAATATAATTTGCTGGGAGACCGACGTGCACACTTAAGTACGATTAAATATTATGCATAACGTAGGGTACTTTAGGTCAATCACCTGTTGCACTTGTTTTTGTTGGATTATCGGTATATTACTGTTAATTCTAGTAGAAGTTCATAGTCCTTAGTGACTACTCAGTATTCAATTCTCTTAAAATCTTGAATTGATTTAGTATTGAATCTTATTGATATTCTGCTGTCCTTAGCAACTGTTATTGAGAACTGTTGATATTTCTTGCTATCCTCGAACTATCATACCTTTCTATACCCTTTTGGATTCGATAACTATATTACTCACCCTTGTTGTTATATTACTTGCTGAGAAAACTTGTTGCTCATTATTGCTTTCCCTAAACCGTTTCAGTTAAGGCAGAGCAGGGCAGACCTTCGGGCGCCGACAAGGGCAAAGAAATGGCTACAGAGTAGCTTTTATTTATGTAGAACTTATGATTGTAATAAGAACTTATTCTGTTATGTATTAGTTAGGTTTATATATGCTTAAGATATGTTTAAGCTATGTAATCGATGTTTAAGTTGTCAGACCTTGGGACGTGAATAAATTATATTAATTAAATGTAATCTATTCGGTAGTAGTATTTCGTATTATTCCGCTGTGAAATGCGACATTTAGTCGTATTGTTATTATTATGGTGTTAGATTGTAGAACATGACGAACCAAATTCGAGTGACCTGTGGCGGTCCAAATTTGGGGGCGTCACAGGTTGGTATCAAAGCTGTAGTTATAAACCTTAGGAGCGAGAGTCCTTAGATTATAACTTAGAAGAACTTAGGATGTTAGAAGGAGATAAAACTCATGTAGAGTTTTCTTTGAGAGACTTAGTGTGTTATGAAATGTAACTTCATTCTATACAATGAACTTATGTTTATTTAACATTCTAATGGAGTTACGGCTTGTTTGTCTTGTGTTTGTGATTGTAGGATGGCAGACACAGGAATACCTAGTAGAGTAGCCGAGGAGGAGCCCAGAGATATACACGTAGTATACGAGGCGCCTCTAGAGGCTGTGCCTGTGCAGGCTATTGCACCATCTTAGTCTAACGACGAGGATGAGATCATGGTGGAGTTTGACCTAGAGGAGGAGCCTATGGAGGACGAGCCTGTTGAGGATGAGCCTACAGAGGAGGAGCCCATGGAGGACTCTTACGAGCCTAACCTGGAGGAACATATGCTGGGAGAGTACGAGGAGCTTATTCTAGAGTTAGACTGCCAAGTCCAGGAGCTGGAGGTCGAGGCCCAGGAGAAAGAGTCTGAGTTTTAGAAGCTGAGGGACGAGGACCACCAAAGGAAGTTGGACATGCAAGAATTAGAGGTAGAGATTGCTTATCGTAGGGAGGCAAGGATCCAGATGGGAACCTTATTCCACAGGTCGGTATCCTGAAATGTAGACTTGGCAGGAAAGTTAGAAGAGGTTTAGCAGAGGGAGTCAAGTGAAAAGACTGAGAAGGAAGCACTCCGTACTCTGCTAGAGTTGGAGGTTATGGATAGGATTCACTTCGAGGAGAAGTGGGAAGCGGCTAACGAGAGGGCTGACGACCTAGAGGATGAGGTCAGATGCAAGAAGAGGAAGATGAACAAGATGGGGTATGTGTTCTGTTCGGCTTTTGAGAGGGTGATTGATGGTGTGTACCACTACCCAGCAGAGCAGGAATAGACCCTACATACCTTGAGCCAAGAGTTGATGGCGTACATAGCGCAGATCAAGTACAAGAGCGCTATGGAGCGTGAGATGATGGGATGAGACCCTTAGTCACTCTAGTCATAGCATTAGTAGTTTTTACCTTATGTGATGTATATACTATGATGTAATCCCAACTTTTTGTGTAAAGTGTGGGATAGTTATGTAAACCCCGAGTAAACTTTTGTTAGAGGGGTAGTATGGTAGTATATTAATGTTCCCCGTCTTTTGTGATATTAGGGGATATGTGATAACATTTATAGAAATATGCTAGGGATGATCATGTAATGAAACGAGTTGGCATATGAATATAAATGATCTTATTTCAGAAACGTGTTATAAATTTTATTCTTTTAATATTAAAAGAAATACTTAAGTAATATGACTGAGTAATAATAAAATGAAAAATTTTGTGATGCAGAAAATGCCGCCCAGACGTAGATTAACTACACCTAAAGAGTCAGTTAACAATGAGTCAAGTAGACCCGATCCAGAAGTTAGTAGATTTTCTAGGAGAGGCTCTAAGGGGAAGGAACAACGAACCCATTCGCCCTAACCCCCAAGCAGTACCAGTGACAAACTTTAAAGATTTTAGGAGTGTAGGACCCCCAGAGTTCGAGGGTACTACCGACCCGATCATTGCCCAAACCTGGATCAAGGAGATCGAGAAGGCTTTCACTATAGCTCATGTGGGTGAAGACCAGAAGACGGTATTTGCTATATACATGATGAGAGGCAAAGAAAACTACTGTTGGGAAGCGAATCAACAGAGAGCTGGAGAAGGGACGATAACATGGGAGATATTTAAGACGCTGTTCTTTGAGAATTATTTCCCAAAGAGCATGAAGAACCAAATGGAGGTGAAGTTCTTAGAACTGAAGCAAGGTGATATAACGGTGGCGCACTACGCAGCTAAGTTCAATGAACTAGCGCGATTTGCAGAACATAAAGTGGAAGATGAAGAAAGAAAGGCGAGACGCTTTGAACAAGGACTGAAGCCTTGGCTGTTTAATAAGGTGTCAGTTCTTCAAATTGACTCCTTTGCGACATTGCTGGAGAAGGCGATTATTGCGGAAGGTGGTAATGAGGCCTTAAGTCTTTATAACAAGGAGAAGAAATGAAAGAATACCGAAGGAAAAAACCGTGTTGGAGGAAGCAGCAGTGGAGGAAGTAACTTAGGAAAAAGGAAGTGGGGCAATAACAACAAAAACAACAACAATTAGTCGGGAAACTTTTGTGGAGGATTTAAGAAGAGGGCAGAGGGATGCCCAAAATGTGGAAAGAATCACCAAGGTGAGTGCTAGAAGGGACGCGGCACTTGCTACAACTGTGGACAGGAGGGAGACATTTCGCCCAACTGCCCAAAATCGAAAAAGATACAAGGATGTTTTGTATGTGGCTCGACGGAGCACCGGATTAAGGACTGTCCGAAGAAGGGAAGTGGCGGAGGTAGCAACCGACAAGGGGGAAACAAGCTAATGATCATTGGACCGGCACAATCCAACAGCCCTACCGCTAGGTCCTTTAACATGACCGTCCAGGACGCAGTAGCTGCGAAGGACGTGGTGTCAGGTATAATACCAATCAATCATATAAATGCATATGTATTATTTAATTCGGGTGCCACCTGTTCTTTTGTATCTGAAGAATTTGCTAGTAGAATTAACACACCCCGAGATCGACTAGAAGATCTCTTGAACATTGAAGTTGCGAATAAAGAAGTAATCCTTGTAGAATTCGTTTATCGAAATTATCGCGCAAACATTAGAGATCATGAACTGAGTGTAGACTTGATTCCTATTAGATTGGGAGAATTTGATGTAATACTGGGAATGGATTGGTTGTATTACCATGCTATAATAATTGACTGTCAAAACAAAAGTGTGAACCTTCAGACTTCGAGTAAGTCTAAGGTAGTGTTTTATGGTAGCTCATCGCTTAAGCAATCGTGTTGTGTTACGATGATGCAAGACAAGAAATTGTTAAGGGAAGGATGTGTAGGTTATTTAGCTTACATTGTAGATACTCGAAAAAAAGGGAGTAGAAATTAAGGATATATCCGTAGTGAAAGAATTCCAAGACGTATTTTTGGACGATCTGCCTGGTCTTTCGCCAGACAGAGAATTCGAACTCGAACTCGTAATAGACTTAGCACCGGGAACTGCATCGATTTTAAAAGCTCCATATCGTATGGCGCCAGTAGAAATGAAAGAATTAATGATACAACTGCAAGAGTTATTAGATAAAGGTTACGTACGACCAAGTGCTTCTCCTTGGGGAGCACCAGTGTTATTCGTTAAGAAAAAGGACGAATCGATGAGGCTCTGTATCGATAATCGAGAATTAAACAGAGTAACGATCAAGAATAGATATCAGCTACCAAGGAAAGACGACCTATTTGATCAACTGAAGGGAGCGAAGTGTTTCTCGAAGATCGACCTATGGACAGGTTATCACCAACTAAAAGTACGGGAAGAAGACATACCAAAGACTGCATTTCGAACCCGTTATGGATATTACGAGTTTTTGGTAATGTCATTTGGATTGACTAATGCTCCGGCAGCATTCATGGACTTGATGAACTGAGTTTTCAAGCCCTACTTGGATAAGTTTGTGGTGGTTTTCATCGACGACATCTTGATCTACTCGAAGACAGAAGAAGAGCACGCCGAACATCTGAAGATTGTTTTGGAAGCGCTAAGGAAGGAGAAGATGTATGCGAAGTTTTCAAAGTGTGAATTTTGGATGGAGAAGGTTCAATTCTTAGGTCACATGGTGGATAAGAATGGAATCTCAGTAGACCCTGCAAAGGTCGAAGCAGTGAGTAATTGGGAGCAGCCAAGAACACCAACGGAGGTGAGAAATTTATTAGGGTTAGCTGGGTACTATCGAAGATTCATCCAAGATTTTTTTAAGATAGCGACCCCGTTGACCAATCTGACGAGGAAGACGGTGAAATTTGTATGGACCAAAAAATGCGAAGAAAGTTTTTAAGAATTGAAGAAGATATTGAGCGAAGCGCCTGTGTTGTCATTACCGGACGATACGGGAAATTTTGTGGTGTATAGTGATGCATCGCACAAGGGACTTGGCTGTGTGCTTATACAACACGGTAAAGTTATTGCGTATGCATCACAACAATTAAAGGAGTACGAAAAATGATACCCTACTCACGACTTAGAGTTAGCGATAGTAGTTTTTGCATTGAAGATTTGGAGGCATTATTTGTACAGAGAGAAATGTAAAATATACACGGACCACAAAAGTCTGAAATATATTTTCACACAGAAGGAGTTGAATATGCGTCAGAGGAGGTGGTTAGAATTGATCAAAGACTATGATTGTGATATTCTTTATCACCCGGGTAAGGCAAACGTGGTTGTCGACGCTCTGAGCAAGAAGGGAAAGGAGAAATTGTTTCATTTGACGACTCAAGAGGAGTTGATAAGAGAGATGGAGAATTGGAAATAGAGGTAAAGGAACCGGAAAGGTCAGAAGAAAAGTTATTCGTAATGGAAGCTCGTCCGACATTGTTGGATAGAGTGAAGGAATCACAAGAGAAAGATGAAGAATGCGAGAAAATTAGAAAAGGATCGCAGAAAATGGAGAGGAAAGATTCAGAATGGATAAAGACGGTATCTTGAGATTTGAAGGGAGAGTGTGGGTTCCAGCGGTAACCGAATTGAGAGAAAAGATTTTGCACGAGGCACATAATACGACGTATTTCGTTCATCCGGGAGTCACAAAGATGTACCGAGATTTGAGGCAACATTTTTGGTGGCCCAATCTAAAACGGGATGTCGCAGAGTGCGTTAGTAGATGTCTGACTTGCCAACGCATCAAAGCGGAACACCAGCGACCGAGTGGTTTACTTCAACCTTTAGAAATACCAGAGTGGAATTGGGCGCACATTACGATGGACTTCGATAGGACTTCCAATCACGCAGAAAGGATATGATGCCATTTGAGTTATCGTGGATCAACTAACGAAGACCGTACATTTTCTACCAATCAAGATCCTCTGTAGTTTGAATCAGTTAGCGAGTCTGTACGTAAAGGAGATTATTTCATGACATGGACTGCCGGTGTCAATTGTCTCTGATCGAGATCCGCGCTTCACATTAAATTTTTGGAAAAGCTTGCAAGAGAGAATGGGAACGAAGTTGAGGTTGAGTACGGCTTATCATCCTCAGACAGACGGACAGAGTGAGCGCACAATACAAACGCTAGAGGACATGCTTCGGACTTGCGTGATGGACTTCAAAGGAAATTGGGACGACTACTTACCCTTAGTAGAATTCGCGTATAACAATAGTTATCATGCGAGTATCGGCATGCCACCGTACGAAGCTCTTTATGGAAGGAAGTGCAGAACTCCGTTATGTTGGGATGAAGTCGGAGAACAACGAGTCCTCGGACCAAAGTTAGTACAACAAACCGCAAACGTGGTGACAATAATAAGAGCCAGATTGGTAGCATCTCAAGATCGCCAGAAAAAGTACGCAGACTTGCATCGGCAGGACCGAGACTTTAAAGTCGGTAGTTTTGTATTCTTGAAGGTATCTCCATAGAAGGAAAAAATCCGATTCAGAAATAAGGGAAAATTGAGTCCAAGATTCATAGGACCGTTCGAGATACTGAAGCGAGTGGGCGAAGTGGCATACAAAGTTGCATTACCACCCGAGTTGGAGCACATCCACAACGTGTTCCACATCTCCGTGCTGCGACCGTACAAGGCCGACTACAAGCACGTGATTTTTTATGAGCCTATTTAAGTGGAGAAGAATCTAGCGTATGAAGAAATTCCTGTCCAGATATTAGATAAGAAAGAGCAAACCTTAAGAAATAAAGTTATTTCATCTGTAAAAGTACTTTGGCGTAACCACGATGTCGAGGAGGCTACGTGGGAATTAGAAGATAGGATGATGAGGGATTATCCCCATCTATTTGTGTAACCTTGTAACAATTTCGGGACGGAATTTTTATAAGGGGGGGAGGATTTAATAGCCGAGAAATTTTGAATATTAATAAAGGAATATATTAATGATAGTCAAATATTTATTTGAATATAAATATTTTGTGTTATGAGATGAGTTAACTCAATTGTTTCAAATAAAATATAAATAATAATTAAGAAAAATATGGAGTTAATGATAAGCTCGTTGGAATGCCTTGTGTGGCACGAGGATAGGAACAATGATGAGTTAATTAATTCAAGAATGAAAATCATAAGTAAAGAATCGATTAATAGTATTATTGATTAATTGATATTTTTTGTAATTAATCGATAACGTGTAAATTAACTGTTATGGAGATTAATAATTACATTGATTATTGAGGGATGGATTACTTATTAATATTATTAATTAATTGATAAAATAAGTAATTAATTAATTACCATTGAGAATAATAATATATAAACGAGTAAATTATTAATATAATTATATTTACTCAGTTAATTGTTATATGCCGAGCATGCGATAATTAAATATCGTAGCTACAACTATATTATATAGTGTAATGTGACGATCAATGTGACTATATTATATATAGAAATCATATATTAAGATTGATTAAATTATATAAGTTACATATCAGTGCTTATGTGGAAATATATGTGTGTATGACCATTAACTTAGTATCTCTTGAATATATAATAAACAATTGCTAATTGGTGATATTTTAATATATAATATAATTGAATAATAGATGAGAAAATGTAATGTGATAATACCCGATTAAATTATACCAGTATGATAAAATGTACATGGATTATATATATGCAAATTACCTTTACTATATTGAAGTAGTATGTAGTTGAATTACATTGTGACACTAATTTATAACATAAACATATATTGTATGCATATGAAATATATAACTTGAGTATATAGTATGCATATTATAACACAAGTGTAGCATGTAGTTCATTTGCCAAATTGCAGAGTTTCATTTCTTGTCCCATAATGAGAGGCATTTCCTCTTCACGTGTGCAAGCTCAAGGCTAGCCTACTCCTTATAATCTCAAAATCAGCAACTTAGATGGTAATCATGCCATGGGGAGTGGGTATGATGATGGAATCCAATCACCACTCACCAACTTCTCTATAACCACCATGAAATGTATTCTCCCATTGGTATAATTTGAAGTGTATAAGCATTGTCTGTGTAATAATTCTTCTATAAATATAGTCTCTCCTCTTCACAAATCAAATGCTTAGAATTTCCCTAAGTATAGAAGTTAGAGCAAATTATATATCAGTGATAGCATTCTAAGAATTTGAGAGAGTTCAGCTTAGCAAGCTCAATTCGTATAACAAAGGTATATTACATTTACTGTTCTTCATTCTTGTTCTTTATTTCTTGTTTTCTATCAAAGTTCAAATTCTTGATCATGTTGAATTAGATTGTAATTGGAGTATAAAGTGCTTGTTTAAGTGTTACGTGAACTATTAAGTATGTTAGTATACAATGTAGCATGATCACAATCAATTTTGTAATGAAATTTTGAGGTTTGGCTTGCATTCTGCCGAAGCAGGAAACTCTCTGGTGTAGACCAGACACGGCGCAGCTGCGCTGGTTTTGTACTAAGGCTAGCCAGTCTCTGGAGTCAGTTCTCTGATTCTGTTAAAAAACTGTTAAGTGTTAATTGATTATTATGACTTAGACAAAGCATGCTAGCATGAATAACCTTTATATGGGTACGTAGACCTAAAGTGAGCATGTTATATTATGTTTGCATGCATGATTGACGAAAAGTGTAATTTTCAAAATGAACTTAGAACTTAAAAAGGAACCATAGTATGATATATTCATGTTTATATTCTGACTTTTGATACATGTTCGTATTACCTAGAGATGCATGAAAAGCATGTTAACTTGTGTATATATATTTCGTAAGGTAGCATGAACATATTGAATCTCATTAGTAAACTTTACTAACGAAAGCATAAGTTTTGAAAGTGAACCTTGATATGTTATATTGAGATTTAGATTCTGATATTTATAGACATGTTTGATAGTGCTCTTAACCTCACTAATGTATCATACATGTATGCCTACCTTGTTAGATGTCATGAAATCAAGTTAAGCACAAATGAAGCATGTTTTCAAACCAATGACAATGTTAGTTACATATATGTGATGTGAATATTCATGAGCATGCCTAACGTGAGTTATATGACTACCTCATGTGTTTAAATGACAAGCATGTTAGACTTTGTGATTTCGTGACCATGAATGGTCTCAAGTTAATAAGATGTTAAACTTAGAACCATATCATATAAGAATGAACTTTGATTGACTTGGTAAGCATGAAAAGACCCTTAGACATGTATATGCTATGTGTGAATGTTTGCGTACATGCCGGACAGAATTTGCAGGCAGCAGCCCAACCTTGGCCTGGCCAGGGGTCAGCGTAGCTGTGCCTCCCCTAGGCTTGACCATGGCGCAATTGCGCCAGTCTGGAATCAGAAGTCATGCAGTTTGTTAATCCAATTTTGACAGTTAACCTATTTGATGCCTAAGCTGTTAAAACTTGGTCAGATCCCTACTGATATATGTTTACGAATGAAGGTAGTATTACATAATGATGTTTAACTTATAAAAGTAACTTTGGAGAGAATAAAGGCATAACCAACTTAGTGTTATGATTTGCCAATAATAACATACTTGATATGACTATGTTACATAACTTCATAAGTTCTTACTTACGTATATGGCTATATGATTGAGTTAGAACAGATGTGTATATCTAACTTTCATATCAAGCTTTAATATCGAATGCGCTTAGCTAAAGAATATCATATATACATAACTAAATTACGATAGGAATTTAAAGTGTTGATTAGCTTTACATGGATAGACTACGCATAATGCAAGTTTTCTAACTTACACTCTTTTATTGTGCAAGTATCCTATCCTTGTGTTTACTTTATTCAAGAAACTTTATAAGCAAGTTCCTAACCTTACACTTTATTGAGCGTTCATTAAGCTTGTGCTATTATTGTCATACAAGTAAACTTTTGAAATTGCAATTCATGTATTATAACTATATACGTCATAGATAAGATAAAAGTCGATTTATATTCTTTGAGCTTTAAATCTTGAGTTTGAACTTATAATTGTTCTTATATACCTTGAAAGAGTGGTCTATGCCATTTGATTCGGCTAGACTTATATCATGATTAGAAAGCTATCCAAACCAATTGATTGGTGCGGAGTCTTATGTTGACTGAGATGAAAAACCTTCTTTGAAGGGAAAATATAATTTATCGGGAGACCGACGTGCGCACTTAAGTACTATTAAATGTTATGCATAACGTAGAGTACTTTAGGCCGATTACCTGTTGTACTTATTTTTGTTGGATTATCGATATATTATTGTTAATTCTAGTAGAAGTTCATAGTCCTTAGTGACTACTCAGTATTCAATTATCTGAAAATTTTGAATTGATTTAGTATTGAATCTTATTGATATTCTGATGTCCTTAGCTACTGTTATTGAGAACTGTTGATATTTTTTGCTATCCTTGAACTATCATACGTTTCTATACCCTTTTGGATTCGAGAACTATATTACTCACCCTTGTTGTTATATTACTTGCTGAGCAAACTTGTTGCTCATTCTTGCTTTTCCTAAACTATTTCATTTAAGGCAGAGCAGGGCGGACCTTCAGACGCCGACAAGGGCAAAGGAAAGGCTACAAAGTAGCTTTTATTTATGTAGAACTTATAATTGTAATAAGAACTTATTCTGTTATGTATTAGTTAGGTTTATATATGCTTAAGATATGTTTAAGCTATATAATTGATGTTTAAGTTGCGAGACCTTGGGACGTGAATAAATTATATTAATTAAATGTAATATATTCAGTAGTAGTATTTCGTATTATTCCACTGTGAAATGCGACATTTAGTCGTATTGTTATTATTATGGTGTTATATTGTAGAATGTGAAGAACCGAATTCGAGAGACCAGTGGCGGTCCGAATTTGGGAGCGTCACAGCTTTCATATAAGGTTTATTTTTCTTATTTTTCATTCACGGGTGCATTTTACGCTCCATCCCGTGTTCACAATCAACCGTTCAATGTCTGCATCTATTAGTCTTTTCAATGTTACCCGTTTAGCGAACTTTCAACCAACGACTCCCAAACCAGACGATTTTAGGGCGCTAGGTGTAAAAACACCCCCAAGGACTTACTTATTCAAGTAACAAAGGCCATAGGTACAAACTAGTCCATGTGTTTATTCTCTCTTTTTCTTATTTTTCTTTTTCTCTATTTTCTACTTTCTTTCTTTCTTTCTTTTTTATTTCTTTTTTTCTTTCACCCCACTGACTCCCCCAAACTCAAGTTATTACTTACTTTTAAGCCTTTAATGTCAATATAGCAGTATCATCAAATTTTAACTAATATTTTCCCCCAGAAACAAGTTGTGATCCCTTGAAATGAGTTGATTAGACAGTTAAGCTCTTACGTGCTAACAAGTTGCACAAGTTTTGGACAGAATCGGATTTTCATCTTGATTAACATTAGAACTCATCATTAATCTTCACGTTTATTCGAGTTAAAATGCAATACCAATCCTATCATCGGCCGAGCTAAATACTTGTCAATCCATTGCTTAAACTCATACAACCTATGTGCCTAAATGCAAAGATTGTATTTTTATGATTTTTCTTAATTTTCTTCATTTTTTTCTATAGAACTCATGTAAACATTAAACTATGAACACAAGAATGTACATATGCTCTACTCTAAAGTGCAATTAACTAACATGCAAAATAACATGAACATGCAAATAACTAATATGCAACCAAACTAACTAAATGACTAATCTACCCCCAAACTTAAATAATAAATGTCCTCATTGGATAAAACAATAAAAGTTTGAGGACTGCCCTGAGCGATCAAGCGTCATGCTCGACCAGTAGATCCTCGGTAGGTGGGTCATCAACCAGGTCCTCCACGGGCTGTAGGGGGGAGAAAAGCTGGTAATGGCTATGGAACTGGAAACTAAAAATCTTCGTCGGTGGTATTCAATCATGCAAAAGCAGCTACTAGAGAAGTGTTGAATTCATTCTACGTGGCAAACATGTGGTCTTGCCTGGTAGCTAACCTTTGGAACCTCTGATCTACATACTGCTGCATATTTCTGAACTGGAAGCTGAAAGTTGCCTTTGATCGGGACAAGGTTGCAGTCCCGGTGTGGTCATCTTCTTGCTCTTCTTCCTCAACAAAATCATCATCCTGTGCATCTTCCTCTTTGTCATCCTCATCCTAGGTAAATACAAATCCAAGGCCACGTGGGTGCGACTGCCCTCCTTTCCAGCATTCATACCTCTGAATTAAATTAGGATCTAGGCATAGTAGAGGCTGTTGGACAGGCTCCGTGGAACTCCATTGTACCCCTGCCCGGCCACATAGTGCACAGATCAATGATGGGTGGGGAAATCCGCCCTGGATTGATCCATGTAGATTGCGACAGAAAAATGAACTTCATTGAGGCAGCAATTTGGCACACAAGAACGCATGCCATATCTTCCCATACAAACTTAGGTGGCCCTTCTGAAAGTGAGATCCGTTTGACGACCATGTGGCGTCGGGCTTGCATAATTCGGTCAGAATCTGCTCACAGTATGCTCCGCTTTCCTTGAGGGTCGAATACTCACAGCTTATATGTGGGAGATGGTAGTAGTCGTTGATCTCCTGCAAGTAAACAAGATAATTTTTCCCCACACGAAGGCAAAGAACGAAGACTTGTCAGGAGCATTGGCGTAAAATTCTTTGACCACCGCCACTACGGCGGCGTTCGGAGGTGCCACAAGCGTTTCACATCTCCTCTCACGAATCTAATTAAACATTTTCCCATTGAATTCATAGGGAGCCAAACCACGCTCCGACACTAATGACTTATTGGAGAGGTATTCGAACTGGTCCGCCGCCTCGACGGTCAAGAATTTTTGCCTGTCGAATTGCTGCGAGGCAGTGGACTAGCCTTCCCCACGTTGCCTTTTTTGTTATCTAGAAGTCATGGTGTCTGTGTTGTGAGCATTAGTTGTTCTTAAGTGGAGGAATTGTTGATGAAACCTTTTAACAAACACTTGGTGTGCCCATAGTTAGGCCTTGCTTCAATTTCCCCCCAAACTTGACTTGTTGTGCCCAATTGGTAAATTCTTCAAGGGGTCATTTAAAAACCTGAAAAAAATCTGACAATTGCCTCCAAAAAATCCATGTAACTGTAATTGATTGTGATACAGTACGAGGGTAGCCGTTAGGTGTGAAGAATTCCATCCTATACTCAGAACCCTTGCTTCCGTGCTCAGAGATTACAACAGTGAGGACCCCTTAATTTCGTTGATGGAGATTAGGTGTTGTTGTGCTTGCTTGGAATTGGTGTTATCTTTGTATTCGGATGGGGGATGGGAGATGATGTGTTGTGCTCTTAGAATTATATTAGGATTGTGAATTATAAACTGCAAAATTCTGGTTATTTAAAATCGAGAAAAGGAACACGCGCCGGGGCACAAATAATTGGTCTTGAAGGCGCGCCGGGGCGTAGTTGGCCAGAGAAGTCCACGCCCGGGCAAAATTTTTCCTTCACAAATAGGCGCTGGGCGCATTTTGGCTGAGAGGTACGCGTCAGGGTGCAAATTTTGCCTTGTAAAATGCGCTGGGGCGCAGATTACTTTTCTGCAAGTTTTTTTTTCTTTGATTGGCAGTTCATGTTGTGGCACCTTTGGTCTCATTAACCTTTCTGATTCTATCCTACAAGAAAAACATAACATAATTAGTATTGTTATTTACTTGACTCATTAGACACCATTCCTATGCTAAAATGTGTCCTAGTCTACTATTAATGTACTTAAATGAACTAAAAATACACACAACGTTCAAAATTTAAAATAAACATATGATTGGGTTGCCTCCCATCAAGCGCTTGATTTAGAGTCATTCAACCTGACTACTCCCTATTTTAAACTGGATCGGCGAGATCAATTGAGGTTGCTTGGTGATCGAGATCACCACCCCAGTAGTGCTTTAAGTGTTGGCCATTGACTTTGAATGTTTTGGACGAATCCCTACTGTATACTTCAACGACTCCATGTGGAAACACTGTCTTGATTGTAAAAGGACTCGACCACCTGGATTTTAATTTTCCAATGAAGAGTTTCAACCGAGAGTTGAATAGCAATACTGACTAACCCGGTTCAAACTTTTTCTCCACTATCTTCTGATCATGCCATTTCTTAACTTTTTCTTTATACAACTTTGAATTCTCATATGCTTGCAGGCGAAATTCATCTAACTCATTGATTTGCAAAAGTCTTCTCTCTCCTGCCGCAGCTAGATCAAAGTTAAGTTTCTTGATTTCCCAATATGCTTTATGCTCGAGTTCTATTGGAAGGTGGCACGCTTTTCCATAAACCAACTGATATTGAGACATGCCTATATAGGTCTTGTAAGCGATCCAATACGCCCAAAGAGCGTCGTCTAGTTTTAACGACCAATCTTTCCGATTTGGGTTGACAACCTTTTCCAAGATTCTCTTCACCTCTCGGTTAGAGACTTCAACTTGGCCACTCATTTGAGGGTGATAAGCTGTGGCGATTCGATGGTTGACCCCATACTTCGTTAAAAGAGCGATGAAGTACTTATTGCAAAAATGGCTCCCTTCATCACTAATGATTGCCCTCGGGGTACCAAATCGTGTGAAGATATTCTTTTGCAAGAATTTCAAAACCACCTTCGCATCATTTTTCGTTAGTGCAACTGCCTCCACCCATTTTGATACATAGTCCACTGCCAATAGAATGTACAAATTACTGAACGAAGATAGAAATGGTCCCATGAAGTCGATTCCCCAAATATTGAAAACCTCGACTTCCAAAATCATATTGAGAGGCATCTCATTCCGCTTAGAAATATTCCCCACTCGTTGACATTTATCGCAGTTTTTCACACACTGGTGTGCATCTTTGAACAAAGTGGGCCAGTAGAAGCCTGCCTGAATGACTTTTGCGGCCGTTCTTTCACTCCCGTAGTTTCCCCCATATAATGAGGCGTGACATGCCTATAATATGCTCTCTACTTCACTTTCTGGCACACAACGCCGAATCATTCTATCAGCACACTGTTGGAACAGATAAGGTTCATCCCACACATACCACTTCACATCGTGTAAGAATTTCTTCTTTTGTTAGTGTGTCAAATCTAGTGGGAGAATATTACTTACCAAGTAATTTGCAAAATCCACATGCCATGGGAACTCACCGTAGATCAGAAATAATTGTTCATCTGGAAAAAACTTGTTGATCACTACCTTGTTTGTCTCGTCCTAATTCGGATTCTATAGCCGCGAAAGATGGTCAGCCACCTGATTTTTTATCCCCTTCTTATCCTTAGTCTTTAAATCAAACTCTTGGAGGAGCAAAACCCAGCGAATAAGTGTCGACTATGCGTCCTTCTTTTCATCTAGATATCGAATGGCCTAGAGATCTGTGCAAACCACCACCTTTGTCCCCACCAAGTACGAGCAAAATTTATCAAATGCGTACACAATCACAAGCAACTCCTTTTTGGTGGTTGTGTAGTTCAACTGTGCATCAGTCAATGTCTTGCTCGCATAATAGATGGCGTGAAAGACCTTCTCCAGGCGTTGGCCAAGCACAGCTTCCACCGCATAGTCACTAGCATCACACATGAGCTTGAACGGCATTATCCAATCCGGTGCTATGATCACGGGGGCTGTGGTTAGCTTCTTCATCAATTGCTCAAACGCCTTTAGACAGTCTTCATCAAATTTGAATGGTCCATCCTTTTCCAAGAGACTGCATAGTGGCTTTGTGATTTTGGAGAAGTCTTTAATGAATCGGCGGTAGAATTCAGCATGACCAAGAAAACTCCAAATACCCTTTACTGAAGTCGACAATGGCAGATTTTTAATTGTCTCCCATTTAGCCCGATCCACTTCCTACCCTTTTCCAGAAACTTTATGCCCAAGTATGATCCCCTCTTGGACCATAAAATGGCATTTTTCCCAATTAAGCACTAGATTCGTCTCGACACATCTCTTCAGCACTAGGACTAGATTTTTGAGGCATCTATCAAATGACTCCCCAAATACTAAAAAATCATCCATAAACACCTCAACGCTGCGCTCCACCATATCTAAAAAGATTGCCAGCATGCAACGCTGAAAGGTCGTCGATGCGTTACACAGTCCGAATGAAATCCTTCTAAAGGCAAAGGTGCCATATGGGCAAGTGAACGTCGTTTTCTCCTGATCCTCCGGGGCAATCACGATCTGGTTGTATCCTGAATACCCATCTATTGGTTTGCTATCCTCCTCCATTAGAATCTTGTGCATACAGAATGATGGACTGATTCCTTTTATGTCGGCGATAATCCATCCAATAGCAGACTTGTATTCCCTCAGAACTCTTAACAGCTTATTTTCCTATAATTCGTTAAGTGCAGATACAATAATAACAGGTAAAATAGATGAATTACCCAAATAAGCATACCTAAGGTGATTGGGTAAGGGTTTGAGTTCTAGTTTAGGTGGTTCCTCTAAAGATGGTTTCATCTTTGCTGATAAAGTTCTTGCTGCTTCCAATGGCTCAAACGGTAACTTGAACCTGTTCACTCTAGGATGAGCCTCTAATAACTGTAGATACTCCTTTAACTCTAGATTCTCTCCATCATAATCTCCTATCAATGTTGCTTCTAACGGGTCGGTACACAATATTCGTTGTTGTTCATCCCCCACCATTTTGTCAATAATATCAATCCAAAAACACTCCTCATTCTCTTTGGGGAAGTTCATGGCTTTAAACACGCTGAAGGTTACCTCTTGATCTTGCACCCTCATGGTCAACTCTCCTTTCTGAACATCAATGAGAGTTCTACCGGTTGCCAAAAACGATCTCCCAAGGATTATCAGAATATCCTTATCTTCTTCATAGTCCAGAATGATGAAGTCTGCTGGGAAGATGAACTTGCCTACTTTTACCAGAACATCCTCAACAATTCCCCGTGGATATGTTACCGATCTATCCGCCAGCTTTAGGGAGATGTTTATGGGTCTGGGTGCCGGTAAACCTAACTGAGTATACACTGAAAGTGGCATGAGGTTTATACTCGCACCTAAATCACATAAACATTTGTTGAAGGCTAAACTCCCTATTTTGCATGGGATGGTGAAACTACTCGGATCTTTCAACTTTGGTGGAAGCTTCTTTTGCAATATTGCACTACATTCCTCCGTTAGTGCCACAGTCTCGAAGTCATCTAATTTCTTTTTATTTGACAATATATCCTTCATGAACTTGGCATAACTAGGCATCTGCTCTAATGCCTCCGCGAAAGGGATGTTAATGTGTAGCTTTTTGAATACCTCCAGGAATTTAGTAAACTGTTGCTCTAATTTCTATTTTTGGATCCGTTGTTAAAAGGGTGGTGGTGGATAGACTATCGGTGCAATATCTTGTTCCTTTTTTGCAGATTTATCTCCTTCTTTCCCTACCACTGTCTGTTCCACACATGTCTCAACTTGCTCATTAGTTGTTGGCTTCTCCAACTCCTGCTCGGCTAGCTGTTTCCCACTCTGCAGTGTGACAACTTGATATTGCTCATGACTTCCCCTTAAATTCTTTTTTGTGTCACTTGGCAAGGTTCCTTGGGGTCTATTATTTAACGCACTCGCAATCTGTCCAATCTGAGTTTCTAGATTCTTGATCGCAGCAGCCCAATTTTTCATCGTTGCTTCATTTCCAGTTATATATTTTGCCAGTATCTCCTCTAAATCGGTCTTCTTCTCTTGCTGCGGATCTGCCTATTGATGTTGATGTTGAAAACCAGGGGGTATGATGGTCGTGGAGGCTGTTGCTAAGTCTTATTCTGATTCTGATTATTGCTCCATGAGAAGTTCGGATGGTTCCTTGCCCTCTAATTATATGTATTCTGATAGGTGTTAGGTGGCCTATTATAGCTACCCACAAACTGTACCAAAGCTGGGTTGATCGCACACTGTTTTGTTGGATATTCACCTGCACAAAGCTCACATATAAATGATACCTGTTGTACGTTCCCTGTCGACATGGCATCCATTTTCTTTAATAATGCTGCTATTTGTGCTGATAGAGCTGTTACAGTGTCCACTTCTAAAATACCCGCTGCCTTGGATTGAGTCATTCTCTCAGTCGGCCACTGATAGTTGTTTGCAACCATTATCTCTATCAAGTTCCATGCATCCTCAAACTTCTTTGCCAAAAAAGCTCCACCTGAGGCTGCATTGATGCTGGTCCGTATATGACTCACTAACCCGTTGTAAAAAGTATTCATCTACATCCAATACGGAAAGCCATAGTGTGGGCACTTTCTCAATAGTTCTTTGTACCTTTCCCATGCTTCATATAGTAGCTCTCCCTGTAGCTGAACAAATGAAGAAATATTGGTCCTCATTTTATGTGTTTTTGAAGGTGGAAAGAATTTGGCCAAAAATTTCTGTGCCAAATCGTTCCATGTAGTGATTGACCCCGATGGTAGAGAATGGAGCCAACCCTTCGCCTTGTCTCTGAGTTGAACAGAAATAATCTCAATCTGATCGCATCATCTGACTTTCCATTGCACTTGAAGGTGTCGCAGATTTTTATGAAACTAACGAAATGCTTGTTCGAGTCATCATTTGGGTTGCCCTCAAACTGGCAATTATTTTGCACCATCTGTATCGTACCAGACTTGATCTCAAAATTATTGGCATTAATTGCTGGTCTGGTTATACTTGACTGAATTTCTGCAATTCTTGGTGTAGCATAATCCTTCAGTGGCTCATCTTCCTATTCAGCAGCCATGTTTGCATTGGGTGCTTCAAGTTCTTCTCGAGTTTTCTGTATCCACTTGCTCAACCGCTGAAACTGTTTGTCAATGTCGTCCTCGTAAGGCAACAACTCTGGTTTCTGTGATCGAGTTTGCATGCACTACTCGAGCATACCTTAAATAACCAATCAAACAAAAATAAGAATAAATATATATATATATATATATGTTTAACTAAAACTAAACTAATTAAACTGATATTGTAAGTAATAAATACAATTACTGTCCCCGGAAACGGCGCCAAAAACTTGTTGGGTAAAATCTATACGCGCTACAAGCAAGTATACGTGGTCAACAAGTAATACAATGATAAGATCAAGTATCGTACCCACAGAGATAATAATCCCAATTTATTCAAACAAGTACCAATTTTATATTGTTTCAGCTATATTAAACTAATGATTAAATGATGATTTTTAGAATAAACTACTACTTAGACCAAAATTAACACTAACTCGGGATTTTAACAAGTTTTGGAGAAGTAAGCCTACAACTTCACCTATTACTTCACTTCGGAAAATTTACTTTCCTTCAGCTTATATCAATTATTCCAGATTATTAACCAAGAACACAAAAGTAGATAAAACCATCTCTCGATGCATTATACCCATACTAATTCAAATTCACGATTGATAGAATTAAGCAAGACACCTTAATTAACTAATTCACTATATTTTTATGTTAGTGAATTATAATTAAGAAAGTTTAATATCAAGTTCTTATCAGATTACATATGATGCATAGATATCTCTATCCTACACATTAATTATGAATCCCAACTAACAGCAGAAATCACAAACATATGTCACTATGGCTAGTTCCAATCCCATATGTCATCTCTCGAATTCATATGGGATAACAGATAATTGGTGATCAAGCAATTATATAAATTACGCACAAACCATAGCAAAAAACCTGGACATAATATTCATAAACTAATTGGAAAGCAATTTAATCCGTCGTTACATAATAAGATTCGTAATAGGCTTAAATAAGAACTTAGTTCATCATGGATGAATAAAAATCAACAATCCACAGAGTATTAAGCATTCTGAATACAAAGTAAATATGAAGAGAGAAAAATAGAATCTAAAAATTTGTTGTTACTCATCTCCACATTCGCCTTGCGTTCGTTGTGCTACGCTCCGCTTCAAATCTCCTCACGTCCAAGTCACAAGCTAGGGCTCTAATCTGTCTAAGTCTATCTCTTATGAGCCTCTGTAACCCTATATATCTTCTAATCATGAGCAGCCACCTTAGCCAGCCTTAAACCAGAATCCTATTTAAAATAGGAGAAACAAGTCCAATCTACCGCAAATTCGCCCCGGCGCCGTTTTAACCCTTGGAGGCGTGCCCCGGCGCACCTGCGCCCCGACAAATTTTGAAGTTGTGCAAGTGCGCCCCAACGCAGATTACAGACATCAAGCCATTCCTTCCTTGTTACTTCCATCCCATCCACTTCGCGTCCCGATCAGTTCCTGCACCAAAACCCACGCACATGCATAAAAAAGAACCTAAAACATACTCAAAGTAGAGATATCCTAGATTTGAATGATGTCGATTCGTAGGTATAAAACCTACTTATCTAGCCTGCGGTAAATCTAGCAAGCGATCAAGACGAGTACCCCAAGATGGAGCTGGTTGAAGAGGAAGAGGTAGATTCCAAAGAAACTAAGGTGGAGCCAAAAATAAGGATCGAAGATGGGGAAAAAGGCAGAGTAGTAATCGAAGAAGGTCAAGCATCCGTGGAAGTTCAAGATTTAAGGGATAAGGTGTTTTTCTTGGAAGAAATGTGGAATGCGAAAAGGTTATTAAATGACCAGTCGATAAAAGAGAAATGTGGGAAATATGGAATGCGAAAAGGTTATTAAGAAAAAGAAGGGTAATAAAAGAAAAAGGAATAACGACAATGACAACAACTCAGGGAATTTGAATTCAAAGAAGAAACAAACTTGTGGCAAGTGTGGAAAGAACCATTTGGGGGAATGTATGAGGGGTAAGAATGTGTGTTACAATTGTGGTCAAGAAGGACATACATCGCCAAATTGTCCTAAGCCAAAGAAAGGAGGATATTTTTCATGTGGTGGAATGGGTCATAGGATTAAGAATTGTTGTAAGATGAAGACATGTGAAGGAAGTGGACGGAAGAAAGATTAAGTGTGAGGAGTAGAATCTTTTAACTTAATACCTGAATTCAATATCTTATCCGACATACAATGTCATTTGCATATAATACTATTACAAGTTTTATCTGTACGATAAACCAATACTGGAACTATCTTTGACTTTTCTTGTATCCAACGTATTCATCCTAATCTACAATTTTTATCATGATATAGCAAGGAGCAACAAGTTTGCCCAGCAAGTTTAATTTCAAGAAAAGATATATCATGATTGAAAAGAATGAACAATAAACTGGCTGACTTTCAACAATATAACCATTGTGAAATAGCATGAATCAAATTTACATAACTGAACGACCGAGACAATAAAAATAATTGGTCAATAAGGAACATGAATAAATTCAACTGAACAATATGGTAATGAAGGTGATTAGCCTTTCATACCTGATGAACATATGCAATATGCACAACGTGCGAATCAATAAATTATAGACGTGATATAATCAACAATGATTAACCACTATATGAAAGAATAGTTCAAGAAACCTTGCCTTTATCGCCGACTACTGCTACGCAATCTAGCTAGCTTCATCTGAAGACCTAATATTGATAATATCGATCTCCCACTTAGAATAATATCATCACAGTTAATACTATTAATTACAGTTATAAAATAACCTAAACACATTACCACATAATCCTAACAGTCAATAAAACACATAAGACCTAGTATCAAGTCAAACTATTTCAGTCTGAGTTGAGTTTGGTACTAATTTGACATCCCGGTTGCCTAATCGGATAATTATCGAGCCTAATATCAATAGGACTCTACCTAAACGCTTCAATATTATCTTAAATATTTTATTTGAATATTTTTCAAAAGTTCATAATAATTTTCAAATAATTATTATCATTTATAATGATTTTTCAATCATTAATATCATATTTATATGATTTAAATACCACATAATTCCATTATCATTAATACTTAATTTAATTTCAAATATTAATGAAATACATAACATAATATTATAAGTTATTTATAATATTTTAAAGTATTTTTAATACCTTAATATCGCATTTAAATGAATTTAAAATATTTAAAATCATTATTAAATAATTGCCATTAATATTAAAATATTAATGTAATTCATGACAAAATATTAAAAGTTATGTTTTATAACTTAAAACATTTTTTATAACCTTTAAATCATTTTTAAATAATTTTTAAAATATTAAAACTATTTTTACATAATTTATTTAATATAATTATTAAATAAATTTATTATCATAATATTAATCTATACCTTCATTTGATTACTATTTAATATTAATTAAATAAAAATTAATTAATTACCTTTAGTTATTATTTAACTAATAAATAATAGCCAATTAGATCTATCCATTATTTAATGTTAATTAGATAATGAATAATAAAATTATTATTTGTCTTTAATTATTATTTAATATTAATTAATAATTAATTAATTCTTTATCATTGACTAGTAAATAATTGATTTATTTACTTTATTAGTCTTTAATTATTCCTTTTTATTAATTAAAGAATAATAAATTAACATTTATCTTTATTTATTATTTAATATTAAATAAATAATAATTAATTAATTCATCTCATAAATCTTTAATTATTATTTCTTATTAAAGTTTAAGAATAATTAATTATTACTTGTCTTTATTTATTATTTAATATTTAATTAAATAATAAATAATTATAATCTTTTATGTTAATGTAATTAAGTAATTACATTATCATTACATAATCTTACTCAAACATTCTTTAATATCAATTAAATAATAATTAATCAATTTGTTAATCTCTAATTATTATTTAATCACAATTAAATAATAACTAGTTACTTTATTAGCACTAACTTTATCATTTAATATCACTTAAATAATAATTAAATAGTTAATTATATTAATATTTTATGTAATTAATTTTTCTAACCATTTAATGGTTTTAAGAATTATTATTTAATAATTATTCACTTTCACTTAATTACGATAATGTCATCCACGCCCAAAATTTTCAGACTTGACGTCCATTACGGGAACGCTTGTAAAACGAAATGTACAACTCGGAATTAAGTTCCGTCAGAGGCGTTGGATTCGTAACTTCTTAAATTACAGTTTCCATTTATCAAACACTCAATTTGGTTCTGTTTTGGGTCCAAAAATTCTGTCAAAAGAGACTGATCAGTTTTGTGTTTTCAGTAGTTTGTGTAGCTTGGGATTAAAATCATATCTTGTTCATTTCTTAACATTTTTATGCCATTCAAGAGGGCTTATGCTCCTTACTTATACATCTATCACAAGAAACAAGAATATCACACAAACAATACATAAATCTCCAAAATAATTTTCAAGAATCTAAATCTTTTTTTTTTAGAACGAACAAAAAAGAAAACTCCTTAGCTTTCCTTTTCTTCAAATCTACCAACATATCCTCACATATATAAACAAAATACACATCATAACTTTCATATTCAACCTTTTCATAAGGTTGAACACAAACAAAACATTAAATTTTTCATGGATCTACATAATACTACTTCAACTACTAAAGCTAGAAATTTTTTTCTTTACCTCCCTTTGTGTGCAAATATTCCTTTTCCCAAAATATAAGATCTTTGGATGCATGAAAGTTGCACACTCCCTTCTTGACCTTGTAGCTGCCGAAATACCTAGGCCCTCTCTCTCACTTGTTTTGTTTTTTTTTAGATAGAAAGCTTGTAAATGAAATGAGGAAAAAAATGAAGTAACTTGATTTGGTTTACTAAGTTTAGTATGTATTCATTGTATGTAACCCACCCACATGTTTGCTTGTTGTAGTGAACAAAGATGTTGGCTTTGTTCTACACTTGACACATATGTGAGTTGGTAAATAGTTAGTAGCCTTTCTCTACAAATTTGGACAAGCTAGCAAAATAAAATTTTCTCTTCCCATTTCACCCTTGAAGGGGCCGGACATCAAGCCCTTTTCTTTGCCATTTTTTGATTTCTTTTTTTTTTGCAAAATAATGCTTAATCAAATGACTAAAAAGTCCCTCATTAGTTGGACCAAAACTTGGGCTATCCATTTCATTCTTTTGGGCTTTTCAATTTAATTGTTTGGGCCACTAGTATTCAAGTATTACTTCCATCCTTGAACTACTAGTTTTTTAAATTTTTGGGCTAAACACTCCCATGATATTGGGCTCTCAATATGTTGGCCAATTAAATTACTAATGGCCTAATTTATTCAATTTACATACAAATCATTCAAGTTCACAATCAATTAACTAAGTGGGCTTGATTAATAAGTCAATTGGGCTAGTCCTCTAGTATTATTACTAATTGAACTATTAAATAAAATTAATCATGTTTCACATAAATTCTCATTAATCAATTTTTCTCTTTGGCTAAAAATATAAATAGTACATTCTTTAATATATATGTATTTATACATATACATATACACATTAACTTTAATCTTATAATGTCTCAACATTTGGAATTTATTTCCTTAATAAATTTTTCACATAAATCATAAAAAATTTCTTACATATTCTCTTTCATTAGTTCACATTAACATAATACCTTATTCTTAATATACCATCAGATATATATATATATATATATATATATATATATATATATATATTTTCATTCTAGGTTTTAAACTTTAACCTTTAATTTAATCGTTTAAGATTTTAAAAATTTTCGGCTCGTCACAATCAGGTTTCTTTGGTCCTGCCCATTCACCTTGCCGTTAGCCTTCTTAGATTTTTTCTTTTCAGAAGATACCTTGGGCCTCTTCTTTTTTTTGGAAGAATCATCCACCATTAAGACATGGTTCTTCTTAGATGGAAAGTGACCTTCAGCAGTTTTCAACATGTTAAGTAATTCAGGCAAGCTGACATCCAACTTATTCATGTGAAAATTCACAAACAAATTGTGAGAAAGTCTCAGGGAGTGACTGCAAGACTAAGTCTTGACTTAACTCCCCATCCATGAAAAACCCAAGCTATCCAAGGCGTTCAAATAGATTGATCTCCCTTAGAACATGAGTCTCAACGGCAGTGTTCGGTCATCCGAGATCGGAAGAGCTCATTAGATATCTCATATCTAACAGTTCTACTTTGTTAACCATACAACTCCTTGAGGTGAATCAATATAGTAGGAGCATCCATGTTTTCAGGCTAACACTAAAGCTCGTTATTCATGGATGCGAGCATGATGCATTGAGTCACAAATGCATCATCATGCCACTTTGTTATAGTAACAATCTCTTCCTCAGAGGCTGTTTCTAGAACAATTTCAGGGACAGGTGAATTTAGGACATAAGAAATCTTTTCAGCAGTGAGAACTATTCTCAATTTTCTTAATCAGTCCTTGTAATTTGGTCCGGTTAGTTTGTTAGCATCAAATATGCTAAGAAATAGAATTAGTTATTTTGACATTTTTAAATTTCTACATGTGAAAAAATAACATTTTAGCAAACATTCATTTAATTAATTTTACATATTAAAATAAAATAGGTCTTATTTTAAATTGGTATCTTCCACTATTTTCTTCAAACTATATTACCCTCACTTATATGGTTAGAAAAAATCTAATTAAAGATTTGCTAGTGAGAATAAGGATCCTATTTTAAATATATATAGCCTTGTGTGTGCCCAAAAAACTATATATAAGTAAATAGGTAGACAACTCTTGTCAATTACATCATCATGTAACTCCTTGTATTTTACCTCTTAGATCATAATGGTCAAGTGTGTGCACATCCGAACTAAAATAATTTAAGTTAAGTCAGACCCATCATTTCCATATAAGTGAAGAGAAAACTACAGCCCTTGTGTGTGCACAACAAAGCGGTAATGTTCAATTCCTTTATAAACATTTAATGTAATAAAGCAACATCTTAAATATTTAATACTTGCCTTGTGTGTGCACAACAAACTCATATTAAATATTTAATACTCTATTATTTTATCATGCTAGAAGGCGACGTTCGATATTCTCAATATTTTGAACCACTAGTAGAAAAAAGTAAATAGATAACGTTTAAAAAATATTGTAATAGGACCCCCAAAAACGTCGTGGTTCGTAGTGTCATCTATTAGACACAAATAGACAACATTTTTAAAATGTTATCTTTTGACACATTAGACAACGTTTTTTAGAAAAAAAACGTTGTCTATTTGATACATTACACAATGTTGTTTTCTAAAAAACGTTGTCTATTTGACACAATCCACAATATTTTTTTTCTAAAAAAACGTGGTGTATTTGACACATTACACAAATTTTTTTTTTTTAAAAAATATTATTTATTTGACACAATCCATAACGTTTTTTTCCTAAAAAATGTTCTCTATTTGTTTTCCATAAGATATATACATGCATATATATATATATATATATATATATATATAATATATATATATATATATATATATATAATTACTACTATATTGAATTACCTACCAAGTACCTACAATGTTGTGTCAGTACCAAACAAGGACTGCTAATTTAAGGCCAAAATGTATCAAGCATTCTAAGTTTCAAAATACATTTCATTCTAAGCTCACAGAACAACTTCTGTCAATGTGTCTATTATCACTAAATTACATTTTACAAGTTCACAGAACACATTCTGTCAATGTGTCATATATACTTAATAACATTACATGTAACACAGTAATTAAATTGCTCGACTTAGACATGGAATGGTTTTCTGGGAGTTGGTGTTTGGTTCACCAAAGATTGCGATCTTTGTTTGAGATGGAAAACTTCAACCTACAAAGTTAATGAAAGTTGTGCCAACAAGAATTAACCCATAATCAAAAAAATAACGCAGTATCAAGGTATAAAATACATGCAATGAGAAAATTGTGTTCTATCTTTAAACTGATCTGATGGCTCCTTTTTGGAACCCCCAAATGCAACAAGGAAGTCTTTTTCTTTATGCTGAACGAGCACAAGGCTAAATCCCTGCGAAAACACATCATTCACCAAATTTTTTCAGTAGGGTATAAATACCAGTTTATTATCACAACCAAAAGAGATTTTGCTAACAGAAGGAACAATATACAAAAAACTAAAAAGAGATGCTACAACTCCTATCTAATATTGGTTAGGCCAATAATGTTAACATTAAGTTTGATGAGTTCAGATGTTTGATATATTAGCTGAATAATAAAGAACTGAGTTAGCCAATATACTTTATGTCATAGTACTGGATATCATAGTACTGAATTAGAATCATTTACAAGCGTCACCTTAACATGATTAGACATTTAATATGTCATAGTACTGGATATCTATAATGCCACAACAAATATATAAAGAGGACCATTGTTTTCAAGTCGTCGACTAGTCGTCGCCTAGGCATCGAGTCGCTCAGAAATTTCAAGCCGGTTGGACGACTTGGTGACAGAGTACATAGTTGCCCGATTTGTCGACGACCTGGACGACTAGGACGCTCATCAGACGACTTGGACGACTATGACGCTCATCAGACGACTTGGACGACTACCTGAGAAATCGAGCGACTTGCCATAGCAAGTTTGCCCCGACCCATTTCAGAACTGGGTTAAAAAAACCTAAACTCTCGCCTTCTACCTAATCGATCAATCTTCAGAATTTGACAGTTCGACACGAGAGGGAGAAACGATAGGGAGAAATGAAAGAGAGCATGCCCACTAAAATCGTGACTTTCCGGCGACTTGTGACCCTCTGCTCGGCTGATGTTGCTGCTCCGGCGACTTGTGACTCCTCTGCTCGACTTTTCGGCGACTCATGACTCCTCTGCTCGACTTTCCTTTGCTGCTGCTCTGACGAATTTCCAGTTTCTTCTTCTCGGCTGGTGCTGCTACTGCTGATTGCGAATTTCCTCTGCTCGGCTGCACCCTATCTGTAAGTCTCTCTGTTATATTTTGGTTGGACTCTATTTATTGTTTATCTAAGGCTTTGTTTACTTAATAAATGACTACCTATTTATTGTTTATTTTGGTAATGACATGTAAAGGAAAGTGAGCAGTACTGCAGTATTGACTCAAATGTGTTGTTTACTTATTTATGATTAGTAAAGTTAAATGAAATTTATAAAGGAAAGTGATGTTTATTGTTAACTTCCTATTTATTGTTGTTTATGATGAGTATGCAGTATTGAAATTATCTTAACAATGCTTGTTTATTTGTTTTATCATAAATTAGTAAAATTATTCTATATATACAATCTTAAAACTTAAGAAACTAAACATAAATTTATGAATTATATCGAATTAAACTAACTATTACAAATATTTCACCATTTATATTATTTGAAGTTGATACAGATTCAAAAAAATTATAACTATAGTAAAATTATCATTTTGACTTAATCTTGTCTGCTTCTTCTTGTGATTTGATATGCTATAAGCCTATAACATTCATTTTGAATATGAAAAATCATTAGAAATATAAATATATAAATATTCATATAAATGATAAATATATATAATTTTATACGTATAAAATTTACAATATTAACGACTTGTCGACTTACGGACGACTAGTCGGGCGCTTTGTCGACTAAGTGCTTAAGCTCCCGGCTACCGCTTTGCCTCGACTTGGCGACTTGATAACTATGAAGAGACCAACGGATCAAAAGTTTGATTTCTTCATACTAGAGATTTAGCTTGCTAGATATCAAGTTTAAAATTAAGCCCAGGAAAGTACATGATAGATAAGCCAAAGGATTAATATGACATCGCAAGCGGAGGTGTGCAGCACTGAATACGCACAAACTTGCCCCTTTTGCATTTCTCAGGACCTGGAAATATAAATATTGGACAACATTAATTTCAAGTAGAGAAGTTCCACATACATTTTCATTAGGTAACAGTGATCATGTTCAGCTGTGATTTTCATGGAGATGAGGAGTCGAGGCGGTGCCAAAAGGCCATCAAAAATTTCATGCATCTGGTGTAGTGACTAGAGAAGCGTCTGTGCCTATGATGTTTAGTTGGCAATTCCCACTTGATAGCTTTCTAGACGGATAAATTTTTTGCAAAAATTAAGAAAATACCTTACATAACATCAAAATAGAAGATATTATCCAACTACAATTGAAAACTGACCAACCCTCGTATCTGCATCATGGGTCAGTTGTGAGCTCTCCAAACGTGTTGCTGCAACATAAATTCAGTGTTCATGATCAGTCAAGTTAGCCTTTAAATACATCAATCTTTATGTTTATGGCACCAGCAACACCTAAACTAATCAATTACAGACCACAGTTAGATAGGCACACTCATAATTGAATTGAGAAGGCAGAACAATGTTCATTACTGCTACGTATTTATTATCTCAGAAAATATTATTCTGCCACACCTAGTCACTCCAATCGGGAATCAACTTGTCTAAACAATTTGGAAAATAAATATTTTGGATATAAAAGAGAAAATTTCTTAGAAAGAAGAAGAGCTACAAATGAGGACAATCCAATTTGGTTGAAGTCTTTAATGGATCATAAGATTATAGAGATTATAGAATAATTATTATGGTTTCCTACTTTCAGTTAATGAAAATAATTATTTGCTGCTAGCTTCTTTTCCCCACTAAGCTAGAACAATAATAATTTCATTGAATGTTTACAAGTTATCGACCTATTTCATTCTTTTCTATATATTACCACTTATTGATTGTCTTCCCTAATTACCTCAAAATAAATTTCCGGAGCAGCCATGCACTAATGCACACACACGCGTCAAGTTCAGAATGTAGCTCATAATCAAGACAGCGGGCCTTACCTACTAACTGAAAAAGTTAAAGAAGTCGTCTATACAACTCAAACCCATGTGCCACCACACATTGGACAGCCACAAACCCAGTGGCTGATCCACCTCATCTCTCTATCATTTTGACTAGGTGGGTTGCTAACACCTGGTTAAGCAAAAGTTGAAGTATGCCTCAAACATCTTATGCAATGCATTAAAAAAACATCAAGTGAATTAATAGTTTACGCACACAATCGTAGATTATTAAGAATAAATAGGTTTAATTTTTTTATAACTGAATGACTATTGACCAAAACTAATCAAATTAAATGTACTTTAACAATTGCGTTACAACTTTGTCCAACACTTCTAAGAAAGAATACTCAAGACAAACTAATTGGCCAAGATCACAATACTTAAAACATTATGAAATTAGGTACATTAATTTTGACAGAGAATTCTCAATAAAACAATACTTACTCCCAATAGTCAGTCATGAAAAACAAGATTTAAATAGTGAATCTAGATAAGTAAAAGAAAATGGCAATCACGAAAGGTACCTCATATGCATTTTGAAGTTTTAAAAATGGCAACCAAGATTTAAATAGTGAATGACAGTCCTGCATTCAAAAGAACCACCAGCATTAGGGCCAAAATCAAAATAGAGAGACATTATACTAACCACGGGTAGAGAAAGGTCAAAAAAACCACCTCCAAAGAAAAGGACAATCATTGTTGTCCAGAGGCTTCCATACAACCACAAGAAAACAATTCCAGAAAACGTAATCAACAGAGTAGCAATGGTGAGCCCAGCCATTAATCCCATAAAAGCAGTTATAGCCTGATAAGTATAAATAATAGTTTATAAAGATAAATATATAATACACTTGACAACTAAAAATGAAAATGGAAGATAAATTTATAGTACAGGTCAGAGAAGAGAAAAACAGCAAGACTCCAAAGCTAAATACACAAAAATGACTCCTCCTATAAGTAAAATTGAATGCTAGTTGTATGTGTTGCAGTTTTTGCAGTTCATTGTCACACCTAGTGTCGAGTGCCGAATTGCCCATTCGGTTGAAGAAGGTTTATGTCATTACTGCCAACAAAATCCTAAGCCATGCCAATAATGGTACTGGAAAACCCTTTTTGTGTGCTTGTTCCCAACCCCTGCCATGAGAGATAAAAACATACAGCAATGATGAAGCCTTCCTTCAACCAATCTCTAGATTGTGTCTCAAACATTACAATTAACAAAAAAAAAGACCTTATAGTATTTAATAGACCAACTACTTGCACTTTGCCCCATACTTTCCTTCCATGATTCGAATTCAGGCATGGAATAGAAGGATAACACCCTTCCACTTCTATGATGACTTGTGATTGTGAACTAACATAATAAACAAAACATTATAAACAATAATGAGTCTTAAGGGGCACTAAAATTATAGACTATAACATCCTAAGCCCCCTAAGAATTAGTTACCTTGCAGTTGGCAGCAGTGTGCTTCTCAAGAGCAAAAGTTTGGGACTTGTAAATGGACACATTCTTTGTCATCATGTCTTTCCTTTCCATTCCATTCCTTTTTTCCTAGGGAAACCACCAACCATAATTTCAATGTTGACGCCTGCAAACAACTCTTCATGTTAATAGTTCACTCGATATGAATATGTAGCCCTCCATTGTTTTCATAACTTGTTTTACGTAATATGTTACATGAAGGAATCAGATGCTTGCTGTTGGTGCTCCTTTACAAGGCTGTAAGAAGAAAAAGAAAAAAAATTAGAGAGGAGAAATATATTAATTCTAGTCAATTTGTTGAATTTATACGGGTAAGATTTACATTTGTCTTGTTCCTTTTGCAGGATGCTGCCCACCATTTGCTGCCTGAGCCATCAATAACTCCATTCCCTTGGAAAAAAACTACCTTTAGTAAAAACAAAAGTGATAAGTAAAAATACTATATTGATTAAAGGTTTACCATCAACATGAATTAATATATGGCAGAAGACATTCTATCACCCGACGTCCACACGACTCAAGATACAGTTATGTGAGGCCTTCGGATAAGAAGTGCACACTTAACTCCCGAGCGAGTCAAGTCCGACGGGTCTGGACCGATATGTTATGGGTTGGACCACTTGGACCTATATCCTAACCGGAACTATTTGTCAATCAAATCCCATTTCCCCCTTTCATTTTTACTACTAAATTGAACTTGGAAACATGTGTGCCTCACAGCTCACGCCTTTACTTTGAACTTATCCCACACAACAAAAGCAATCAAATTTATTACACACACATATATACATAACATGCTGGATATATGTGTGTAATAAAACAAAGTAAAACATTCTCAGAGATTCATTGTAATCATAGACATAAAACAGATCTTAAGAAAATATAGTATTAGTGTAAGTCAGGTCCCAAATTTTATAATTTTATATATGCCATAAATATTTATGTGCTTTGAAGCAGCACACTCGAATTGAATTTCCCAATTTAAAAAACAAAAACCCCAAACTGAATGCCCTAAAAATTTAATTACAGTCGGTATAGAAAAGCCCTGAAAACAAACCTTTAAAACTAATTGTACAATTCAGCAACCAGAATTACAAAGTTCAGTGTGTGTTCGATTGAACAAAGAGCTCAACAGGAACCAGAGTAATTTGTTGGCCAGAGAGAGCGCGAACGAGAGCGAGAACGCGAGAGCGAGAGGCAGTAGCGCGAGATTGAATCCCAGATCGACCAGTTATTTTTGTAGAAATTGAATCCTAGATCGACCAGAGAGAGCACAAGCGAGAGCGAGAACCAGAGTAATTTGCTTTAAGAAACGGATATGAGCCCTAATGAAGCAGAGAGTAATTTGCATGAAGAGAAGGGAAGAGAAGAGCCAGAGTAATTTGCTTAAAGAGAGAGCAGGAGGTGCGCGATAAATCAGCCATATGTGTTTTTTAAATAGACAACGTTTCTTTAACAAAACGTTATCACTTTAAAAAAAAATTATCTCTTTTAAATCCAGAACACTTTTGTATATCTAATTACAATATTTTTTCAAAAAATATTATGAAAAAAAATATCATAACGTTTTTTTATAAAAACGTTATCTATTAAATGCCATCTATTTACTGTTTTGTAGTAGTGAACGTTACAACTTAATATGATTTCTTTGAGGAGTTTGTTATTAATTATCTCATCTTGTTTAGCGTGCATGTACATGTATATATAAAATACGCGTCATATTAATTAACATGCGAATCATGTTGTATAATATATATATATATATATATATATATATATATATATATATATATATATATATATATAGTATAAGCATACATATAGAATACTATACTAGATACAAACCCGCGCGTTGCGGCGAGATTATTCAATTTTTTAATAATTAATGTGTACGTACAATTAATAAATTAAAATATAATAAAAAGATGGTAGATTGTTGTGCGATGATCAAATTTTACACAGAAAAACAAATAAATATACATTGTAGGGGTAGTGGTGAGAGTTGACCGGTTTGTGCATTACACTCTATGTGACTATTGCTTTTAGGCTAGTGGCAAAGTAAGTGACCTCAACTTGTAAACAAATCATTTTTTTTACTCTTCCCTTTTTATACTTCTTTTTCAGTTTTTCTTAACCAAAGTATAGCCAACTGATTTATTTTCCCCGTCCTTTACTACTTTTGTATTTTGTTTACTGCAAAAAAAGGGTTGCCAACCGGTTTGTCCATTGCTGGTCATGTATGCCTGATTAATCAACATGTCCTCAGTAAGCCATAAAAGAATGACACACAAATCAGATTATGATAAATCTGTAGACCAACAATTGGTGATGGATAATTCCTCCTTGAAACTTGTATATCTTTCTCTTGCAGATTGAAAAGGCTCTAAATGTTGCTGAAAAGCTTATTCGAGCATCCCCAGATGAACTTAAATATGTAGCTGGTGATCTGTCCAGAACTCTTGTACAGGTCCGCTGCTTTGATTCAATGTCAAGATGAAATATGTACCTTTTAAGAGATTAACAAATTTTTTTGAAACTCCATTGGTTAAAAAAAATGAATCATGATAATTTTAATTTTTAATTTCAACATGTCAAAATTGCTATAAAATATCTTTAAGAGAAAAAAATTCGCATGTGAGTTAAAATTAAATTATTAAACAAACATTTATAGAACATTCAAAACTCATAAGAACATTATTTAAGATCAAAATTTACTTAAATATATCAAATCCAATTTATCATGAAATATCCAAAAATGAGAAGTTTGGGAATTTTAATTTAGGACTAAGAGGCTAATTTTATGAAAAAGAAAAAAAAGGATTCTTACATTTAAACACAAATGTACCATATGATAAAAACATATATATACCCCGAATGGAACCATATCCTAATTTAGATATGGAACACCCTTCGTCTGATGATGTTGATACTGTTTCACACATGAACATTGAAGAAAATAGACAACTATTAAGAATGCCACTTTCAGTTACCCAGCAAACCTAGGAAGATAGGGTAACACTGGCAAGTTCCATGGAAAACTCAATTTTTGGACAAGGATATGCGTGCACAACAAACTCTTCTATAGCCAGTTTGAACTAAGCTGCGATAGAGTTCATAAAGTAGTGAAGCACGTCATATGGTTAACTGTTAAGAGCAATTTGATGAAAAGGGCATATATTCATTAGATAATACCATCCAAAAATGGAACTTGATAAGCCAACAATACAAGTGTAGGCAACGAAAATATATATGATCATATATAAGAAAATTTGACACTTTGGCATAATTATAATAAAATGATTAAAATAATAACGCAACTGCTCAACAGTAGAAACCCCAGGAAGACCTATCGGAACAAAATTTCCTAGAATTCTCTGTTCTGTAAAAACTCAACACCGTATGTACGAAAAAATATGCATACAAGAAAGGCAACAATTCCCTTATTCTCCATCTATGTTTGACACTGTCGAACCTTTTCAACATCTGATCTTCATTGAAATAGGTAAAAGTAAGCATTATATCCACATTATTTGGACACTGGATTAAAACATGCTCATTTTTGTCAAAAGCTGAAACTATAAATGGCACATAAACACACGCACACACCTAATAACTGTATTAGGATGCAACTTAACTAAATAATTGAACTCAGAAGATAACCTACCAAAGGACTAACATGGAACAATAACAAAAATCAAAATAGTTACCAATAGGACCAGGTTTTTGATCTCTGCAGAAATCCATAAGATCTTTCATGCTATTGACAACCTCATATATATGTTCATTGTCTTTATCCTCTACCTTAACTGATTTTGATGCAAGCCCTTCATTGCAGAAATATTCTGCTATTAACCCAATGACTTCATCAGGCTTTCCAAAACACAAACTATAATCTAAATACCAAAGTAGTAGCTTAAACGAAGTTTACACATAAATTCACCCACCTTTTATAATCATGGAATTAAATGACACAATATGAAATTTAAATACACCTATGGTCCTATTAAAGGTGGACAGAAGGAAAAGATCACTTACTTTTGCTCATTACACCAGCAAGAATTCCATCTGCAAAATAAGGGCTGATAAGAAAAATAAAAACAAAAACAGACAGAACTGGTTGAGCAACTTTATTTACGGCAATTACCAATTTTTTCACAGCGCTCCAAAAATTCATTGAACCCTTCCATCAGATCTGGGTATTTCCCAATCAAATCTGCAAACCTGAAACAACACCAAGTTCAAATAAGATTAAATCCACCTAGTTGGGGAGGTGAATCTTGAATATACATTTTTTAAATCTAGTAAAAGCATAAAATAGGGTTTTATTGCAATCTTATACTCTTTATACTCAATGTGTACTTTTACATTTATGTTTTATGGAGCACAAATAAAACTGTTGCTAACTCACAAAAAACCATAAATCAATAAAGTTTCAGTTGACTATCAAAAAAATAGTAATAAATTCAGTCAAATAGGAGACTACAAAACATTTTTTTGACCATAAATGATGATCTGCGAGCATAGAGCCAAAAGTATGTAATAAATATATTAAAAGCAAAGGATGACCCTCTGTTATTCCCACCAAATTTCCTTAAAGTTGCAAAACAGTTTCATCTATAAGTCAATTAAAAGACAAAACAGAATGGTGATAGTAACCAAGTTCTAAACAAAGACTTTACATAGTGATTGGAAAGAGCCACTCAAAACAGTCAAATTGTAATAATAAAATAGTTAGGGTTTCCAATAATAATGAACAGTAAAAAGATAATAGCGAGAAACAATCAAACCTTTCTACATTAAATTGTGAAAAACTTCCTTAAAAACTACATTCTTTGTAGTATTGTATGTATGTCCATCCTTGTCACAAATAAGTATTTTCAATCCACTCTTGCCTGTAACTCTTGATACTGCTACATATAGTTGGCCATGACTAAAAACTAGATGTGACAGATACAGTCCAACATGTGAGAGAGATTTCCCCTGACTCTTATTAATTGTCATGGAAAAGCAAACAACCAAAGGAAATTGTCTTCTTTGGAATTTAAAAGGTAATCTAATGTCTGACGGTGTTAAGACCATTCGAGGTATGAAAATTTTGTGTCCAAAATTACCGACTTAAATTACTTTTGCTTCTATCACATGTTTTCCCAATTGAGTTACTATTAATCTCGTGCCATTGCACAAACCAGAACACTGATCTATATTTCGGAGCAACATTACAAGAACCCCAATCTTCAACGTTAGCTTGTGGTTTGGCATTCCAGAAGATGTAATACTATTCAAAATTTCTAGGGTGTAAACGCCTTCATAGCTGTTTGAGTTTTCATCAACCTTACATACACTGTCCGAGCTTAGATATGTTACTTCATCACCTGGTCATAAAGACATCACATATTTGTTCACCTTATTTACAGCATCAAGTGTAGTAGCAAGGATGGCTCGGTCTTGGAAATATAAGTCATCGTCAAAATTTTCCAATAAATTAGGATATGTGCTATCAACAATTGCTGCAAGTGGATTGATCGGATCTTTGATAAGAATATCATCCGAAATTTGTACATCTGCTTCACCATCATTAGCTCCGCCAATTGTGCCATCTCCAACCTTCAATATCCAATCAGAAAACTCTCTCAACTCCTCTATATCAGAATTTGAATTTCGAGATTGAAGTCTCACGTTCTTTGTTAAAGTCAAAACCTTGCAAAACCTCCACAAATAGGAAGAATTTAGAGTTGCTAAAACAACGTATTGTCTACTGGCCTTGGGAATAACAGGTAATATATGCCGAAAATCTCCACCAAATACAATTACTTTTCCACCAAATGGTTGATCTATACTATTTGACTTAGTAAATCTGAGGACATCTCTTAATGTTTTATTCAAAGCTTCAAAGCAATGTTTTTGTACCATTGGAGCTTCATCCCATATAATAAGTCAAGTTTTTCTAAGCAACTCAGCCAATTGACTTCCCTGTTTAATATTGCAAGTTGAATCCTCAATAACAATTAATGGGATACAAAATCTAGAATGAGCTGTTCTACCTCTAGGGATAAGAAGAGAAGCTATTCCACTTGATGCAACAGTTAGTATTATTTCACCAGTTGATTGTAGTTCAGAAGATAAAGTTTTCCATATAAAAGTCTTCCCAGTTCCCCCATATCCGTAAATAAAAAAAACACCTCCTTCACCCCTTAAGACCGCATCCATGATTTTTTGATAAATGTTTCTTTGCTCATTATTTAAACTGGAAAGCAGATTTTTATGCTTTGTTGCCAAGTTTATCCTATCATAACAAAGCTCATCTTGAATAAATCTGTTTTGTCCCTCTTCAATAATTATTGAACTTGGAAAAGGCAGTGTAGGGTAATCTCGCAAAGTTTTCCCATTGCTTTGCAGTAGCTTTTCAATTTCAGCAAGTGTATAACTCTTCAATTGGTCATCACTCATTTCCAAATCTGCTCATTAAGAAAGAAATATATATAATATAAGAATTCCAAGTTAAAGGTTAATTAGATAATTAGAAAAAATTAACAAATGAAAAAAGTAGTATATTCTTATTATGTTACATAGATAATAAATTGCTTAAAACTGAAAAGTGAGACAGTAAATTTGGCGAGGAGGAAATAGATAATAATGAATTAATATTTAAAATTTCATTTATAGGAGTAGGCATCAGAAATTAGTGATTATGTAGATAAATTTTAAATGGTATTATAATCATAATATATTAACAATACCATACATATGATATTAATGTGAAAGAAGTAGCAAGTCATGCATGGATTTAGTTTTAAAAGTTAATACAGTTTAAACACAATAAAGGATGAACATTTAGTTTATCTTTCTTTTGTAATGGACGCTTGCCTTAAAAAAAATAGGAATTTTTATATACTATTGCTAAACATACCTTTATATTGTAGAATATTTTTTTTGTTTATGAAGAATATTTTCTGCAAGAAAATTCCATGTCTTCTCCCAAACTACTTTAGGCCTTGAAATACAATTTAAAAATAGTAAAGTCACAAAAAGACTCCGTAAATAATTCACCCACCTTTTACAATCATGGAATTAAATGACGCAATATGAAATTTAATACACCTATAGTCCTATTAAAGGTGGACAGAAGGAAAAGATCACTTACTTTTGCTCATTACACCAGCAAGAATTCCATCTGCAAAATAAGGGCCGATAAGAAAAATAAAAACAAAAAACAGACAGAACTGGTTGAGCAACTTTATTTACGGCAATTACCAATTTTTTCACAGCGCTCCAAAAATTCATTGAACCCTTCCAACAGATCTGGGTATTTCCCAATCAAATCTGCAAACCTGAAACAACACCAAATTCAAATAAGATTAAATCCACCTAGTTGGGGAGGTGAATCTTGAATATACATTTTTTAAATCTAGTAAAAGCATAAAATAGGGTTTTATTGCAATCTTATACTCTTTATACTCAATGTGTACTTTTACATTTATGTTTTATGGAGCACAAATAAAACTGTTGCTAACTCACAAAAAACCATAAATCAATAAAGTTTCAGTTGACTATCAAAAAAATAGTAATAAATTCAGTCAAATAGGAGACTACAAAACATTTTTTTGACCATAAATGATGATCTGCGAGCATAGAGCCAAAAGTATGTAATAAATATATTAAAAGCAAAGGATGACCCTCTGTTATTCCCACCAAATTTCCTTAAAGTTGCAAAACAGTTTCATCTATAAGTCAATTAAAAGACAAAACAGAATGGTGATAGTAACCAAGTTCTAAACAAAGACTTTACATAGTGATTGGAAAGAGCCACTCAAAACAGTCAAATTGTAATAATAAAATAGTTAGGGTTTCCAATAATAATGAACAGTAAAAAGATAATAGCGAGAAACAGTCAAACCTTTCTACATTAAATTGTGAAAAACTTCCTTAAAAACTACATTCTTTGTAGTATTGTATGTATGTCCATCCTTGTCACAAATAAGTATTTTCAATCCACTCTTGCCTGTAACTCTTGATACTGCTACATATAGTTGGCCATGACTAAAAACTAGATGTGACAGATACAGTCCAACATGTGAGAGAGATTTCCCCTGACTCTTATTAATTGTCATGGAAAAGCAAACAACCAAAGGAAATTGTCTTCTTTGGAATTTAAAAGGTAATCTAATGTCTGACGGTGTTAAGACCATTCGAGGTATGAAAATTTTGTGTCCAAAATTACCGACTTAAATTACTTTTGCTTCTATCACATGTTTTCCCAATTGAGTTACTATTAATCTCGTGCCATTGCACAAACCAGAACACTGATCTATATTTCGGAGCAACATTACAAGAACCCCAATCTTCAACGTTAGCTTGTGGTTTGGCATTCCAGAAGATGTAATACTATTCAAAATTTCTAGGGTGTAAACGCCTTCATAGCTGTTTGAGTTTTCATCAACCTTACATACACTGTCCGAGCTTAGATATGTTACTTCATCACCTGGTCATAAAGACATCACATATTTGTTCACCTTATTTACAGCATCAAGTGTAGTAGCAAGGATGGCTCGGTCTTGGAAATATAAGTCATCGTCAAAATTTTCCAATAAATTAGGATATGTGCTATCAACAATTGCTGCAAGTGGATTGATCGGATCTTTGATAAGAATATCATCCGAAATTTGTACATCTGCTTCACCATCATTAGCTCCGCCAATTGTGCCATCTCCAACCTTCAATATCCAATCAGAAAACTCTCTCAACTCCTCTATATCAGAATTTGAATTTCGAGATTGAAGTCTCACGTTCTTTGTTAAAGTCAAAACCTTGCAAAACCTCCACAAATAGGAAGAATTTAGAGTTGCTAAAACAACGTATTGTCTACTGGCCTTGGGAATAACAGGTAATATATGCCGAAAATCTCCACCAAATACAATTACTTTTCCACCAAATGGTTGATCTATACTATTTGACTTAGTAAATCTGAGGACATCTCTTAATGTTTTATTCAAAGCTTCAAAGCAATGTTTTTGTACCATTGGAGCTTCATCCCATATAATAAGTCAAGTTTTTCTAAGCAACTCAGCCAATTGACTTCCCTGTTTAATATTGCAAGTTGAATCCTCAATAACAATTAATGGGATACAAAATCTAGAATGAGCTGTTCTACCTCTAGGGATAAGAAGAGAAGCTATTCCACTTGATGCAACAGTTAGTATTATTTCACCAGTTGATTGTAGTTCAGAAGATAAAGTTTTCCATATAAAAGTCTTCCCAGTTCCCCCATATCCGTAAATAAAAAAAACACCTCCTTCACCCCTTAAGACCGCATCCATGATTTTTTGATAAATGTTTCTTTGCTCATTATTTAAACTGGAAAGCAGATTTTTATGCTTTGTTGCCAAGTTTATCCTATCATAACAAAGCTCATCTTGAATAAATCTGTTTTGTCCCTCTTCAATAATTATTGAACTTGGAAAAGGCAGTGTAGGGTAATCTCGCAAAGTTTTCCCATTGCTTTGCAGTAGCTTTTCAATTTCAGCAAGTGTATAACTCTTCAATTGGTCATCACTCATTTCCAAATCTGCTCATTAAGAAAGAAATATATATAATATAAGAATTCCAAGTTAAAGGTTAATTAGATAATTAGAAAAAATTAACAAATGAAAAAAGTAGTATATTCTTATTATGTTACATAGATAATAAATTGCTTAAAACTGAAAAGTGAGACAGTAAATTTGGCGAGGAGGAAATAGATAATAATGAATTAATATTTAAAATTTCATTTATAGGAGTAGGCATCAGAAATTAGTGATTATGTAGATAAATTTTAAATGGTATTATAATCATAATATATTAACAATACCATACATATGATATTAATGTGAAAGAAGTAGCAAGTCATGCATGGATTTAGTTTTAAAAGTTAATACAGTTTAAACACAATAAAGGATGAACATTTAGTTTATCTTTCTTTTGTAATGGACGCTTGCCTTAAAAAAAATAGGAATTTTTATATACTATTGCTAAACATACCTTTATATTGTAGAATATTTTTTTTGTTTATGAAGAATATTTTCTGCAAGAAAATTCCATGTCTTCTCCCAAACTACTTTAGGCCTTGAAATACAATTTAAAAATAGTAAAGTCACAAAAAGACTCCGTAAATAATTCACCCACCTTTTACAATCATGGAATTAAATGACGCAATATGAAATTTAATACACCTATAGTCCTATTAAAGGTGGACAGAAGGAAAAGATCACTTACTTTTGCTCATTACACCAGCAAGAATTCCATCTGCAAAATAAGGGCCGATAAGAAAAATAAAAACAAAAAACAGACAGAACTGGTTGAGCAACTTTATTTACGGCAATTACCAATTTTTTCACAGCGCTCCAAAAATTCATTGAACCCTTCCAACAGATCTGGGTATTTCCCAATCAAATCTGCAAACCTGAAACAACACCAAATTCAAATAAGATTAAATCCACCTAGTTGGGGAGGTGAATCTTGAATATACATTTTTTAAAATCTAGTAAAAGCATAAAATAGGGTTTTATTGCAATCTTATACTCTTTATACTCAATGTGTACTTTTACATTTATGTTTTATGGAGCACAAATAAAACTGTTGCTAACTCACAAAAAACCATAAAATCAATAAAGTTTCAGTTGACTATCAAAAAAATAGTAATAAATTTAGTCAAATAGGAGACTACAAAACATTTTTTTGACCATAAATGATGATCTGCGAGCATAGAGCCAAAAGTATGTAATAAATATATTAAAAGCAAAGGATGACCCTCTGTTATTCCCACCAAATTTCCTTAAAGTTGCAAAACAGTTTCATCTATAAGTCAATTAAAAGACAAAACAGAATGGTGATAGTAACCAAGTTCTAAACAAAGACTTTACATAGTGATTGGAAAGAGCCACTCAAAACAGTCAAATTGTAATAATAAAATAGTTAGGGTTTCCAATAATAATGAACAGTAAAAAGATAATAGCGAGAAACAGTCAAACCTTTCTACATTAAATTGTGAAAAACTTCCTTAAAAACTACATTCTTTGTAGTATTGTATGTATGTCCATCCTTGTCACAAATAAGTATTTTCAATCCACTCTTGCCTGTAACTCTTGATACTGCTACATATAGTTGGCCATGACTAAAAACTAGATGTGACAGATACAGTCCAACATGTGAGAGAGATTTCCCCTGACTCTTATTAATTGTCATGGAAAAGCAAACAACCAAAGGAAATTGTCTTCTTTGGAATTTAAAAGGTAATCTAATGTCTGACGGTGTTAAGACCATTCGAGGTATGAAAATTTTGTGTCCAAAATTACCGACTTAAATTACTTTTGCTTCTATCACATGTTTTCCCAATTGAGTTACTATTAATCTCGTGCCATTGCACAAACCAGAACACTGATCTATATTTCGGAGCAACATTACAAGAACCCCAATCTTCAACGTTAGCTTGTGGTTTGGCATTCCAGAAGATGTAATACTATTCAAAATTTCTAGGGTGTAAACGCCTTCATAGCTGTTTGAGTTTTCATCAACCTTACATACACTGTCCGAGCTTAGATATGTTACTTCATCACCTGGTCATAAAGACATCACATATTTGTTCACCTTATTTACAGCATCAAGTGTAGTAGCAAGGATGGCTCGGTCTTGGAAATATAAGTCATCGTCAAAATTTTCCAATAAATTAGGATATGTGCTATCAACAATTGCTGCAAGTGGATTGATCGGATCTTTGATAAGAATATCATCCGAAATTTGTACATCTGCTTCACCATCATTAGCTCCGCCAATTGTGCCATCTCCAACCTTCAATATCCAATCAGAAAACTCTCTCAACTCCTCTATATCAGAATTTGAATTTCGAGATTGAAGTCTCACGTTCTTTGTTAAAGTCAAAACCTTGCAAAACCTCCACAAATAGGAAGAATTTAGAGTTGCTAAAACAACGTATTGTCTACTGGCCTTGGGAATAACAGGTAATATATGCCGAAAATCTCCACCAAATACAATTACTTTTCCACCAAATGGTTGATCTATACTATTTGACTTAGTAAATCTGAGGACATCTCTTAATGTTTTATTCAAAGCTTCAAAGCAATGTTTTTGTACCATTGGAGCTTCATCCCATATAATAAGTCAAGTTTTTCTAAGCAACTCAGCCAATTGACTTCCCTGTTTAATATTGCAAGTTGAATCCTCAATAACAATTAATGGGATACAAAATCTAGAATGAGCTGTTCTACCTCTAGGGATAAGAAGAGAAGCTATTCCACTTGATGCAACAGTTAGTATTATTTCACCAGTTGATTGTAGTTCAGAAGATAAAGTTTTCCATATAAAAGTCTTCCCAGTTCCCCCATATCCGTAAATAAAAAAAACACCTCCTTCACCCCTTAAGACCGCATCCATGATTTTTTGATAAATGTTTCTTTGCTCATTATTTAAACTGGAAAGCAGATTTTTATGCTTTGTTGCCAAGTTTATCCTATCATAACAAAGCTCATCTTGAATAAATCTGTTTTGTCCCTCTTCAATAATTATTGAACTTGGAAAAGGCAGTGTAGGGTAATCTCGCAAAGTTTTCCCATTGCTTTGCAGTAGCTTTTCAATTTCAGCAAGTGTATAACTCTTCAATTGGTCATCACTCATTTCCAAATCTGCTCATTAAGAAAGAAATATATATAATATAAGAATTCCAAGTTAAAGGTTAATTAGATAATTAGAAAAAATTAACAAATGAAAAAAGTAGTATATTCTTATTATGTTACATAGATAATAAATTGCTTAAAACTGAAAAGTGAGACAGTAAATTTGGCGAGGAGGAAATAGATAATAATGAATTAATATTTAAAATTTCATTTATAAGAGTAGGCATCAGAAATTAGTGATTATGTAGATAAATTTTAAATGGTATTATAATCATAATATATTAACAATACCATACATATGATATTAATGTGAAAGAAGTAGCAAGTCATGCATGGATTTAGTTTTAAAAGTTAATACAGTTTAAACACAATAAAGGATGAACATTTAGTTTATCTTTCTTTTGTAATGGACGCTTGCCTTAAAAAAAATAGGAATTTTTATATACTATTGCTAAACATACCTTTATATTGTAGAATATTTTTTTTGTTTATGAAGAATATTTTCTGCAAGAAAATTCCATGTCTTCTCCCAAACTACTTTAGGCCTTGAAATACAATTTAAAAATAGTAAAGTCACAAAAAGACTCCGTAAATAATTCACCCACCTTTTACAATCATGGAATTAAATGACGCAATATGAAATTTAATACACCTATAGTCCTATTAAAGGTGGACAGAAGGAAAAGATCACTTACTTTTGCTCATTACACCAGCAAGAATTCCATCTGCAAAATAAGGGCCGATAAGAAAAATAAAAACAAAAAACAGACAGAACTGGTTGAGCAACTTTATTTACGGCAATTACCAATTTTTTCACAGCGCTCCAAAAATTCATTGAACCCTTCCAACAGATCTGGGTATTTCCCAATCAAATCTGCAAACCTGAAACAACACCAAATTCAAATAAGATTAAATCCACCTAGTTGGGGAGGTGAATCTTGAATATACATTTTTTTAAATCTAGTAAAAGCATAAAATAGGGTTTTATTGCAATCTTATACTCTTTATACTCAATGTGTACTTTTACATTTATGTTTTATGGAGCACAAATAAAACTGTTGCTAACTCACAAAAAACCATAAATCAATAAAGTTTCAGTTGACTATCAAAAAAATAGTAATAAATTCAGTCAAATAGGAGACTACAAAACATTTTTTTGACCATAAATGATGATCTGCGAGCATAGAGCCAAAAGTATGTAATAAATATATTAAAAGCAAAGGATGACCCTCTGTTATTCCCACCAAATTTCCTTAAAGTTGCAAAACAGTTTCATCTATAAGTCAATTAAAAGACAAAACAGAATGGTGATAGTAACCAAGTTCTAAACAAAGACTTTACATAGTGATTGGAAAGAGCCACTCAAAACAGTCAAATTGTAATAATAAAATAGTTAGGGTTTCCAATAATAATGAACAGTAAAAAGATAATAGCGAGAAACAGTCAAACCTTTCTACATTAAATTGTGAAAAACTTCCTTAAAAACTACATTCTTTGTAGTATTGTATGTATGTCCATCCTTGTCACAAATAAGTATTTTCAATCCACTCTTGCCTGTAACTCTTGATACTGCTACATATAGTTGGCCATGACTAAAAACTAGATGTGACAGATACAGTCCAACATGTGAGAGAGATTTCCCCTGACTCTTATTAATTGTCATGGAAAAGCAAACAACCAAAGGAAATTGTCTTCTTTGGAATTTAAAAGGTAATCTAATGTCTGACGGTGTTAAGACCATTCGAGGTATGAAAATTTTGTGTCCAAAATTACCGACTTAAATTACTTTTGCTTCTATCACATGTTTTCCCAATTGAGTTACTATTAATCTCGTGCCATTGCACAAACCAGAACACTGATCTATATTTCGGAGCAACATTACAAGAACCCCAATCTTCAACGTTAGCTTGTGGTTTGGCATTCCAGAAGATGTAATACTATTCAAAATTTCTAGGGTGTAAACGCCTTCATAGCTGTTTGAGTTTTCATCAACCTTACATACACTGTCCGAGCTTAGATATGTTACTTCATCACCTGGTCATAAAGACATCACATATTTGTTCACCTTATTTACAGCATCAAGTGTAGTAGCAAGGATGGCTCGGTCTTGGAAATATAAGTCATCGTCAAAATTTTCCAATAAATTAGGATATGTGCTATCAACAATTGCTGCAAGTGGATTGATCGGATCTTTGATAAGAATATCATCCGAAATTTGTACATCTGCTTCACCATCATTAGCTCCGCCAATTGTGCCATCTCCAACCTTCAATATCCAATCAGAAAACTCTCTCAACTCCTCTATATCAGAATTTGAATTTCGAGATTGAAGTCTCACGTTCTTTGTTAAAGTCAAAACCTTGCAAAACCTCCACAAATAGGAAGAATTTAGAGTTGCTAAAACAACGTATTGTCTACTGGCCTTGGGAATAACAGGTAATATATGCCGAAAATCTCCACCAAATACAATTACTTTTCCACCAAATGGTTGATCTATACTATTTGACTTAGTAAATCTGAGGACATCTCTTAATGTTTTATTCAAAGCTTCAAAGCAATGTTTTTGTACCATTGGAGCTTCATCCCATATAATAAGTCAAGTTTTTCTAAGCAACTCAGCCAATTGACTTCCCTGTTTAATATTGCAAGTTGAATCCTCAATAACAATTAATGGGATACAAAATCTAGAATGAGCTGTTCTACCTCTAGGGATAAGAAGAGAAGCTATTCCACTTGATGCAACAGTTAGTATTATTTCACCAGTTGATTGTAGTTCAGAAGATAAAGTTTTCCATATAAAAGTCTTCCCAGTTCCCCCATATCCGTAAATAAAAAAAACACCTCCTTCACCCCTTAAGACCGCATCCATGATTTTTTGATAAATGTTTCTTTGCTCATTATTTAAACTGGAAAGCAGATTTTTATGCTTTGTTGCCAAGTTTATCCTATCATAACAAAGCTCATCTTGAATAAATCTGTTTTGTCCCTCTTCAATAATTATTGAACTTGGAAAAGGCAGTGTAGGGTAATCTCGCAAAGTTTTCCCATTGCTTTGCAGTAGCTTTTCAATTTCAGCAAGTGTATAACTCTTCAATTGGTCATCACTCATTTCCAAATCTGCTCATTAAGAAAGAAATATATATAATATAAGAATTCCAAGTTAAAGGTTAATTAGATAATTAGAAAAAATTAACAAATGAAAAAAGTAGTATATTCTTATTATGTTACATAGATAATAAATTGCTTAAAACTGAAAAGTGAGACAGTAAATTTGGCGAGGAGGAAATAGATAATAATGAATTAATATTTAAAATTTCATTTATAAGAGTAGGCATCAGAAATTAGTGATTATGTAGATAAATTTTAAATGGTATTATAATCATAATATATTAACAATACCATACATATGATATTAATGTGAAAGAAGTAGCAAGTCATGCATGGATTTAGTTTTAAAAGTTAATACAGTTTAAACACAATAAAGGATGAACATTTAGTTTATCTTTCTTTTGTAATGGACGCTTGCCTTAAAAAAAATAGGAATTTTTATATACTATTGCTAAACATACCTTTATATTGTAGAATATTTTTTTTGTTTATGAAGAATATTTTCTGCAAGAAAATTCCATGTCTTCTCCCAAACTACTTTAGGCCTTGAAATACAATTTAAAAATAGTAAAGTCACAAAAAGACTCCGTAAATAATTCACCCACCTTTTACAATCATGGAATTAAATGACGCAATATGAAATTTAATACACCTATAGTCCTATTAAAGGTGGACAGAAGGAAAAGATCACTTACTTTTGCTCATTACACCAGCAAGAATTCCATCTGCAAAATAAGGGCCGATAAGAAAAATAAAAACAAAAAACAGACAGAACTGGTTGAGCAACTTTATTTACGGCAATTACCAATTTTTTCACAGCGCTCCAAAAATTCATTGAACCCTTCCAACAGATCTGGGTATTTCCCAATCAAATCTGCAAACCTGAAACAACACCAAATTCAAATAAGATTAAATCCACCTAGTTGGGGAGGTGAATCTTGAATATACATTTTTTAAATCTAGTAAAAGCATAAAATAGGGTTTTATTGCAATCTTATACTCTTTATACTCAATGTGTACTTTTACATTTATGTTTTATGGAGCACAAATAAAACTGTTGCTAACTCACAAAAAACCATAAATCAATAAAGTTTCAGTTGACTATCAAAAAAATAGTAATAAATTCAGTCAAATAGGAGACTACAAAACATTTTTTTGACCATAAATGATGATCTGCGAGCATAGAGCCAAAAGTATGTAATAAATATATTAAAAGCAAAGGATGACCCTCTGTTATTCCCACCAAATTTCCTTAAAGTTGCAAAACAGTTTCATCTATAAGTCAATTAAAAGACAAAACAGAATGGTGATAGTAACCAAGTTCTAAACAAAGACTTTACATAGTGATTGGAAAGAGCCACTCAAAACAGTCAAATTGTAATAATAAAATAGTTAGGGTTTCCAATAATAATGAACAGTAAAAAGATAATAGCGAGAAACAGTCAAACCTTTCTACATTAAATTGTGAAAAACTTCCTTAAAAACTACATTCTTTGTAGTATTGTATGTATGTCCATCCTTGTCACAAATAAGTATTTTCAATCCACTCTTGCCTGTAACTCTTGATACTGCTACATATAGTTGGCCATGACTAAAAACTAGATGTGACAGATACAGTCCAACATGTGAGAGAGATTTCCCCTGACTCTTATTAATTGTCATGGAAAAGCAAACAACCAAAGGAAATTGTCTTCTTTGGAATTTAAAAGGTAATCTAATGTCTGACGGTGTTAAGACCATTCGAGGTATGAAAATTTTGTGTCCAAAATTACCGACTTAAATTACTTTTGCTTCTATCACATGTTTTCCCAATTGAGTTACTATTAATCTCGTGCCATTGCACAAACCAGAACACTGATCTATATTTCGGAGCAACATTACAAGAACCCCAATCTTCAACGTTAGCTTGTGGTTTGGCATTCCAGAAGATGTAATACTATTCAAAATTTCTAGGGTGTAAACGCCTTCATAGCTGTTTGAGTTTTCATCAACCTTACATACACTGTCCGAGCTTAGATATGTTACTTCATCACCTGGTCATAAAGACATCACATATTTGTTCACCTTATTTACAGCATCAAGTGTAGTAGCAAGGATGGCTCGGTCTTGGAAATATAAGTCATCGTCAAAATTTTCCAATAAATTAGGATATGTGCTATCAACAATTGCTGCAAGTGGATTGATCGGATCTTTGATAAGAATATCATCCGAAATTTGTACATCTGCTTCACCATCATTAGCTCCGCCAATTGTGCCATCTCCAACCTTCAATATCCAATCAGAAAACTCTCTCAACTCCTCTATATCAGAATTTGAATTTCGAGATTGAAGTCTCACGTTCTTTGTTAAAGTCAAAACCTTGCAAAACCTCCACAAATAGGAAGAATTTAGAGTTGCTAAAACAACGTATTGTCTACTGGCCTTGGGAATAACAGGTAATATATGCCGAAAATCTCCACCAAATACAATTACTTTTCCACCAAATGGTTGATCTATACTATTTGACTTAGTAAATCTGAGGACATCTCTTAATGTTTTATTCAAAGCTTCAAAGCAATGTTTTTGTACCATTGGAGCTTCATCCCATATAATAAGTCAAGTTTTTCTAAGCAACTCAGCCAATTGACTTCCCTGTTTAATATTGCAAGTTGAATCCTCAATAACAATTAATGGGATACAAAATCTAGAATGAGCTGTTCTACCTCTAGGGATAAGAAGAGAAGCTATTCCACTTGATGCAACAGTTAGTATTATTTCACCAGTTGATTGTAGTTCAGAAGATAAAGTTTTCCATATAAAAGTCTTCCCAGTTCCCCCATATCCGTAAATAAAAAAAACACCTCCTTCACCCCTTAAGACCGCATCCATGATTTTTTGATAAATGTTTCTTTGCTCATTATTTAAACTGGAAAGCAGATTTTTATGCTTTGTTGCCAAGTTTATCCTATCATAACAAAGCTCATCTTGAATAAATCTGTTTTGTCCCTCTTCAATAATTATTGAACTTGGAAAAGGCAGTGTAGGGTAATCTCGCAAAGTTTTCCCATTGCTTTGCAGTAGCTTTTCAATTTCAGCAAGTGTATAACTCTTCAATTGGTCATCACTCATTTCCAAATCTGCTCATTAAGAAAGAAATATATATAATATAAGAATTCCAAGTTAAAGGTTAATTAGATAATTAGAAAAAATTAACAAATGAAAAAAGTAGTATATTCTTATTATGTTACATAGATAATAAATTGCTTAAAACTGAAAAGTGAGACAGTAAATTTGGCGAGGAGGAAATAGATAATAATGAATTAATATTTAAAATTTCATTTATAAGAGTAGGCATCAGAAATTAGTGATTATGTAGATAAATTTTAAATGGTATTATAATCATAATATATTAACAATACCATACATATGATATTAATGTGAAAGAAGTAGCAAGTCATGCATGGATTTAGTTTTAAAAGTTAATACAGTTTAAACACAATAAAGGATGAACATTTAGTTTATCTTTCTTTTGTAATGGACGCTTGCCTTAAAAAAAATAGGAATTTTTATATACTATTGCTAAACATACCTTTATATTGTAGAATATTTTTTTTGTTTATGAAGAATATTTTCTGCAAGAAAATTCCATGTCTTCTCCCAAACTACTTTAGGCCTTGAAATACAATTTAAAAATAGTAAAGTCACAAAAAGACTCCGTAAATAATTCACCCACCTTTTACAATCATGGAATTAAATGACGCAATATGAAATTTAATACACCTATAGTCCTATTAAAGGTGGACAGAAGGAAAAGATCACTTACTTTTGCTCATTACACCAGCAAGAATTCCATCTGCAAAATAAGGGCCGATAAGAAAAATAAAAACAAAAAACAGACAGAACTGGTTGAGCAACTTTATTTACGGCAATTACCAATTTTTTCACAGCGCTCCAAAAATTCATTGAACCCTTCCAACAGATCTGGGTATTTCCCAATCAAATCTGCAAACCTGAAACAACACCAAATTCAAATAAGATTAAATCCACCTAGTTGGGGAGGTGAATCTTGAATATACATTTTTTTAAATCTAGTAAAAGCATAAAATAGGGTTTTATTGCAATCTTATACTCTTTATACTCAATGTGTACTTTTACATTTATGTTTTATGGAGCACAAATAAAACTGTTGCTAACTCACAAAAAACCATAAATCAATAAAGTTTCAGTTGACTATCAAAAAAATAGTAATAAATTCAGTCAAATAGGAGACTACAAAACATTTTTTTGACCATAAATGATGATCTGCGAGCATAGAGCCAAAAGTATGTAATAAATATATTAAAAGCAAAGGATGACCCTCTGTTATTCCCACCAAATTTCCTTAAAGTTGCAAAACAGTTTCATCTATAAGTCAATTAAAAGACAAAACAGAATGGTGATAGTAACCAAGTTCTAAACAAAGACTTTACATAGTGATTGGAAAGAGCCACTCAAAACAGTCAAATTGTAATAATAAAATAGTTAGGGTTTCCAATAATAATGAACAGTAAAAAGATAATAGCGAGAAACAGTCAAACCTTTCTACATTAAATTGTGAAAAACTTCCTTAAAAACTACATTCTTTGTAGTATTGTATGTATGTCCATCCTTGTCACAAATAAGTATTTTCAATCCACTCTTGCCTGTAACTCTTGATACTGCTACATATAGTTGGCCATGACTAAAAACTAGATGTGACAGATACAGTCCAACATGTGAGAGAGATTTCCCCTGACTCTTATTAATTGTCATGGAAAAGCAAACAACCAAAGGAAATTGTCTTCTTTGGAATTTAAAAGGTAATCTAATGTCTGACGGTGTTAAGACCATTCGAGGTATGAAAATTTTGTGTCCAAAATTACCGACTTAAATTACTTTTGCTTCTATCACATGTTTTCCCAATTGAGTTACTATTAATCTCGTGCCATTGCACAAACCAGAACACTGATCTATATTTCGGAGCAACATTACAAGAACCCCAATCTTCAACGTTAGCTTGTGGTTTGGCATTCCAGAAGATGTAATACTATTCAAAATTTCTAGGGTGTAAACGCCTTCATAGCTGTTTGAGTTTTCATCAACCTTACATACACTGTCCGAGCTTAGATATGTTACTTCATCACCTGGTCATAAAGACATCACATATTTGTTCACCTTATTTACAGCATCAAGTGTAGTAGCAAGGATGGCTCGGTCTTGGAAATATAAGTCATCGTCAAAATTTTCCAATAAATTAGGATATGTGCTATCAACAATTGCTGCAAGTGGATTGATCGGATCTTTGATAAGAATATCATCCGAAATTTGTACATCTGCTTCACCATCATTAGCTCCGCCAATTGTGCCATCTCCAACCTTCAATATCCAATCAGAAAACTCTCTCAACTCCTCTATATCAGAATTTGAATTTCGAGATTGAAGTCTCACGTTCTTTGTTAAAGTCAAAACCTTGCAAAACCTCCACAAATAGGAAGAATTTAGAGTTGCTAAAACAACGTATTGTCTACTGGCCTTGGGAATAACAGGTAATATATGCCGAAAATCTCCACCAAATACAATTACTTTTCCACCAAATGGTTGATCTATACTATTTGACTTAGTAAATCTGAGGACATCTCTTAATGTTTTATTCAAAGCTTCAAAGCAATGTTTTTGTACCATTGGAGCTTCATCCCATATAATAAGTCAAGTTTTTCTAAGCAACTCAGCCAATTGACTTCCCTGTTTAATATTGCAAGTTGAATCCTCAATAACAATTAATGGGATACAAAATCTAGAATGAGCTGTTCTACCTCTAGGGATAAGAAGAGAAGCTATTCCACTTGATGCAACAGTTAGTATTATTTCACCAGTTGATTGTAGTTCAGAAGATAAAGTTTTCCATATAAAAGTCTTCCCAGTTCCCCCATATCCGTAAATAAAAAAAACACCTCCTTCACCCCTTAAGACCGCATCCATGATTTTTTGATAAATGTTTCTTTGCTCATTATTTAAACTGGAAAGCAGATTTTTATGCTTTGTTGCCAAGTTTATCCTATCATAACAAAGCTCATCTTGAATAAATCTGTTTTGTCCCTCTTCAATAATTATTGAACTTGGAAAAGGCAGTGTAGGGTAATCTCGCAAAGTTTTCCCATTGCTTTGCAGTAGCTTTTCAATTTCAGCAAGTGTATAACTCTTCAATTGGTCATCACTCATTTCCAAATCTGCTCATTAAGAAAGAAATATATATAATATAAGAATTCCAAGTTAAAGGTTAATTAGATAATTAGAAAAAATTAACAAATGAAAAAAGTAGTATATTCTTATTATGTTACATAGATAATAAATTGCTTAAAACTGAAAAGTGAGACAGTAAATTTGGCGAGGAGGAAATAGATAATAATGAATTAATATTTAAAATTTCATTTATAAGAGTAGGCATCAGAAATTAGTGATTATGTAGATAAATTTTAAATGGTATTATAATCATAATATATTAACAATACCATACATATGATATTAATGTGAAAGAAGTAGCAAGTCATGCATGGATTTAGTTTTAAAAGTTAATACAGTTTAAACACAATAAAGGATGAACATTTAGTTTATCTTTCTTTTGTAATGGACGCTTGCCTTAAAAAAAATAGGAATTTTTATATACTATTGCTAAACATACCTTTATATTGTAGAATATTTTTTTTGTTTATGAAGAATATTTTCTGCAAGAAAATTCCATGTCTTCTCCCAAACTACTTTAGGCCTTGAAATACAATTTAAAAATAGTAAAGTCACAAAAAGACTCCGTAAATAATTCACCCACCTTTTACAATCATGGAATTAAATGACGCAATATGAAATTTAATACACCTATAGTCCTATTAAAGGTGGACAGAAGGAAAAGATCACTTACTTTTGCTCATTACACCAGCAAGAATTCCATCTGCAAAATAAGGGCCGATAAGAAAAATAAAAACAAAAAACAGACAGAACTGGTTGAGCAACTTTATTTACGGCAATTACCAATTTTTTCACAGCGCTCCAAAAATTCATTGAACCCTTCCAACAGATCTGGGTATTTCCCAATCAAATCTGCAAACCTGAAACAACACCAAATTCAAATAAGATTAAATCCACCTAGTTGGGGAGGTGAATCTTGAATATACATTTTTTTAAATCTAGTAAAAGCATAAAATAGGGTTTTATTGCAATCTTATACTCTTTATACTCAATGTGTACTTTTACATTTATGTTTTATGGAGCACAAATAAAACTGTTGCTAACTCACAAAAAACCATAAATCAATAAAGTTTCAGTTGACTATCAAAAAAATAGTAATAAATTCAGTCAAATAGGAGACTACAAAACATTTTTTTGACCATAAATGATGATCTGCGAGCATAGAGCCAAAAGTATGTAATAAATATATTAAAAGCAAAGGATGACCCTCTGTTATTCCCACCAAATTTCCTTAAAGTTGCAAAACAGTTTCATCTATAAGTCAATTAAAAGACAAAACAGAATGGTGATAGTAACCAAGTTCTAAACAAAGACTTTACATAGTGATTGGAAAGAGCCACTCAAAACAGTCAAATTGTAATAATAAAATAGTTAGGGTTTCCAATAATAATGAACAGTAAAAAGATAATAGCGAGAAACAGTCAAACCTTTCTACATTAAATTGTGAAAAACTTCCTTAAAAACTACATTCTTTGTAGTATTGTATGTATGTCCATCCTTGTCACAAATAAGTATTTTCAATCCACTCTTGCCTGTAACTCTTGATACTGCTACATATAGTTGGCCATGACTAAAAACTAGATGTGACAGATACAGTCCAACATGTGAGAGAGATTTCCCCTGACTCTTATTAATTGTCATGGAAAAGCAAACAACCAAAGGAAATTGTCTTCTTTGGAATTTAAAAGGTAATCTAATGTCTGACGGTGTTAAGACCATTCGAGGTATGAAAATTTTGTGTCCAAAATTACCGACTTAAATTACTTTTGCTTCTATCACATGTTTTCCCAATTGAGTTACTATTAATCTCGTGCCATTGCACAAACCAGAACACTGATCTATATTTCGGAGCAACATTACAAGAACCCCAATCTTCAACGTTAGCTTGTGGTTTGGCATTCCAGAAGATGTAATACTATTCAAAATTTCTAGGGTGTAAACGCCTTCATAGCTGTTTGAGTTTTCATCAACCTTACATACACTGTCCGAGCTTAGATATGTTACTTCATCACCTGGTCATAAAGACATCACATATTTGTTCACCTTATTTACAGCATCAAGTGTAGTAGCAAGGATGGCTCGGTCTTGGAAATATAAGTCATCGTCAAAATTTTCCAATAAATTAGGATATGTGCTATCAACAATTGCTGCAAGTGGATTGATCGGATCTTTGATAAGAATATCATCCGAAATTTGTACATCTGCTTCACCATCATTAGCTCCGCCAATTGTGCCATCTCCAACCTTCAATATCCAATCAGAAAACTCTCTCAACTCCTCTATATCAGAATTTGAATTTCGAGATTGAAGTCTCACGTTCTTTGTTAAAGTCAAAACCTTGCAAAACCTCCACAAATAGGAAGAATTTAGAGTTGCTAAAACAACGTATTGTCTACTGGCCTTGGGAATAACAGGTAATATATGCCGAAAATCTCCACCAAATACAATTACTTTTCCACCAAATGGTTGATCTATACTATTTGACTTAGTAAATCTGAGGACATCTCTTAATGTTTTATTCAAAGCTTCAAAGCAATGTTTTTGTACCATTGGAGCTTCATCCCATATAATAAGTCAAGTTTTTCTAAGCAACTCAGCCAATTGACTTCCCTGTTTAATATTGCAAGTTGAATCCTCAATAACAATTAATGGGATACAAAATCTAGAATGAGCTGTTCTACCTCTAGGGATAAGAAGAGAAGCTATTCCACTTGATGCAACAGTTAGTATTATTTCACCAGTTGATTGTAGTTCAGAAGATAAAGTTTTCCATATAAAAGTCTTCCCAGTTCCCCCATATCCGTAAATAAAAAAAACACCTCCTTCACCCCTTAAGACCGCATCCATGATTTTTTGATAAATGTTTCTTTGCTCATTATTTAAACTGGAAAGCAGATTTTTATGCTTTGTTGCCAAGTTTATCCTATCATAACAAAGCTCATCTTGAATAAATCTGTTTTGTCCCTCTTCAATAATTATTGAACTTGGAAAAGGCAGTGTAGGGTAATCTCGCAAAGTTTTCCCATTGCTTTGCAGTAGCTTTTCAATTTCAGCAAGTGTATAACTCTTCAATTGGTCATCACTCATTTCCAAATCTGCTCATTAAGAAAGAAATATATATAATATAAGAATTCCAAGTTAAAGGTTAATTAGATAATTAGAAAAAATTAACAAATGAAAAAAGTAGTATATTCTTATTATGTTACATAGATAATAAATTGCTTAAAACTGAAAAGTGAGACAGTAAATTTGGCGAGGAGGAAATAGATAATAATGAATTAATATTTAAAATTTCATTTATAAGAGTAGGCATCAGAAATTAGTGATTATGTAGATAAATTTTAAATGGTATTATAATCATAATATATTAACAATACCATACATATGATATTAATGTGAAAGAAGTAGCAAGTCATGCATGGATTTAGTTTTAAAAGTTAATACAGTTTAAACACAATAAAGGATGAACATTTAGTTTATCTTTCTTTTGTAATGGACGCTTGCCTTAAAAAAAATAGGAATTTTTATATACTATTGCTAAACATACCTTTATATTGTAGAATATTTTTTTTGTTTATGAAGAATATTTTCTGCAAGAAAATTCCATGTCTTCTCCCAAACTACTTTAGGCCTTGAAATACAATTTAAAAATAGTAAAGTCACAAAAAGACTCCGTAAATAATTCACCCACCTTTTACAATCATGGAATTAAATGACGCAATATGAAATTTAATACACCTATAGTCCTATTAAAGGTGGACAGAAGGAAAAGATCACTTACTTTTGCTCATTACACCAGCAAGAATTCCATCTGCAAAATAAGGGCCGATAAGAAAAATAAAAACAAAAAACAGACAGAACTGGTTGAGCAACTTTATTTACGGCAATTACCAATTTTTTCACAGCGCTCCAAAAATTCATTGAACCCTTCCAACAGATCTGGGTATTTCCCAATCAAATCTGCAAACCTGAAACAACACCAAATTCAAATAAGATTAAATCCACCTAGTTGGGGAGGTGAATCTTGAATATACATTTTTTTAAATCTAGTAAAAGCATAAAATAGGGTTTTATTGCAATCTTATACTCTTTATACTCAATGTGTACTTTTACATTTATGTTTTATGGAGCACAAATAAAACTGTTGCTAACTCACAAAAAACCATAAATCAATAAAGTTTCAGTTGACTATCAAAAAAATAGTAATAAATTCAGTCAAATAGGAGACTACAAAACATTTTTTTGACCATAAATGATGATCTGCGAGCATAGAGCCAAAAGTATGTAATAAATATATTAAAAGCAAAGGATGACCCTCTGTTATTCCCACCAAATTTCCTTAAAGTTGCAAAACAGTTTCATCTATAAGTCAATTAAAAGACAAAACAGAATGGTGATAGTAACCAAGTTCTAAACAAAGACTTTACATAGTGATTGGAAAGAGCCACTCAAAACAGTCAAATTGTAATAATAAAATAGTTAGGGTTTCCAATAATAATGAACAGTAAAAAGATAATAGCGAGAAACAGTCAAACCTTTCTACATTAAATTGTGAAAAACTTCCTTAAAAACTACATTCTTTGTAGTATTGTATGTATGTCCATCCTTGTCACAAATAAGTATTTTCAATCCACTCTTGCCTGTAACTCTTGATACTGCTACATATAGTTGGCCATGACTAAAAACTAGATGTGACAGATACAGTCCAACATGTGAGAGAGATTTCCCCTGACTCTTATTAATTGTCATGGAAAAGCAAACAACCAAAGGAAATTGTCTTCTTTGGAATTTAAAAGGTAATCTAATGTCTGACGGTGTTAAGACCATTCGAGGTATGAAAATTTTGTGTCCAAAATTACCGACTTAAATTACTTTTGCTTCTATCACATGTTTTCCCAATTGAGTTACTATTAATCTCGTGCCATTGCACAAACCAGAACACTGATCTATATTTCGGAGCAACATTACAAGAACCCCAATCTTCAACGTTAGCTTGTGGTTTGGCATTCCAGAAGATGTAATACTATTCAAAATTTCTAGGGTGTAAACGCCTTCATAGCTGTTTGAGTTTTCATCAACCTTACATACACTGTCCGAGCTTAGATATGTTACTTCATCACCTGGTCATAAAGACATCACATATTTGTTCACCTTATTTACAGCATCAAGTGTAGTAGCAAGGATGGCTCGGTCTTGGAAATATAAGTCATCGTCAAAATTTTCCAATAAATTAGGATATGTGCTATCAACAATTGCTGCAAGTGGATTGATCGGATCTTTGATAAGAATATCATCCGAAATTTGTACATCTGCTTCACCATCATTAGCTCCGCCAATTGTGCCATCTCCAACCTTCAATATCCAATCAGAAAACTCTCTCAACTCCTCTATATCAGAATTTGAATTTCGAGATTGAAGTCTCACGTTCTTTGTTAAAGTCAAAACCTTGCAAAACCTCCACAAATAGGAAGAATTTAGAGTTGCTAAAACAACGTATTGTCTACTGGCCTTGGGAATAACAGGTAATATATGCCGAAAATCTCCACCAAATACAATTACTTTTCCACCAAATGGTTGATCTATACTATTTGACTTAGTAAATCTGAGGACATCTCTTAATGTTTTATTCAAAGCTTCAAAGCAATGTTTTTGTACCATTGGAGCTTCATCCCATATAATAAGTCAAGTTTTTCTAAGCAACTCAGCCAATTGACTTCCCTGTTTAATATTGCAAGTTGAATCCTCAATAACAATTAATGGGATACAAAATCTAGAATGAGCTGTTCTACCTCTAGGGATAAGAAGAGAAGCTATTCCACTTGATGCAACAGTTAGTATTATTTCACCAGTTGATTGTAGTTCAGAAGATAAAGTTTTCCATATAAAAGTCTTCCCAGTTCCCCCATATCCGTAAATAAAAAAAACACCTCCTTCACCCCTTAAGACCGCATCCATGATTTTTTGATAAATGTTTCTTTGCTCATTATTTAAACTGGAAAGCAGATTTTTATGCTTTGTTGCCAAGTTTATCCTATCATAACAAAGCTCATCTTGAATAAATCTGTTTTGTCCCTCTTCAATAATTATTGAACTTGGAAAAGGCAGTGTAGGGTAATCTCGCAAAGTTTTCCCATTGCTTTGCAGTAGCTTTTCAATTTCAGCAAGTGTATAACTCTTCAATTGGTCATCACTCATTTCCAAATCTGCTCATTAAGAAAGAAATATATATAATATAAGAATTCCAAGTTAAAGGTTAATTAGATAATTAGAAAAAATTAACAAATGAAAAAAGTAGTATATTCTTATTATGTTACATAGATAATAAATTGCTTAAAACTGAAAAGTGAGACAGTAAATTTGGCGAGGAGGAAATAGATAATAATGAATTAATATTTAAAATTTCATTTATAAGAGTAGGCATCAGAAATTAGTGATTATGTAGATAAATTTTAAATGGTATTATAATCATAATATATTAACAATACCATACATATGATATTAATGTGAAAGAAGTAGCAAGTCATGCATGGATTTAGTTTTAAAAGTTAATACAGTTTAAACACAATAAAGGATGAACATTTAGTTTATCTTTCTTTTGTAATGGACGCTTGCCTTAAAAAAAATAGGAATTTTTATATACTATTGCTAAACATACCTTTATATTGTAGAATATTTTTTTTGTTTATGAAGAATATTTTCTGCAAGAAAATTCCATGTCTTCTCCCAAACTACTTTAGGCCTTGAAATACAATTTAAAAATAGTAAAGTCACAAAAAGACTCCGTAAATAATTCACCCACCTTTTACAATCATGGAATTAAATGACGCAATATGAAATTTAATACACCTATAGTCCTATTAAAGGTGGACAGAAGGAAAAGATCACTTACTTTTGCTCATTACACCAGCAAGAATTCCATCTGCAAAATAAGGGCCGATAAGAAAAATAAAAACAAAAAACAGACAGAACTGGTTGAGCAACTTTATTTACGGCAATTACCAATTTTTTCACAGCGCTCCAAAAATTCATTGAACCCTTCCAACAGATCTGGGTATTTCCCAATCAAATCTGCAAACCTGAAACAACACCAAATTCAAATAAGATTAAATCCACCTAGTTGGGGAGGTGAATCTTGAATATACATTTTTTTAAATCTAGTAAAAGCATAAAATAGGGTTTTATTGCAATCTTATACTCTTTATACTCAATGTGTACTTTTACATTTATGTTTTATGGAGCACAAATAAAACTGTTGCTAACTCACAAAAAACCATAAATCAATAAAGTTTCAGTTGACTATCAAAAAAATAGTAATAAATTCAGTCAAATAGGAGACTACAAAACATTTTTTTGACCATAAATGATGATCTGCGAGCATAGAGCCAAAAGTATGTAATAAATATATTAAAAGCAAAGGATGACCCTCTGTTATTCCCACCAAATTTCCTTAAAGTTGCAAAACAGTTTCATCTATAAGTCAATTAAAAGACAAAACAGAATGGTGATAGTAACCAAGTTCTAAACAAAGACTTTACATAGTGATTGGAAAGAGCCACTCAAAACAGTCAAATTGTAATAATAAAATAGTTAGGGTTTCCAATAATAATGAACAGTAAAAAGATAATAGCGAGAAACGGTCAAACCTTTCTACATTAAATTGTGAAAAACTTCCTTAAAAACTACATTCTTTGTAGTATTGTATGTATGTCCATCCTTGTCACAAATAAGTATTTTCAATCCACTCTTGCCTGTAACTCTTGATACTGCTACATATAGTTGGCCATGACTAAAAACTAGATGTGACAGATACAGTCCAACATGTGAGAGAGATTTCCCCTGACTCTTATTAATTGTCATGGAAAAGCAAACAACCAAAGGAAATTGTCTTCTTTGGAATTTAAAAGGTAATCTAATGTCTGACGGTGTTAAGACCATTCGAGGTATGAAAATTTTGTGTCCAAAATTACCGACTTAAATTACTTTTGCTTCTATCACATGTTTTCCCAATTGAGTTACTATTAATCTCGTGCCATTGCACAAACCAGAACACTGATCTATATTTCGGAGCAACATTACAAGAACCCCAATCTTCAACGTTAGCTTGTGGTTTGGCATTCCAGAAGATGTAATACTATTCAAAATTTCTAGGGTGTAAACGCCTTCATAGCTGTTTGAGTTTTCATCAACCTTACATACACTGTCCGAGCTTAGATATGTTACTTCATCACCTGGTCATAAAGACATCACATATTTGTTCACCTTATTTACAGCATCAAGTGTAGTAGCAAGGATGGCTCGGTCTTGGAAATATAAGTCATCGTCAAAATTTTCCAATAAATTAGGATATGTGCTATCAACAATTGCTGCAAGTGGATTGATCGGATCTTTGATAAGAATATCATCCGAAATTTGTACATCTGCTTCACCATCATTAGCTCCGCCAATTGTGCCATCTCCAACCTTCAATATCCAATCAGAAAACTCTCTCAACTCCTCTATATCAGAATTTGAATTTCGAGATTGAAGTCTCACGTTCTTTGTTAAAGTCAAAACCTTGCAAAACCTCCACAAATAGGAAGAATTTAGAGTTGCTAAAACAACGTATTGTCTACTGGCCTTGGGAATAACAGGTAATATATGCCGAAAATCTCCACCAAATACAATTACTTTTCCACCAAATGGTTGATCTATACTATTTGACTTAGTAAATCTGAGGACATCTCTTAATGTTTTATTCAAAGCTTCAAAGCAATGTTTTTGTACCATTGGAGCTTCATCCCATATAATAAGTCAAGTTTTTCTAAGCAACTCAGCCAATTGACTTCCCTGTTTAATATTGCAAGTTGAATCCTCAATAACAATTAATGGGATACAAAATCTAGAATGAGCTGTTCTACCTCTAGGGATAAGAAGAGAAGCTATTCCACTTGATGCAACAGTTAGTATTATTTCACCAGTTGATTGTAGTTCAGAAGATAAAGTTTTCCATATAAAAGTCTTCCCAGTTCCCCCATATCCGTAAATAAAAAAAACACCTCCTTCACCCCTTAAGACCGCATCCATGATTTTTTGATAAATGTTTCTTTGCTCATTATTTAAACTGGAAAGCAGATTTTTATGCTTTGTTGCCAAGTTTATCCTATCATAACAAAGCTCATCTTGAATAAATCTGTTTTGTCCCTCTTCAATAATTATTGAACTTGGAAAAGGCAGTGTAGGGTAATCTCGCAAAGTTTTCCCATTGCTTTGCAGTAGCTTTTCAATTTCAGCAAGTGTATAACTCTTCAATTGGTCATCACTCATTTCCAAATCTGCTCATTAAGAAAGAAATATATATAATATAAGAATTCCAAGTTAAAGGTTAATTAGATAACTAGAAAAAATTAACAAATGAAAAAAGTAGTATATTCTTATTATGTTACATAGATAATAAATTGCTTAAAACTGAAAAGTGAGACAGTAAATTTGGCGAGGAGGAAATAGATAATAATGAATTAATATTTAAAATTTCATTTATAAGAGTAGGCATCAGAAATTAGTGATTATGTAGATAAATTTTAAATGGTATTATAATCATAATATATTAACAATACCATACATATGATATTAATGTGAAAGAAGTAGCAAGTCATGCATGGATTTAGTTTTAAAAGTTAATACAGTTTAAACACAATAAAGGATGAACATTTAGTTTATCTTTCTTTTGTAATCGACGTTTGCCTTAAAAAAATAGAAATTTTTATATACTATTGCTAAACATACCTTTATATTGCAGAATATTTTTTTGTTTATGAAGAATATCTTCTGCAAGAAAATTCCATGTCTTCTCCCAAACTACTTCAGGCCTTGAAATACAATTTGAAAATAGTAAAGTCACAAAAAGACTCCGTAAATAATGTGCTGAACCCCAAAATGATGCTTCTGTTATGCCATCTATATATTCCGTATCATCATCCAATAATCCTAATGCATAACATGTCTCTTTGAATGAAGGATATAAAACCCCATTCACAGTTTTGATATCATCATAACATGTTGCACCTTTGACTGTGTTTAGCAAAATTCTCAAGTAATATAATTCTCCACTCCTTGGAGGAACATAGAATATTCTACCAACGCTTATCCGTTGCTTTCTTGGACACCATTTTTTCTTCTTTGTAACTCCATCACTTTCAAGTTGCTCCTTCCATACAAACTTTTATCGAAATTGGGCATAGGTAAGTTCTCTAGCCTCTGGGTAATCCTTGTTAGCATGCATCCACTACAAAAACGTTGACTGGTTTTTCGTACACTTGTTCAAAACTGAGTCAATTGGATCATCATCTTCAAATACAATTGTCTGCTCTTCTGGTAGATGGAAACTTAACCTCTCCACACCTAGATTCCTGTAATTAATTCCAAAACCAAATATTCTCCAAGCTGCCTCACATGGAGAAACATACCTACAATCATAATACATTTTGATTTCATCAAGGCCTTCATGTTCTTCTGTATTGTGTTTATTCTGATAAAATGCAGCAGTGATCCGATCATGACCTTTGTTTATATATTTGAACAAATACTTTATTAACCTTGATTGATTGCACCACTCAACATTAATATGAGCCTGATACTTCAGCAATAGTTGCGGATTATAAGGAAAAATAAACCTATTGTCAAGTACGACTCCATTCTTTTCCACCGTTCTTCCATCATCTCTTCGTCTGTATAGGGGATAACCCTCACCATCTACAGTGGTTTGATCATTGAACCTTTTAGGAAAGTGTTTTGAACATTTGCCATCTTTCATACATGGCGATTTTTTGTTAGAAACACCGCACGACCCATGTATCATGAAGTTTTTCACAACTTCATATATCTTTGGATTTATTTCTCGATCCTGTATTTCAGCTGAAATTATTTTGTCGATATCATCACCAGTAGGATACTTATCTTCTGGGTGCAAGAACAATAGAATATGAGCGTGAGGCAAGCCACGTTTTTGGAATTCAATTGTATACAAACCTGCAAAAGTTAAAAATAATCAAAATATAATTTAAAGAAATAATAAAATTATAAAAATTTAATAAAATTAAGCATACTTGCTTTTACCCTTCCAAAAACTTTTTTTTGTTTGAATTCTGTAACTAACTGATCTAGTTTTATTTTGAAGACTATACAAATTATGTCAGCTCTATCTTCGGGTCTAATACCTCTTTGATTAACAAACCTATGTATCTTTGGCCACTTTGAATTGCACGTGAATGTAATAAAAAGGTCAGGGTATCCAATCCACCTACAAATCGCCATAGCATCTTGATAATTTTGGATCATGTATCGTGCACCACCAACATATAAAGAAGGTAATATAATTCGCTTCCCTCGTGATGATGGATCGGTTTCTCCTTTTAACAAAGCTTCAGTTAAACCTTTGTACATATCTGCTCTTAGATTCTTTTGATTAGTACGAATAAAAAACAACCTATCTGCCTCAATCATAGTGTAAGAATCGACCAAAAATTGTTGAAACAATTTCCTTGAATGTAAAAGTGTCATTGATTCATTTTTCCTTTCTTGAATCCTAAAGACAAAAAATTGTCTCATGCTTACTCTTCCCCTTTTTCCTTTTTTGAATTTTCACTAAGAAGAATATCATGTCTAAACCCATCTTCACAATATGGGAAAAGCAACGGGTACTGCATTGCCAGGTAAGAAGGGTGCAACTAACTTATTCGTTTTAATAATCCATTTTGAGTCTCCACTATGATATCCCTATCATTATTTGAACTTCCAATGTCACCAACAATTAAACCAGCAACTTCAGGTGCAGTAGGGAGATAGTACCTTCGTCCATCACAGTTTCTTCTTCTAATAAGCCTCAATTTAACATCTCTGAATTCTCTTGAATCAAGCCTATCCCTAGCCATCCTGAATGATTGAGCCACAACATTGTTGTCATCAAGCATCTTTTTTAAATCTGCTACAATCGATGATTCAAATGTTTTTGAATTATTTGCTGAACTGTTTAATAAATTAACAAAAGAAAAACTCAGTTAGTAATATATAATATTCATTAAATTTTGAAGATTAAATAGAAAAATAGTAATACAAACCTGAGGGCACCAATTCTATTTGCAATTTCATTTTCTGTATCATATATGTATAGTTGAGCAAACTTTGGAGTGGATCCTATAATTGGTATCAAACTTCCAATTTTGTGACAATTTTGCCCATATAATCTAAACACAGCTGGACCCCTTCCATTGTTAAGTGATGAATCAATCTTCCCACCCATTGATGTGAAAGAAAACATCATATTGTATGCACGAATGTTGTCAATGAAATGCCTGTTTCTATGATCAGAACCATTAAGAAGATCTTTCAGAATTTGGGGTAGTTTTTTCAGCATAGGAAGTTGCACTTTTCCTCCAGCACAACACATTGAGAATTCTGGACTTTTGCTTTTTCGATTCTTGTTTATTCTTTCACTATACCACATCAACGCATTATATGATGAACATTCCCATGTTGGGTCACCGATGTCCCAGTAATCTAAATTTAATTCATTTAAGTGGATATCATCATTAAAGTACAATTGTTATACTAAATTAAAATTACTGGAACATGCCAAATGATAAGCAAGATTAAGAATTTGCCATAATGAGAAGAATGAAAATCAACATCCATTTCAACTAAATTAAAAGATTAAGAAATGTATTATAAGAATAATATTTGTTTAAAAAAAATTTGGGAAAATATTGGGATCAAATACTATTTACAATTTATACATAAATTCTAAATAGTATTTAGACATCCCAATGCTTAATAAATTTGTTAGATAAATAAGAATGATGTTAAAATAATTTAAAACACCAATGTGAATGGTTTTTATTAGTAGAATCTTATAACATGATACCATTGTCAGGGGGATCAATAGAAAAGTTTGAAGGTTGAAATGTGTCGGCATCAAGTATTTGTTCATTCATAGATACATTCACATGATCTGCAGTATCTACCGATCCTGATTGAGATGCTTTACCCTTCCTTTCTGAGTAACATTATGTATGTTGGAATGCGGAGTATATTGTTGATTAAACCTTGATGTTCGCATCGATTCAGTAGCACATGATTCAGAAGAATTGGTATCTACTTCATTAAAGGTTGTACTGAGATTTGTACAAACTTCATAAAATAATTACATTTATAGTTATGAAAAAGAATCATAGTTTAGCACATCTAGTAAGCAAAATAGTAGACATTTATTACCGTTTGAAATGTTGGACATTGGCATTCTTGACTTGTTATAGTTCTTATTAAGCATATCTCTTCCAATGGCAGTATTGGATGATTTGATCAATAAAGTAGAAATAGTAGAAAGGCTCATTGGATATGTACCTAGAAAATAATAACAAATTCATGAACATATATAAATTTAACATCCCACATTTTTTTAATTATTATAACTTTCTCAAATCAATAACTCAAAGAAAATTAAAATGAAAACACCGAATACCATCAGCCGAATGTGGAACACAGTTTTCTCTGCTAACTGGAGTGTTGTTCTTTCCTTGAATAAATTTTGTGTCAGGATAAAAAAAATGAGATTTCATTAAATTATTTTCAATTTCAAAGCTCATATATAAAGAAATTGAATATAGAAATACCATCATTAGCTACTGGATGAAAACAATTTTGTTGAGTTATAGGCTGCAAATGCTTTGCTGTTTGTAAATGTATATTTGGTATTGAATCATTATCGAAAGCTGAATTGAGATTTGTACAAACTACAAAAAAAGTCATATTATATTATTATAAGCAATTATATTGGCTTGAAAATAAATACAAAGATATAATTAAATAATTACCATTTGAAATGTCACTCAGATGCATTCTGGATGTTTTGCTTGCTCCAATAGATGTAGTACTTGTGCTCATTTTGTGGGTGGATTCTAACATAAAATAGGAAGCACAATCAATATGCATAGGATAATTTGACAGTAGAAAAGTATTTTTGTACACTTAATTAATGAATAAATAATTAGAAAGTATACGTTGCAGTTTTTTTCTCGTTTTTCCAGCATAATCATCCTTCTACGAATCCTTGATTGAGTTTTGTTGCACTGGTTGACAGTAAATTCATGTATTTCCTTATTTTCTGACATGTATGGCTTATGGTTAATTTATCCAATTTTTGGATTTTTTTGGCGGAATAGGCTCTTCAGTCTTGTAATGTAATCTACATGCAGGAATATAGTATTCAAATATGTAAATATTGCACCAAACATTTAAAAAATTTAAATCTAATATTAAAAATTAAATACTAATGTATATTATCTAAAATATCAAGAACATGTATGCCTATTCACACTCAAAGTCATATATTACAAATGATAATATCAAAAACAGTTGATATAATAAAATTACAAAGGATAATATCAAAACAGTTGATATAATTAAAAACTGTTTAATTTTTTAGTAGTGATTTAGGGGATTATAATCAATAAATTAAGAGATAACAATTAAATTACAAAGGATAATATCATAATTAAATTACAAAGGATAATATTAAAATAGTTGATATAATTAAATTACAAAGGATAATATCAAAACAGTTGATATAATTAAAAATTGTTTAGATTTATAGTAGTGATTTAAGAGATAACAAAGGCATCTACTTTATCACAAGTCTAGCTCAACATATTCCATATTACCATATTTCCATAACTAACTGATTACTTCATCAGACAAAAACATGAACTATTTACCACTGCTTGATTAATCGATAAGATTTCACCAATAAGCAAAAGATCGCAGCAAAAACGAAAACACGAAATACAGCAGATCTACAGCAGTAATGATCCAATAACTTCACAAAAACAATAATTAGATCAAAATAGATGAATTTCAAAAGGAAAACTTACTTGAAAATCGGTACTCAATCCAAACAACAGCTCTTCAACTAAATCCGTGACTATATTAATTCAATTAACTTAGCAGTATGAGAGATGAAATACAAAAAGATTTGCCCCTTTCTTACTCTATTTGTCTCCTGTTTCGTCTTTTTGATGAGCTACTTTTTTTACGTCTCTCTGGACTATGTCGATAATATAAATGTAGTGCTTACAGATCGAATGCTCGTCGTAGTTTGCTTCTTCCTTGGGTCCGATTCATGATAGAAAAAACATTTAAAGCGAAACAATTGATTATAGAACTTCAAATTGTATTAATTGATAATAGAAAAACGTAGTCTTGTTGGCATCAATACAGCTCCATGATGGTATACATTTATATATGGAAGAAACATTACAATTTAATTTTTAACATCCACTATTATCTATTGATTCGGAATATGTTGATGAAGTAAAACTGATGTCAAAAAATTAAATAAATGATGATTACGTCATCAGGTAGAGCCACAAAAAATTACCCAAACTTAGAAAATCTCGTTCTAGAAGCATTCACCCAAAATCTTAAAACTAAACACTAACTTAAAATTTAGAAAGCTAACATTAACTGAACTAAAATAGCAATAATTCACCAATTCATCCAATAAATTTCACAAAAAAGTTCAATACACATTCTTGGTACGGATCTAATACACTATTTTACTCGTATAATCCAGAAATGCTATATTTGGCCATAAATAACTAATTTTTTTTAACACTCCAACTAAATATAAATGTAAATATTACACATAAATAAAAATAAGGCTTGCATATTCATGTATGGCTTAGGGTTGATTTCCCCAATTTTTGGAATCACAATCATTTCATATAGAAAATTATAAATTAAACAATTTTGCAACGTGCACTACATATTATATCTGATGTTCACGTATTACATATATATCAAGGTAAAATTGAAAGGAAAAAACCAGGTTTCTAGTTAAAATTAGGGTTTGATAGAAAAAATGAAAGTTGTAAAAGTACCTTATTTTGTGCAAAATTAATTTTTCGAGTGGGTCATGGAGTTCCTCGAGCAGAAAAAAATCTCTTCACTTCCACTTTTTGAAATTCGAAAATTGGGAGGAGTGAGTGTATTAGAATGGAGTTCCTCCAAGAATGGAGTTCTAGCTTTTATTTACCAAGGATAGTTTTTCATGTACGGTATGGATAGTTTTGGAGTCTATATGATTTATTTTAAAAATTGACATGCTTATACCGTTTTGTTAATGTGAAGCCCCCAAATTCTAACTGTCACTGATCTCGAATTCGGTTCGTCACGTATTAATTCTAATAACAATAAAAATCTCAAACAATAGAATAACCGAATAATTTACATTGATATAACATAAATATTCTTGTCCAAAATCTCGAAACTATTACTAATACACTGCATAACTTAATCCAAACATATCTTAATACACAACATAAAGGAAACATCCTAATATAGATAAGCACAGCTACTTCATAGCCTTGCCTTCACTCTTGTCCTGTCCTAGGGTCCACCTTGCCCTGCCCTAACTAAAATATTTATGGGAAGCAAGAGTGAGCAATAAATTTGCTCAGCAAGTAATATACCAATAAATGTGAACAAGATTATATACGGTTCTTAATCTCAAGAGTAAAACGGTAATTAATCGCTCAGGAATTCAAATAAGAATGTTGTGAACAAAATAAATAGCAATGACTTCCAAATCTATTATGTGAAGTTAAATATGGACCACTACGGGTCAAGAAGTTATTAAAGGATTCAAAAGTTTCAACAATTTTAAGTGAATGAATAGATATCACTGAGTGTCGCTGTGGACCAAGGATTAATAAAAGAATCCAACGAGTTCAAAGTGTCAAGTTAATAAATTTTGGATACTGATTGGTCGCTAAGAACCACAAACTTCTACTAGAATCACCAAAAATATTTTTGGTAACCCAAACAAGTACAATTAGGGGATCAGCCTATCGTACCTGGTGTTATGCATAACCTATCACACTACTGTCGGCACCCCGACTATATAGTTTCCCTTTTTACGAGGGTTGTTCAACTCAGTCAATTTATAAGAGTCCGCACCAAGGCAATTGGTGTGGGCCGCTTTCTAATTCATGATATTGGTCTAGCCGAATTAAATGGCGTAGACAATTCTAACAATGTATATAAGAACAATTTATGAGTTCAATACTCTCAACAATAATTCGTAAAATATAATCGTGATTTAAATCAAGCTATGAAATATAAGTTTATAAGGTAAGAATTATTTTAGCACCTATTTACTCGTACGATCAATGATAGTACAAGCTCAAATAAATGTTCAATAAAGAGTATGAATCAAATACTTGCTCAATAAAAAGAGTATTCAGATACTTGTATTCAATATATAAATCAAATGAAGTTAGGAACCTTGCTCGATAAAGTTGGGTAAGAACTTGCACTGAAGAGATAAGGTTTAAATACTTGCACAAAATCTAAAGTTGTGTAAGTTAAGAGACTTGCTTACATGATTCATCGAATAAAGAAATGCAAGGGTTTAGGATACTTGCAATTAATATACAAGAACGGGTTCAAGAAAACTTGCATAATGAAAGAGTATAAGTTAGGGAACTTGCTTACAACGTTCCTCGAATAAAGTAACCACAAGGATAGGATACTTGCTTTAAGCGTAGTCTATCCACGTAAAGTAGTTCAACCCTTTTGAATTCCTATCGTAATATAGTTACGTATATATGATATCCATTACTCGTATAGTTGGACAGTAAACTTTATCTTATATATAAAATCCACATATAAGTTTAAGTCTTTAACCTTACTTATACAATCATACCATGTATAGTATCAAATTAATCCACAAGACTCGATTGATATAACCTTCAATGTCTTCTATTCTTAACGTTCCTCTTCTCAAGTTAATCATTCTCATATATCATTACTAACATATAAGACCATAACAAATAGCAAATATTTTCTATTTAGCAAGTTATAGCATTATTATAAGTTAACCGTCGAAATCGGATTTAAGTATTAACATATGATCTCACATAGCATGTATACATGTTAAAGGGTACTCCCATAATTGTCTAACCTTTCTAAGTTCAATCTTTCATGATATAGGTCTTAAGTCAACACTTTTAATAACTCGGGACCATTCAAGGACATGAAATCACATTAGCTATCCTCTTTGTTATTTTAAACATATGAGGTAATCACATAACTTGTTTTAGGCATGCTTGCAAGTTTCTATTTCATATACACATGACTAGTATTGTTACTTAGCTTAAATCATGCTTCACTTATGCTCAACTAGTTTTCATGGCATCTAACATGATATATGTACGTGTATGATATATCAATGAGGTTAAGAGCACTACCAAACATGTCCATAATTTTCAGAATTCAAATCTCAATGTAACATGTCAAGGTGCACGTTCAAAACTCATATTTTGTCAGTATAATTCACTATTGAGGTCCACATGATCATGGTACATTATAAAATGCATATACATAAGTCAACGTGCCTTTCATGCATTCTTAAACCATACTAATATGCTTGTACGGTCAGAACACCAACATGGATATAACATATCAAGTTTGTTTTCAAAACTTACACTTTCATTAGGAATGTGCACTAGTGAGGTTCACATGTTCATACTACATTACGAAATGTATATACGTAAGTTAACATGCTCTTCATGCATTTCTAGGTCACACTAATATGTATCAAAATCAGAATATAATCATGCTTCATATATGTTGACGTTCGTTCATGAAACTTTAAGTTTACTTCAACACTATATGTCATTTCATAATTCTTGCATGCAATCATAGCCAAATCATGTTTACGTTATCTCCATATACTCATATAAGTATGTCAAACCCATTAGCATGCTTTTTTAGGTAGTATAAACACATTAGTACTTAACAGCCATGAAGCAGAAACAGAAAACTGGATCCAGTAGCCGGCGCAGCTGCGCTACGCCTCAATGTATAACCGGCACAGCTGCGCCACGTCCGGACTGAACTGGAAAGTTCCCTGCTTCGGCAGCAGCTAGGCCAAATTAGGACCAATTCGACACCAAACAACCACAATGCAGTTTAAACATGTACATGAGTCTACGTACCCACTATACAAAAATTTCTAGCATACATATTAACTCACTAACTACTTTCAAAGATTAAAATTCATGATCATGTTAATTTTCTATATTTTTCTCATGTTTAGCAAAATCTTCCTTCATATATCATTTCTTAACCAATTTGGATCGCTCAACATCCATTGGGTTTGTAATTTAGTATACTAACCATGATTAACTAGAATTTACAAATTACTTCAAGCCAACACCATCAATTTCGTGACTAAGCTAGTATGAACTCATGTCATTTCTGAAACTGTAAGAACTTAGAGAAGTAGTATTACCTCTTTGAAGCTTTTGTTTACAAGGCTCAGCCTTAAATTGATATCTCACTCTCTCTATATTTCAATATACCAGCCTTATCAAAATCTCAGCAATAGAATTATGAAGGAGGGGGAGATTAATTTATAGAACAATCAATACACAAGCAATGTATTTACTCACCAAATTCAACCAAATGATTGAGGGATTGTTCAATGGTTATGGAAGGGTTGGTAACTTAGTTGGTGAATGAAATCATGAAAACCACTCCCCATTGATGATTGCTATGAAGCTATCCTAGTTTGCTGTGTTTGAGAGGAATGGTAGGCTTTAGCCTTTCACATGTGTAGGAGAATTGTGACTCTTATTATGGGACAAGGCATACTAAGTCAGCATTTGTAACACAACACTTGAATTATTATACACTCATATCATATACTTAGGTTATAATTTGAGTCACAATTTACTTTTAATAGATAACTAATATTACAATCTAGCAAGTAGGGATACATATATTCAACATATAATTCATGTACATTTTGTTAATACCGGATATAATTCAATTGAGTATTATCATTATTATATTATTTCAATTAGATTATTGAAATCATTATTAAGTCACAATTGTTTACTATATATTTGTGATGTATTATTTTAATGTATACTCACACACAATGTCACATAACCTCATGATAAATTTATACAACTTAATTAATTAGTCATAACGTATAGTTTCTATATATTATATAGTCACATAGCCTTATATAATATAGTTTATATATAATTGCATGGTCACACTTAAGTGTTGCACTACACTTTATATAACACACGTATCATACTATATGTTATGTTTTTTTAGTTATCACATCCTTTGCACATAGCAATTAATTGATCAAATAAACTCTACTCGATTATTATTCACAATGACAATTAATTAATATTAATTAATTCATCCCTCATCAATCAATGTAATTATTAATCTCCATAATAATTAATTAACATTTATATGATTAATTATCACATTTAAATAAAATAAGTCTTATTATATTTATAAACAAGTTGCTTATTATTATTCTATTATTTGCAATAATAATACTCACATATTATTAATTAATTACCATTAATATTTTATAACCATTAAATAACATTTAATATTTAATTAATTGTTCATGTAGTAATTCTTTCATTAATTTTGCCTTATCAATAATCACATTCCTCAATAGTTTAATAAATACAAATATTATTATATTTATAGTTAAGTTGCTTATTATTATACTATTACTTGCAATAATAATAAATCAACAGACTATTATTATATTTCAATTAACAATTAATATAGATTAATTGTTCACTTAATAATTCATTTACTCTTTAACCGATTATTATTCATAATAACAGTTAATAACTTTATTGTACGATTAACTATCACAGGTATTGCACTCAACAAATAATCAATTAAATATAACTCTTATTATATTCATCAATTATTTATTCATAAATGTTTTGTTACTTAGAATAACATATTATTAACAATTGCTCTTTCATAGGCTATTACTAATCACAACGATTAATTAACAATGTAATATTTATTTAATCCTTCACTCATTAATTTCCCTCTTGAATTAAATCATCACCATTTTCATTCTCATGCCACACAAGGCATTTTACAAGTTTGTTGAATTCCTCCTTATTTCCTTCTAAATTTAATTTAATATAATCGAATTACATTTCTCATAACTCGTAAACATTAAGTTCCAATAAGTATTTATTTTCTTATTATATATAAAAAAAATTATTCATGAAATTCACGGTTCTTACATCCTCCCCCCCTTCCCCCCGTATAAAAATTTCGTCCTCGAAATTGGTACAAGGTTACACAAATAGATGGGGATAGTCCCTCGTTGTCCTATCTTCTAATTCCCACGTGGCCTCCTTGGCATCGTGGTTTCGCCAAAGCGTTATCACAGAAGATATAATTTTATTTTTTAATATCTGTTCTTTCCTATCTAGTATTTGGACATGAATTTTTCATATGTCATATTCTTCCGTACTTGCATGGGCTCATAGGGTATTACACGCTTATAATTAGGCTTATATATCGTAAGACAGAAACATGAAACACACTGTAGATATGCTCCAGTTCAATAGGTAAGGCTACCTTATATGCCACTTTTCTTGCTCTCTGTAATACTTCAAAGGGTTTCACGAACCTCAGACTCAATTCTTCTTTCTTAGTTAATCTTATCTTCCTCTCACAGGGAAACATTTAAGAAATACAAAACTACCGTCTTCAAAATCTCGATTATGACGATGCCAATCTGCGTGTTTCTCATGTTGATCTTGAGCTGCTATTAATCTGGCTCTTTTTGTCTTCACAACGTCTTCTATTTTTCGTATTAAATCTGGTCCCAATTGAAGTCGTCGTTCTCTGACCTCATCCCAATGTAGCGGTGCTCTGCATTTTCTTTCGTGGAGAGCTTCGTACGATGGCTTACCGATATTCGTATAATAATTATTGCTATAAGCGAATTCTACTAAGGGTAAGTGATATTCCAAGTTACCTTTGAAATCCATTACACAAGCTTTTTCAAAACTTTGAAGTGGAGTGCGGGTTTCGATCGAAAATTATTAACACTGATATTTCGTTTTGCAAAATGATTTCCTTAACGTATAATTTCGCTAACTGATTTAAATTGAATCGAATATCTATCGGTAGGGAGTGTGTCGTCTTTTTCAATCGGTCGACATATTCTACAACTTCTCGTCTCATATTGACCACCAATAGTGTCTTCAAAAGATCCCGGTACGTTTTCGTGCTTCCTGGGTGAACGAAATATTTCCAACTATATGCCTCATGAAAACTCTTATCTCGCAATTTTAGTTACGGTTGACTCTCACGCTCAATCTATAAATCTCAAGATACCATTATTATTTCTTCTGAACTTTTCCTCTTTATCTTCTCGCACTTTTTGTCTTTATCTTGTTATCCCTTTACTCTATCAAACAACGTTGGACAAACCTCCGTTATAAACTTCCCTTTGGACTCTCTGGGTCCCTTCACTTCTATTTTAAATCTCTTCATCTTCCTGATTAGTTTCTCTCGAGTTATCAAATTGAATAATTTTTCCATTCTCTTTTCCTACTTAGCATATCGGCTACTAAGTTCGCCTTTTCCAAGTGATAGAGAATTTCGCAGTGGTAGTCTTCGACTGCTCCCAATTACTTACTGCCTTCACCTCTGCCAGATCTGACGTGCCCGAAAATGAACCTTCTCCTTGACACATAATACTGGTGTTCCTCAAGGGAAAACACACTCGGCTGAATATATCATTTATCTAATATTTATTGCAATTGTATTATTAATTCCTCATTTCTACCGGCGCCATAAGATAGGTGCTTTCGAAATCAGGGCAGTCTTCGGTACTAAATCTATTACGACTTGTTTTCTCTGTCTGGAGGAAGGTCGGGCAGATCGTCTAGGAATACGTCTTGAAATTCTATTTCTGCTAATACATTATTTATTTCTACTCCCGTTCTTTTAGTATCTATAATAAAAGTGAAACAATCTATACCAACTTTTCTTAACAATATCTTGGCCTACATCATCGTAAGGCAACACAATTGCCTAAACGACAAGCTACCATAAAACACTTCCTTAGACCGGTTTGGATTCTGAAGGTTCACATTTTTCTTCTAATAGTCAATTATCGTAGTATGGTTATGTAATCAACCCATTCCTAGTATCCCATCAAACTCTCAAAATTTTATCGGAGTCAAGTCTATGCTTAGCTTACGTCCCCTAATTTATATGTAACAATTACGGTAAACGAATTCTACGGGAATTACTTCCTTATTCGCAACTTCTATGTTCAAAGGATCTCCTAATTGCTCTTGGGTAACTTGGTCATTTTGAAATTTTTAGACACAAAAAGGGAAAGATAGCACTCGAATCAGATAATATATACGTATTCATTTTATTGATTAGGACAGCACCTAACATCACAACTTGGAATGCCACTGCATCATGTATCATAACGTTAGTCGTACGTGGCATTGTGTCACTCGATTGAGCTGGTTCAAATTGTTATATCCCTGCTATAGCTTCCTTTGTTGCCGTCTTCTTCCTTCCTTCCTTTCTTTGGGTAGTTCTTAACCTGATGAACCGTTGACATACAAGCGAAGCATCCTTTAATCTTCTTCTGGTTTGACCAATTCGGGGAAATATGCCCTTCTTGGCCGCAGCTGTAGCAAACTCCTCGTCCTTTCCAGCACTCTCCGTGATGACTCTTTCCACATTTTGGGCAAGCATTGTTCTTTTTCTTGAGTCCTTCCTGGTGACTTCTCATCGGATTGTTGTTGATGTTGTTGTTGTCCCATCTTCTTTTGTTTTCGTTTCCCTTCTCGTTCGTTTCCTTCTGCCAATTACGTGTTTAACGTTTTTCAGATCCATACGCAAAATAATCTTTGGTTTTCTTCTCCCTAGGACAGTTAGGAGAAATATGACCCTTCTCACCGCACTTATAGCATACATTATTCCCTTTCAAACACGCTCCCATGTGGTTCTTTCTACATTCCTTACAGGCTTCTACGTTCTTCTTCCGTGGTTGTCCTTCTCCTCTTACATACTTATTCTCATTCCCTCTTGAAATTCTTACCACTACCACTACTACTGTCTTCCATCCTACCTTCTTTCGCTTTCTTTGACATATTAACCTCTCCTCCTTTAGTTAAGTTAATATCTTTTCCTACCTCTGAAGTTTTCGTCTGTCTCTTCTTATAATCATTGATTCCTTCTTCAAAAGCATTTACTATAAGATCTACCAATTGTTGTAAGGGTTCTTGATTCAATTCCCTATCTCCATGCTCCGTTGCTTGACGAGTCTCTCCTCCTTGGGGTATTGACATTTCTCTGCGTAGAAATAAAACGGTATTATCATCTCTTTATTAAACATCTAATATTTCTTAAGACGTATAAGTTTTATTGCTATTCTCCCTTGTCATTATTTAACAAAATCTGGTTACTACATGCACATTTAATAAAAATATGCCACAAGAAAACATATTACATTGTATAGCATTCTGCCAGTCTTAATACATACCTCTCTCGGGTACTACTAAAGTTGGGGTTATAAAGATACTTCCCACATTATCCCTAAAATTGGGATCCACAACACTGTTTCATATCTATAAACATCTATTGTACCATTCACGATACTTACTTTAATAACTACCTAACCACCTCTCCTCTCACTAGGTCTGCATCTATTAGTTACTAATTTGAAGGTTTAGAACTTCGCCTTTATCTTATTTTTCATCTTAAGGTAACTCACACATGCCTCCATCCCGAAAGAAAACTTTCACCGTGGATTTCTGCTTGGATTTCGATTCCATCTCCTCCTAGGTTAAGGCTACTACCGTAATTGGCTCAATTATAGGGGGTGTTGCAGATGCTACATGTATATCACGTGGTTCTTCCCTCATGGTCCTACTAGGTTTACCTATCTCGGACATCCATAATTACAAAACCAATAAACTTTATTATTGTCTCCGAGTAACACATAATTTCATTGTATGGAATGAAAATATATTTCATAACTCTACTAGCTTTCTACGAAACTTTACATGAGTTTTAACTTTTTCTATTCTATAAATTCTTCTAAGGTTATAGCCTAAGGACTCGCTCCTAAGGTTTATAACCTACATCTTTGATACCAACCTGTGACGCCCCCAAATTCGGACTGTCACTGATCTCGAATTCGGTTCGTCACGTACTAATTCTAATAACAATAAAAATCTCAAACAATGGAATAACAGAATAATTTACATTAATATAACATAAATATTCTCGTCCCAAGTCTCGAAACTATTACTAATATACTGCATAACTTAATCCAAACATATCTTAATACACAACATAAAAGGAACATCCTAATATAGATAAGCACAACTACTTCATAGCCTTGCCTTCACTCTAGTCCTGTCCTGGGGTTCCACCTTGCCCTGCCCTAACTGAAATGTTTATGGGAAGCAAGAGTGAGCAACAAATTTGCTCAGCAAGTAATATGCCAATAAATGTGAACAAAAATATATACGGTTCTTAATCTCAAGGGTAAAACGATAATTAATCGCTCAGAAATTCAAATAAGAATGTTGTGAACAAAATAAGTAGCAATGACTTCTAAATCTATTATGTGAAGTTAAATATGGACCACTACGGGTCGAGAAGTTATTAAAGGATTCAAAAGTTTCAACAATTTCAAGTGAATGAATAGATATCACTGAGTGTCGCTGTGGACCAAGGATTAATAAAAGAATCCAACAAGTTCAAAGTGTCAAGTTAATAAATAATGGATACTGAGTGGTCGCTAAGAACCACGAACTTCTACTAGAATCACCAAAAATATTTCTAGTAACCCAAACAAGTACAATTAGGGGATCAACCTATCGTACCTGGTGTTATGCATAACCTATCACACTACTGTCGGCACCCCGACTATATAGTTCCCCTTTTTACGAGGGTTGTTCAACTCAGTCAATTTATAAGAGTCCGCACCAAGGCAATTGGTGTGGGTCGCTTTCCAATTCATGATATTGGTCTAGCCGAATTAAATGGCGTAGACAATTTCAACAATGTATATAAGAACAATTTATGAGTTCAATACTCGCAACAATAATTCGAAGAATATAATCGTGATTTAAATCAAGTTATGAAATATAAGTTTATAAGGCAAGAATTATTCTAGCACCTATTTACTCGTAAGATCAATGATAGTACAAGCTCAAATATATGTTCAATAAAGAGTATGAATCAAATACTTGCTCAATAAAAAGAGTAGTCCGATACTTGCATTCAGTATATAAATTAAATGAAGTTAGGAACCTTGCTCGATAAAGTAGGGTAGGAACTTGCACTAAAGAGATAAGGTTTAAATACTTGCACAAAATCTAAAGTTGTGTAAGTTAAGAGACTTGCTTACAAGATTCTTCGAATAAAGAAATGCAAGGGTTTAGGATACTTGCAATTAATATACAAGAACGGGTTCAAGGAAACTTGCACAATGAAAGAGTATAAGTTAGGGAACTTGCTTACAACGTTCCTCGAATAAAGTAACCACAAGGATAGGATACTTGCCTTAAAGCGTAGTCTATCCACGTAAAGTAGTTCAACCCTTTTGAATTCCTATCGTAATATAGTTACGTATATATGATATCCATTAGTCGTATAGTTTGACATATACTTTATCTTATATATAAAATCCACATATAAGTTTAAGTCTTTAACCTTACTTATACAATCATACCATGTATAGTATCAAATTAATCCACAAGACTCGATTGATATAACCTTCAATGTCTTATATTCTTAAAGTTCCTCTTCTCAAGTTAATCATTCTCATATATCATTACTAACATATAAGACCATAACAAATAGTAAATATTTTCTATTTAGCAAGTTATAGCATTATTATAAGTTAACCGTTGAAATCGAATTTAAGTATTAATATATGATCTCACATAGCATGTATACATGTTAAAGGGTACTCCCATAATTGTCTAACCTTTCTAAGTTCAATCTTTCATGATATAGGTCTTAAGTCAACACTTTTAATAACTCGGGACCATTCAAGGACATGAAATCGCATAGGCTATCGTCTTTGTTATTTTAAACATATGAGGTAATCACATAACTTGTTTTAGGCATGCTTGCAAGTTTCTATTTCATATACACATGACTAATATTGTTACTTAGCTTAAATCATGCTTCACTTATGCTCAACAAGTTTTCATGGCATCTAACATGGCATATGTACGTGTATGACATATCAATAAGGTTAAGAGCACTACCAAACATGTCCATAATTTTCAGAATTCAAATCTCAATGTAACATGTCAAGGTGCACGTTCAAACTCATATTTTGTCAGTATAGTTCACTATTGAGGTCCACATGATCATGGTACATTATAAAATCTATATACACAAGTCAACGTGCCTTTTATGCATTCTTAAACTATACTAATATGCTTGTACGGTCAGAACACCAACATGGATATAACATATCAAGTTTGTTTTCAAAACTTACACTTTCGTTAGGAATGTGCACTAGTGAGGTTCACATGTTTATATTACATTACGAAACGCATATACGTAAGTTAGCATGCTCTTCGTGCATTTCTAGGTCACAGTAATATGTATCAAAATCAGAATATAATCATGCTTCATATATGTTGACGTTTGTTCATGAAACTTTAAGTTTATTTCAACACTATATGTCGTTTCATAATTCTTGCATGCAATCATAGCCAAATCATGTTAACGTTATCTCCATACACTCATATAAGTATGTCAAACCCATTAGCATTCTTGTTTAGGTAGTATAAACACATTAGTACTTAACAGCCTTGAAGCAGAAACAGAAATATTAGTACTTAGTGTATAACCGGCGCAGCTGCGCCACGTCCGGACTGAACCAGAAGGTTCCCTGCTTCGGCAGCAGGTAGGCCAAATTACAACCAATTCGACACCAAACAACCACAATGCAGTTTAAACATGTACATGAGTCTACGTAACCACTATACAAGTATTTCTAGCATACATATTAACTCGCTAACTACTTTTAAAGATTAATATTCATGTTCATGTTAATTTTCTATATTTTTCTCATGTTTAGCAAAATCTTCCTTCATAGACCATTTCTTAACCAATTTGGTTCGTTCAACATCCATTGGGTTCGTAATTGAGTACACTAACCATGATTAACTAGAATTTAGAGATTACTTCAAGCCAACACCATCAATTTCATGACTAAGCTAGTATGAACTCATGTCATTTCTGAAACTGTAAGAACTTAGAGAAGTAGTATTACCTCTTTGAAGCTTCTGTTTACAAGGCTCAGCCTTCAATTGATATCTCACTCTCTCTATATTTCAATATACCAGCCTTATCAAAATCTCAGCAATAGAATTGTGAAGGAGGGTGAGCTTAATTTATAGAACAATCAATACACAAGCAATGTATTTACTCACCAAATTTAACCAAAGGATTGAGGGATTGTTCAATGGTTATGGAAGGGTTGGTAACTTAGTTGGTGAATGAAATCATGAAAATCACTCCACATTGATGATTGCTATGAAGCTATCCTAGTTTGCTGAGTTTGAGAGGAATGGTAGGCTTTAGCCTTTCACATGTGTAGGAGAATTATGACTCTTATTATGGGACAAGGCATACTAAGTCAGCATTTGTAACACTACACTTGAATTATTATACACTCATATCATATACTTAGGTTATAATTTGAGTCACAATGTACTTTCAATAGATAACTAATATTATAATATAGCAAGTAGGGATACATATATTCAACATATAATTCATGTACATTTTGTTAATACCGGATATAGTTCAATTGGGTATTATCATTATTATATTATTTCAATTAGATTATTGAAATCATTATTAAGTCACAATTATTTACTATGTATTTGTGATGTATTATTTTAATGTATACTCATACACAATGTCACATAACCTCATGATAAATTCATACAACTTAATTAATTAGTCATAACATATAGTTTCTATATATTGTATAGTCACATAGCTTTATATAATATAGTTTATATATAATTGCATGGTCACACTTAAGTGTTGCACTACACTTTATATAACACACGTATCATACTATATGTTATGTTTTTTTAGTTATCACATCCTTTGCATATAGCAATTAATTGAGCAAATAAACTCTACTCGATTATTATTTACAATGGCAATTAATTAATATTAATTAATTCATCCCTCATCAATCAATGTAATTATTAATCTCCATAACAATTAATTAACATTTATATGATTAATTATCACATTTAAATAAAATAAGTCTTATTATATTTATAAACAAGTTGCTTATTATTATTCTATTATTTGCAATAATAATACTCACATATTATTAATTAATTACTCTTAATATTTTATAACCATTAAATAACAATTAATATTTAATTAATTGTTCACATAGTAATTCCTTCATTAATTTTACCTTATCAATAATCACATTTCTCAATAGTTTAATAAATACAAATCTTATTATATTTATAGTCAAGTTGCTTATTATTATACTATTACTTGCAATAATAATAAATCAACAGACTATTATTATATTTCAATTAATAATTAATATAGATTAATTGTTCACTTAATAATTCATTTACTCTTTAACCGATTATTATTCATAATAACAGTTAATAACTTTATTGTACGATTAACTATCACAGGTATTGCACTCAACAAATAATCAATTAAATATAGCTCTTATTATATTCATCAATTATTTATGCATAAATGTTTTGTTATTTATAATAACATATTATTAACAATTGCTCCTTAATAGGCTATTACTAATCACAACGATTAATTAACAATGTAATATTTATTTAATCCTTCACTCATTAATTTCCCTCTTGAATTAAATCATCACCATTTTTATTCTCATGCCACACAAGGCATTCTACAAGTTCGTTGAATTCCTCTATATTTCCTTCTAAATTCAATTTAATATAATCGAATTACATTTCTCATAACTCGTAAACATTAAGTTACAATAAGTATTCATTTTCTTATTATATCAAAAAAAAAAAAAATTATTCATGAAATTCACGGTTCTTACAATTAAAATAATAATACTCCACTTGTTTTGTAAAACTAATTTCATTTAATTTTACGGCAATTGACAAAACTGTCCCCCCAAGTATGGGCGAAAATCAATTTCATACTCAAAGTTTAGGAATCTTCAATCAATACCTCAAATTATTTAAAAACACCAATTGTGTTCCTTTTGGTCTGAGTGCCCAATTTTCTTACCGGAGATACACTGTGTCTACGAATTATATATATATATATATATATATATATATATATATATATATATATATATATATTCAATCCCTATTCCCCAGCTACTTCAATATGACGCAATACCCAGAAAGTTTGATTACAGTGGCTAGAAGTGAGTTTTATTACAGTGGATTTGGTAAACTAATCTAGCTAAGCTATCTAACTCACTAATCATAACAGATTAATCTAAACATTTACAATGTTGCCATTACGCTAAGTTGAGTTGCCCTTACTATAAGTTGAGTTGCCCTTACGCTAAGTTGAGTTGCCCTTGCTATAAGTTGAGTTACCCATACTATATGTTGATATCTTAACCGCTATCTTCCTTGTTGCTTTTGGTTGGTGTTGGATTTGGTTTGAAGGAGTTGTGTTAGGCAGGAAGGAGAGTCAGCTATATTAGATCATAATCTTTGAGTATGCAATGGCTGCAATGTCAATCAAGTCAACTGCATGAATTGTTTATTACTATCATTTTGCACTTTGATAAATGAGAGGGACTACTGCACTTATCAGGCACATTTATCAAATGAAATGAGCTATTTATTAGACCTTTTGAATAGTCTTGGTGTAACATTTATCAGGCACATTCACTTGTTAAACTTGCTGATCAAGTCTTTCTTGAAGGCAGATTATTTCAGTGACCAATATCTATTAAATATATATTCTTACAGTGTTGATGTCATATATACAAAACGAAATCCTTTTTAGCTTAGTTGGTTACCAAAATGATTAGAGAATCAGAGTTTATCGTCTCTCTAGTGTATGGTGACACGGCTGCATTTATAAAAGTTTTTACTCTTAGTCTGTATTATCAGTATTGCTTTTATCTCAGTTCTTTTCTGCTTTGACTCGTAGTCTCTGGTTTTTTACTGAATTCAAGTCATCAATTTCATGAAGGATTATTATCCTAACAAAAATAGTGGGGTTTTGCAGTTCAGAAATTTCTTCCCAACTCAAAAGGAGATATAAAAAATTTACTTCGGGCACAGTCTGTCCTTTGGGTAGAAGTTCTGATAGGGAGAGTGGTGGAGCAAGGAGTTATGTTTCTGGTTCACCTCTTCTATATATTGACCTGGTGCACGCCTGTATATATACTGGTTCACCTCTTCTTCTTTTTCTTCTGCAATTTGGTTAGTGAATTTTGTATAATAGACCAAACGGTGAACCCGAGAGTTCTTTCCTTACAGCAATTGACTCTATAGAGTCTTCGTTTTTGGTAGGTGATTCCAAGCTCTTGTTTTCTGCTGGGCAACTTCTAGTGTTCTCCCTTTTTCGCAGGTGAATCTGTAGAGTCTTCTTTCTTTGAAGGAACCTCTTCAGACTTGTTAATTGTTGGTTTGATGACAACTTCTAGGGGCCCAAGCTTTGGTTCAAGATTCTTGATCATACGGGTTAAAGTTCGCACGTCCCGAACTTTTGCTAGTTGTCCAGGGGAAGATTGTTACATAAGAGAAGTTTAGATGCTACAACACAGTTGAAATGAGTCGTCAACAAAAACAGAACAAAGGGACATAACAAAATACAACAACAAGCCAACCAAGAGACAATAATTTTTTTTTCCAGGTGAATTGACAAAAAAAAATTAAATTAAAAGAGATTACTAAAACTTAATAGAGTATACCAAAAGAAAGAAGGCTTATATAAGCTTCAGTAATTTTAACACCAAATTTACAAATTTGACAGTTTGTGCCCCCTGCACCCATAGGACTCTCTTAATCTTTCAGCCCTTTCTATTTTTTGACAAAAATATTTCATTCCTTTGGTTTTAGAAGAGAACAAACCACCTTTGTTAGCCAAAATAGCTGGCAGAAAGATTGGGGGCAGGAAAAAAAATGAAGGAATTCCTCTATGGCCAATTTTTTTGAACTTCCAAGATTCCAGGCACGTTCTTTCTTTTAGCTTTCACCTTGTAAAATCCATTTATTTTAAAATTTATAAGCTTTTTAAATCACGTCTTTTATTGTCCATCACATCAGTAACAAAATCACATTTATTTTTTTTTTAAAAAAAAACTGTAAAAATCATAGTCTTACACAGGTATGCAAGCGTATGTCTGTCAGCTGTGAAATTTTTGATTATTCTATAAATAAAATGCTTCCACTTCATAATTGTTAAGCATGTTCACAGCTATCTTCAAGTCACAGTATTTAAGCAAGCTGTCTAAAAAATAGTCATGTTTCTTAACGTTAAATACTACTGTCTGCTATTAATGTTTTTTTATATTTAATAATAAATTAAAATATCACTAAACTCACCGTTTCCAGTAGGTCCACCCTGTGCTTCAGATCCTCTGTTGCTGCTTCCTTGTGAATGCCTTGGAGAATAAAGAGTACATGAGATTGCAAATTCTCAACATTATGTTGTTCAAGCATACACCGAGGGACAGTAGATTCGCAACCCACTGAAGAAAACAGACAGTTCACAAGCTTCATTGGACAAACAGTGATACAATGTCTGTCCATCTCACACCTCATTCGAATATTTGAGCACTTCTGCTCGCATGGAAGTATTTTAAAGGGACATATTGAATCATGAGTTTCCATGTTACCAGAAGTGAATTGGGCATCACAACCCTCATTTGGACAATAAATAGTCCTAAAACTGCATTGTGGAAGATGCTGAAGAAGCTCTTCTTCAGTGTTGAATTTCTTATTGCAGTGAAATGCGTCCTTGAAATCAACATTCTTAAGCAGAGTTTGGGCAACGTCTTCCCTCCTCCCAATCAACCAAAACCCGTTTATTTCCATTTGGGCAGAGGGTTATTGTCTCAATCGATAATTATTCCTTCCTTGCTAACAGTGACAGTAAAAGTTTGATTTAGCAAATGCAGATACCAAGTTTTTCTATTGCAAAATTGGTGTAACAAATGAAATATGTACAATCAAATTCAAACAATTAATAGTACACTCTGATAATTAAAGGATAGAATGTGAAAATTGTTCAAAATATCCATTATCCAATAATAAGGAAGTTTCATCCAAATAATCCAAAATAAAAAACCAAAGCTGAGTAAACTAAAAGTGTTCAGAAATTTATTAAATTCTAAAACAACCAAATAAAGTAGTAAAATGAGATTTTGGTTGAAACTAATTTGAAATAGTAAAGTTGTCATCTTTCTCGATTTTGATCTTCTTTTGCAGTTTGTTGGTTGACATTTCAACATCAGTTGACTGAGATTCTTGTACCTCATCACCGCTGATTGAGTGTATAGGCCTTTTGCTTGTCGGTGTGACACAGTTGACAACATCGACAAATGATTCACACTGTTTAGACTGTAGTAACAGAAATAAAACAAAGATATAAGAAATAGTTGGTAATGTAGGTAATTTCTATTGTTACCAACTTATATGTTATAATTGATATTACCTGAGGTTCATCACATAAACTTGTGTAGGATTCAATTATTTTTTCATCGTTAATCATTCTAGCAACTGTGAACGTCGCATAATTTGCCTTCAAATTATAAGATGATATATGTATCTTGAAAAGAAACCTCTTTTGTAACAATAGATTGAGTTCATCCGAAAAGCAATCAGAGTCTCCATCCTTTAACACATTTAAAAAACATGAATTAAAAGCAGTTACGTACATAAGGTTAAGACTGGATACTTTAAAATTTTAATATTTTTTTATATTTTAATTTTACCTTAATCAATTGTTCCTTCAATTCATAAGCTGACTTTCCAATGACGTGTTGGGCTTCACGATCAAATAGAACAAAAGATGCACTGGACGTATCATCCATTACTTTAACCTGAACTTTAAATTTACAATTAAAAGTTAAATTTACAAAGTTAGATAGTATTAACAGAGTTCACAAAGTATGAACATAAGGTATATATAACGTATAACAAAATACTGTATCACAATACCTTGGTGTAACATAATTAACATAGTCGGAACATTTATCACACCAATATTTTTCGCTGTCTGGTTTTACTTTTTTGCGGCATTTTTTGCAAGAATTGTAGAACCAATTGTATTCGGTTTCTATACACAAAATAGTAGCAAGTACCACATAGGTTGACTCTTGAAGTGTTAAATAGAAAATGAGCAACATAATAGAAGATAATGTTGTGACAGAAGTATCATTATACCGATGTAGAAAAACCCAAAGGTAAGAAGCCATCATAGAAAGAGGAGAAAAAAAGGAAAGATACGTTCTGATTCTCATATGAAACTAAGAAGCATAGTTGGCCATAGGAGCATTACTGCTTGTTGGTTTTATATTTTCCCCAGTTTGATTCTTTTAATTTAATATCACCTGCTTTACCATTTTATTTTTTTAGTTATTCCTTTTCCATATCAAAGTAATTTGATTCTCATCTAAAGCTTTACTGTTGACATAAAACAGGTTAAATGTTTCATTATAGCATAAACTTACTTCCTAGGAAGATACGTTGTAAAGTACCTTAAACCAGGTTAATGTTGTGAAAGAAGTAAATCATCTTAAAAAACGCTGTTACCTCTGTTGCATCTCGTATCTCATCAAGAGTTTTTCTATCACAGATTTGGAGAAATTCATCTGTAATAGATAATGTGCTTTGGCTGGATAAATTAACTATTGCAGTTTTAGGATTTGATACATCACAAATGCTGTTAGACAATAGCGAGGTTAGTTAAAGGGAAAATTAACTTGTAATAGTAATAGAATTTAATAAGGGATAAAAGAAGTATGCAATATACCTATTTTTAAAAGTAACAACCTCAGGGATATCTGCATTTATAAAAAGTCTTGAACCGAACATTGAGTTGGACAACGCTGGTGTACCTAGTTAATGGCAGATGTTGCATAGTTAATAAGCATATGTTTTGAGAGATAGTTTTTATTGAAATATAAGTAATAGTACCTTTCCAGAATTTGATTTTTGCAAATTGTAAAACAATTATTATGTTATTTTGGTTGTTTGTTTCAGTAAAAGAACAAATCTGGTTTGCAAAGTCATCCCACAAGGTACATCACAATACATTATGACTGTAACAAAAATACAGTGTAAGATTAATTTAAATGATCATAGTTATTAATAAAAGAAATGTTCATACAGTTTAAAAAGTTACCTGTTATCTTTTAATTCAATATTAACTTTCTTGCTCTGTTTACCATTGTTTGTGCTGACTTCTACACTCCCCATTGCAGTTAGTTGTCCAATAACATCTGGTTACACGCAACAGAATTATGTAGGTAATTAAAAAAAGTCAGTATGTAAAAATTTGAAGGGTTAATTATTATTAAGCATACCAACTAAGTATGAATCATCAATCGCAGATGATAGTATTTGATTGTATGGAGTGAATTGAAATCCATATGTATGAATGGGAGCCTCATCTAACTCTCGCAGTGAGGTGGAATACAGAAAATTTATCTTGTATGGATGTTGAGTAGCTCTGAAAGAACCACCGTTATAACTGACAACGAAATTGGTGATTAAAAAGACCTTTTGTTCCTTGACTGTTGTTTGAAATTTAGTAAAAAGTGACCTTTTGATACTCGCTTGTATTTTGATGTCCTATAAAAGTATAATATGCATATGTTAATATGTTGTAATTTAAAATGCTTTAATTTTAAGATGATGTAAATATATATATATATATATATATATATATATATATATATATATATATATATATATATATATATACCTTTTCATCCAACAATACCATCTCGATGCTGTTTATGTAGTATGCTTTGTTGAAGCTTGGCATATTCCATAGTCGAGTTATCCTGACTTCTAGCTTCCATGTCTCTTTGACAGGGCTGATGTCATCAACAAAATCGTATTTAGTTGTCATGTAATTAATGGGTAAATGTGTAGCAAAAAATAATGAGGAAATGATTGTTTGTAGCATGAGCTATTGAAACTCGAGCTGGTATTTATAGGGAGAAATAGTGCAGTAATGATAATAAATTATAAAGGATAATATCAATTACAAAGTATAATATCCTTAAACAGAATATATTATAAAGGAGATAATAAATAAATTATAAAGGATAATATCAGATTAGTTGACATTATCTAAACAGTTGTACTGAGTTATGGGATTAAAAATTAAAAATACATATATATCTTATGTCAACTTGATTATTGGGATTAAAAATTCAAAATACATATATATCTTCAAATTGTTTCAAAATACATAGCAGTATAACAATCAAGGATAACATCCACTATTATGCCAACGTGATTTATGATAGCAATTGAAGTAGTGTTTTGTTTCAGCGTATTTCAGTAATTCAGCTGCTCGGAGAGGGGTGAATGTAAAGGTGAAGTACACCTGTAACGCTAATTTAAAATGCTTTATGCTAGTGTTTTATTTGATAATGACAGGTGTAGGAATGTGTGAATGACAGATGTCACATAACGGTGTCATGTACTGCGTTTTAGTATAATTAATAGATTCTACCCGGATTGATTATGGACTTTTATTCTAATTTGGTTCACTAGAACCACCAAGTGAACCAAAAGGTTAAACCTAGGAGTGCAAAAATTAAATTTAAACATAACTATTACATTTAAATCCGGCCTCCATACAAACGGGTCTTCACTCGCTCCTTGTTCCTTGGTCTCCAATTCTTCATCATAATTCTAACTAATCCTATTACATAAACTATTTACAATAAATAGAAATCTTGATTAGCAGTCAAGGGGAAGTACATAGGAGGGAAATAGAATTTATATCAAGAAGAAAAATCAGAGAAGATGAGGTACGCATACCCCATTTAATAAAACTCATACATTCAAGCATCCAACTAAAATAAAATCCAATCACATTGGTCAATAATCCATAATCAACCCCATTTATTATTATACACATCAACATATGCATCAATAAATAAACATTCATCTCATGAATAATAAAATCATTCCATATATGCATCGATATCATTTAAGGGGAAAAAGTTTGCTAAATTTTAGTTTTAAAACAAAATAAACTCTTTTATTTTAATCAAAAATCAAATCCAAATTAAACTCCTTTAATTTTTAGCAATCTGAAATCATATTTCAGATAGAATAAAATCTTTATTTTAAACTTTTATCAATTAAATAAACCATTTACTTTAATTGATGAAAAATAAATTTTTTAAAATATGCAGAGTGGCGCGGCCGAGCCCAGAATGACCTGGGATGCAGCGTGGCCGCACTGCTCATCAGTTTCAGTTTTGCAGACAGGCTCGCCCGCACTGCGTAGCAGAAACAGTAAACTTTGTTTTTTGTTCAGAAAATTCGATCCAATCTCACATAATATCAAACATGGAATCATAAAATTGATAAGTAGCACAAAGTTAGGCTCTGATACCATTGTAAGGTTTTTGTATATTACGCATACATGCAATCAAATAGCACAATAAATGCGGAAATGCGATAAATTATGTTTTAAAATTTTTAGACAAGCTCTCATAATGATTATACTTTGTGCGCAATTATCAATCAGTAGAAAGAGAAGGATAAATCAGAATCATACCCTTGTAGAATTAAGCTTCCACATATACGAGTTCAACTCCTTGTTCTTCGTGATCTCCTTGAATCTCCGGGATTGATTCCTTCCTTTGATCAATGTTAGCCACTGTTGTGTATTTTCTACGCGCAACACGTAAGTGTACGTAGTCCACAAGTAATAAACTGATAAATCAAGTATCGTACCCACAGAGACAATAATTACTGTTCAATCAAACAATTACCAACTTTGTAATATTTCAGCTTAATCAAATTACCGGTAAAAAGCTATTTTCTTTTATAACTAAATTAATACTGAAAGCAATCGCAACACTAAATCAAGATTTTAACAAGTTTGAGAGAATTAAGCCCACAACTTCACTTATAATTGCACTTCTGATAATATTCTTTTCCCCAGTTTATTTCAGTTAACCCCAGATTATTAATTGAAAATACTAACGTAGATAAAACCACCTCACGATGCATAATATCCGTACTCACTCATATCCACAAATGATAGATTCAAGTGAGACACCCTAATTAACTAACTCACTATATTTCTATGTGAATTACAATTAATAAGAATTTATTATCAAGTTCCCTTTCAGATTACATATGGCGTAAAGGTATATTTCAACCCTAAACACGAATCAAAATTTCCACCTATGCAGAAATCACGAACATATGTCACTATGGCTAGTTCTAATCCCATATGTTCCTTCACAAGTTTATAAGAGATAACAGATAATCGTTGATCAGGCAATTATATAAATTAATCACACTCATAGTGAATAACCTGGGAATAACATCCATTAACCGAGTTTAAGAATAATTAATCATCCATTACAATCAAAGATCCATTGCAGGCTTAAATAAGTAATTAGTTCATATTAAATGAATAAAAATCCATAATCCTCAGAGTATTAATCATAACGAATACAAAGTAAAATGAATAGAGAAAGATAGGAATATGAAAATCATGTCGTTGCTCGTCTCCAAGTTACTTCACGTTCATCCGAATATGCTCCGCTTCAATTCTCCTTTTCAAGTTCAGATCCACAATTAGTGCTTCTGCGGTGGCTAGGTCTCTGCATATTTTGTCTTACAATCCTTTTATATCAACAGAATTCGCAGCCCCAAACTCCCCCTTCTCTTGTGCCAAGTCCACGTCAAAGTAGGAAATCAGCAGCAATAGTAGCGCATCCCCGCCCCAGCGGGGAGTTCCTTAGTAATATCCCCGCCCCAGCGGGTTAACATACTGACCAACCGACTATTTTCCTTGTTCCTAGTTGCTGTTTGCTCCTAATGCAAGCTGCTGCGTTTTATGGGCCCAGCTGCTTTATTAACATGACAAATATAATGAATCCCTCCTCAAAGATGAAAGCCTTTACGTAAGCTTCTATAATCTTGCATGATACCCACTTATCTTGATTGATAGGACTTTATGAACTGAAACCTTGCATGGCAAATCGTGGCCCCCTTGATAATGAATTAGCATGTGCATGGGTGCTGGTTCGTGTGTGCACAGCTGCATGCTCGTGGACTACCTCGTGCTCTGGCCCACATGCTGCTCCTTCCATCCAGCCCACATACATATATTAATTAACTTCTGCAACCGTGGGCCTCTTTGTTGATCCTTATTCCAGCTGCACCGTCCATTAGCTGCTGACCTCCTTACTCGTATCATATAATATGATACGTTTATATTTCTTGAAAAGCAACCCATAAGTTAATAATAAAACTAGCCCAACCAATTTATAATTTCCAGGAAACCCACATCATCTAGGAAGCTTTAATAACCCATAATGCTCAACTTTTCCTCCAATTTATTTTCAACATCACGAAACTCTTCAATTGTACCTAAAATAAACGTACAAGAATAATGAGTATATTTAGGTACACAATAAAAAGAATAAGCATTAAAGGGTAGACATATAACATGAAAATTATCCTTTAAAGCTACTCTCGCTGTGACGCCCCCAAATTCAGACCGTCACTGATCTCGAATTCGGTTCATCACGTACTAATTCTAATAACAACTAAAATCTCAAACAATGGAATAACAAAATAATTTACATTGATATAACATAAATATTCTCGTCCCAAGTCTCGAAACTATTACTAATACACTTCATAACTTAAACCTAACATATCTTAATACATAACATTAAATAAGTCTTAATACAACATAACGAAAACATCCTAATATAGAAAAGCACAGCTACTCCATAGCCTTGCCTTCGCACTTGTCCTGTCCTGGGGTTCCACCTTGCCCTGCCCTAACTAATATGTTTATGGGAAGCAAGAGTGAGCAACAAATTTGCCCAGCAAGTAATATGCCAATAAATGTGAACAGGAATATATATGGTTCTAAATTTTCAAGGGTAAAACGGTAATTAATCGCTCAGGAATTCAAATAAGAATATTGTGAACAAAATAAAAAGCAATGACTTCCAAATCTATTTCGTGAAGTTGAATAAGGACTACTACGGGTCGAGAAGTTATTAAAGGATTCAAAAGTTTCAACAATTTCAAGTGAACGAATAGATATCACTGAGTGTCGCTGTGGACCAAAGAGTAATAAAGAATCCAATGAATTCAAAGTTTCAAGTTAATAAATATTGGATACTGAGTGGTCGCTAAGAACCACGGACTTCTACTAGAATCACCAAAAATATTTCTGGTAACCCAACCAAGTACAATTAGGGGATCAGCCTATCGTACCTGGGGTTATGCATAACCTGTCACACCACTGTCGGCATCCCGACTATATATTTCCCTTTTTTACAAGGGCTGTTCAACTCAGTCAATTTATAAGAGTCCGCACCAAGGCAATTGGTATGGATTGCTTTCTAATTCATGATATTGGTCTAGCAGAATTAAATGGCGTAGACAATTTCAACAATGTATATAAGAACAATTTATGAGTTCAATACTCGCAACAATAATTCGAAGAATATAATCGTGATTTAAATCAAACTATGAAACATAAGTTTGTAAGGCAAGAATTATTCTAGCACCTATTTACTCGTACGACCAAAGTTAGTACAAGCTCGAATATGTGTTCAATCAAGAGTATGAATCAAATACTTGCGCAATAAAAGAGTAGTCAGATACTTGCAATAAATATACTAGAACGGTTTCAAGGAAACTTGCACAATGAAAGAGTATAAGTTAGGGAACTTGCTTACGACGTTCCCCGAATAAGTAACCACAAGGATAGGATACTTGCAACACAATAAAAGTAGGGTTCAGATACTTGCACTATAAATGAGTGTAAGTCAGGAAACTTGACTTATGCGTAGTTTATCCTCGTTAAATAAATCGACACTTTTGAATCCCTATCGTAATATAGTTATATATATAGGATATCCATTAGTCATGCACATTCGATACATAACTTGACGTATAAATTAAATATACACATATGATTCTAACTTATTCATATAACCCTATACGTACGTTATTACGTACTTATACACATGTAGCATAAAATCAGTATATAAGACGTCATGAAATCAAGTAACACGTATGGCATCAAAATGCTTAATCGGTTATGTCTTTATTTACCTTTGGAATTCCTTTTACAAATTTACAATCTTTATACCATATCATCATCACATTTGAATACGATCAGTATCAACCAAACTTTTTTTAATGGTTTAAAGTATCATTGTAGACCAATCAACAACATCAAAAAGCAAGCAGAATACTCTGACAAGATTTCAGGTTGGCGCAGCTGCGCCTTGGTTAAGCCTAGGGACGGCGCAACTGCGCTGTCCCCTGGTCAGACCAGAGTTAAGCTTCTGCTCAACTGGTTTGGTCCCCGTGCTTAGCATATAACACATATGTCTCTAAAAAGGTTCTGCATGCTTTTAAGGTCCATCAAATGTTCAATCTACACGTTATAGTTTTAGATTGATATTCTAATGTCATGAGGCCAAATAAGGTCATGAATCACAAGTTCTAGTATGTTTACCATGTAAACATATGAGATAGTCGGGAAAATAATTTAGTATGCGTGCTCCCAAAGACTTTCATTATATGCACTTATGTAGTTTTGTTCATTCTTTGAAAACTCGTACGAATCATGTTTTCACGATCTTATGTCATATCATATTAGATGGATACACATAACACGTACACACGATAAAGGTCTTTCATCCTTTTACAATCATCATACGTTCACCTTAATATGTTAGGATTCTCATTTAGGATTTCTATTAAGTTACGGTCAATTGAGGACACAAAATCACAAGGTTTTTATGTTTACCATATGAACCTACGAGGTAGTCATAAAATTTGTAATATGCATGCTTGCATGTATTTGATTTATTTGCATCTAGTTAATATCGCTTATTACTATCAAACTTGTCTAGACTTATGCTCGGTTAACTTCCATCGTATCTAACACATTGTGTGTACATATAGACTAGCTTAGTGATGTTAAGAGTACTATCATGCATAACAAAATATCAGAATGTATTCTTTAACATGCTCATGAACATTAGTTCTTCAAAACTTTCAAGTTTCTCTTTAAAAGTCAACTTGAACTGACTTAACACATGTAAACTATATTTCATTCATAACCTACCCACATATACATGTTCATATGGTCAGAATATAAATATGATACCTATATGTCAAAGTTTATTTCAAAAACTATAATTTTCTTTAGTAATTATATACTAACATAACCAAACACGCTCATGCTACTTCATGATACATATATACACATATCATCATGATCTTCATGCATATCTAGACCACCCAAACACGCTTACAAGGTTAGAGCATAGACATCAATATAATATGTCAAAGTCTATTTTACAAACTTTAAGTTCATTTATCAATGTATACTAACGTTGTCAAAGCAACTCATGTTACAACAAGAATCAGATATGCACAAGTTAAACATGTTCTCTATGTGTAGCTTAGACTGTATACGCATGCTCACAAAATTGAAAAGGTAAGGTTATTAGTTCCATCAAAGTTCTCTTTTAAAATTCAAGTCTTCTCTAGTAATTTTATTCTAAACAAGTTAAGGTACTCAGGATGTACAAAAGGGACTTTAAGTTCATAATCAGGTCTGCTTTTATGTGTGTCTAAGTCAAACTTGCATGCTAGGACATTACAGCAAAATAGAAATTAGAGTTTGGTTTTGGGTACCGGCGCAGCTGCGCTGCACCCAAGAATAACTTGGGCGCAGCTACGCCACTTCCCAGCCAGACCCAAAAATTCTTTCTGCTTCGGCAGAAACCAGACCCATACACAGAATTTCTTCACGAATTCCATTCTAAACAACTATAGTGCATTACTAACATACTCATAAGGCTATATAGTAACTAGCAAACATTACCCAAATCATGTTATCATCTAATTCAACCAAAATCAAGTTAGTAATTAAGGATGAAGAACAAGAGTTATACCTCTGTTAAGCTAGATAGAGAGCTTGCTGCAATTTGAACTTCTCGATTCACAGACTTCTTACTAATACAATGCACTAACTCTATATCTTATACTTACAGATTCTCAGCAATTGAAATGAAGAAGGAGAGATGCCTTATTTATAGAGAAATGGTTACACAGTCCATGCCTTTGATCATCAAATCAAACTAACGGGAAGAGCAAGAACTCAGTAGGTAAGGGAGGGTGGTTGAGTAGTTGGTGAATCCCATGATTAAGCCCACTCCCCTTGTGATGATATGCTAAGAATTGCTGAGTTTGAGGTGGTAGAGTAGCATAGGCCATTGGCCTTTTGTTCATACGTGAGAAGAAATGAGGGGTGTCCCTCAGTATGGGACATGGTTATTAATCTCAGAAATTTGGGCAACATGAAGTATATATCACACTTATGTTATTATACACACATTATATGCTTAAGTTATATGCATATAATAAATACTTAGGTTATAGCTTCAATTAGTTTCTCAATGCAATTTCGATAAGTAAATATTACAATGTAGTAAGTAGGGGTACATACCCATATATAATCCATATACATTGTATCATACCGAATATAATTTAATCGGGTATTATATTATTATATTATTTCGATGAAATCATTATTAAGTCACAATTGTTTACTATATATTTGTGATGTACTATTTTAACAATGTCACATAACCTCATGATATATTCATACAACTTAATTAATTAGTCATAACATATAGTTATATATGTATAGTCACATTGTAATGTAGTTTATATACAATTGTATAGTCACATTGTATTACACTTCATATAACATATAGGTAGCTATTATATATTATACATTTACTTTGCATGCTTGCACATAGTAATTAATTTAATCTCATTATATTAATAACTTACTTATTTTTATTATTCATAATGGCAATTAAAATATTAATCAATTCATTCCTCATAAATTAATGAAGTTATTAATTTCCATAGTAATTAACTAACATTTATATAATTATTTATCACGTTAAATAAATATAAATCTTATTATATTTATAAACATGTTGCTTATTATCATTATATTATTCGCAATAATAATAATCAACACATTATCAATTAATCATCATTAATTGTCTATTTTCTCATAATAGAAAGTAAATAACAATTAATATCGATTAATTGTTCACGTAGTAATTCCTTCATTACTTACCCTTATCGATTATTATTATACGATAGTCACATTCCTCAGCAATATAAATCCTATTATATTTATAAACCATTTTCTTAGTATCAAATCATTACTTGCAAAAATACTAAATTCATAGATTATTATTATATTTCTCATAATAACAATTAACAATTAATATAGATTAATTGTTCACTTAATAATTTATTTACTCTTTAACCGATTATTATTCATAATAACAGTTAATAACATTATTGTACGATTAACTATCACATGTATTGCACTCAACAAGTAATCAATTAATATAACTCTTATCATATTCTTCAATTACTTACTCGTAAATATTTTGTTATTTATAATAACATATTATTAACAATTACTCATTAGTAGGCTATTTACTAATCGCAATGATTAATTAACAATGTAATATTAATTAATCCTTCACTTATCGATTTCTCTCTTGAATTAATTAAACCATCATCTTTTCCATTCTCATGCGACATAAGGCATTCTACGAGTCCCAATTCTCCATATTTCCTTAATTATTATAAATTCAATTTAATATAATCGAATTACTTTTTTCATAACTCGTACACATTTATGTTCCAATAAGTATTCATTTTCTTATTATATCAATAAAAAAAATTATTCATGAAATTCACGGTTCTTACACTCGCCTCCATTTCTTTATTTGCACATAAACGTATACACCCAGTAGAAATGATAGGCAAAGTACTCGAAAACATGCAGAATCAAGCTATAATGACTGCTGATTCGTAGGTATAAAACCCACTCATCAGCCACCCAAGTGTATAGCCTCTAGAGGTGATCCACCAAGAAAGAGGAATTGTTCAAGAAGGAGGGTGGTTGGTTAAACCCTAGTTTTCTATTCTCTATAGAAAAAGAGTACTTTCCAACAATTGAAATTGCATCATCTGATATATAACATAAGACTCCTCTTATATATATATTGGTCAGCCCTTCTAATCCAATTAAAAATTGGGTTTCATTTAATTAAATAAACTCCTTGAATTAATTAGGCTTCCCAACACATTTGAAATAATTAATTAAACTGCTTTAATTAATTTGCCTCCTAATCTTATTAAGAATAAATTAGAGTACAAATATTAAATTAATTCCTAAACTCCTTTAAAAATTAAAATAATAATAATTGTAATAATATTAATAAGACTCCTCTTATTAATTTATATTTAATATTTCCAAAATATTAAATAATAAACATTAAGCTATTTAATTTATTCTATAAACATAGATTAAATTAATAAACTTAACATATAATTACAATTATGCCATTACCTTCTTAAACAATTATTCTTTCTTTTATGGTGTGACCCTTTAGGTTCTTCATATTAAACCGGTTGTGAAAAAATTAATTTGAATTATTCTAATCTTATTTAAATAAATAAATTAAACTAATAATCTATTTAAATAAATAATATTTATTCTATAATAAGGATAAGTCTTCTTAGCGATTAACGACTTTTCAGATAATATAGATTTTAACATTAATCATAAAAGAATCTGTGAGTTAATAGTTACCGTACAATTCAATCATTCCCCCATACAATGTCCCAATTAATTATAAGACATGGAATTATTGTCAAGTCTTATTTTATTTAATTATATGTATTTCGATTAGAAAATGTACAACTCCAAATAATACAAATTAGAAACTCCTTTTCTAATTTCATTCTGCCTTGGCCAAGGACTACTGAGTTGTTATTTAACAAATCACATAGGACATATCGCTTCTTTTACAAGAAGCGGTAGATTCTTTATTGATCATTCATTATCTCCATATGTAACTTATTACACCCAAGCATACCCTTTGATATACCCTAAGGGTCTTAAGGAATAAGTCAAAGTATAATTCATTACATACAAGATACTATGATGATCTCAAGTCCAAGGATCACTTGTACTACTATCATATTAGGAATTCCTATTGACATGCAAGTAAAACTCCATTAGGTAATCTTTAGCGAGTCAAGTTCAGTGTACTTATTCTCCAATAAGCACCTACATACTTGCTTTAATGTCTCCACACAACTGATCATGAGATCAACCATCCTCATCCAATGAGTAAACAACATATGTACTAATCTATCCGAATTTACTAATCCCCTTTTTAGTAATCCAACGATTTAGAACTATTTTAGTTTCAAGCTTTCTAAGAATTTAGATCTCATTAGCATGATCAACATCACGATTCTAAAAGCATTGCTTAAAACTATGGGTTATTTACATATTATAAAAACAACATCATGTAGATAATTAAATGCCTTTAATAAATGAATACTTTTATTAATAAATAAATAAGATAGTTTACAAAGTATATGCTTTATCATCATACATGATTAGCTTGTATACATACTACTTTCATGGCACGCCTCCATAGGATTCCCGGATTATAAGTTTTGAAAGTTTCAAGCAGACTGCACGAGTATCGAGGTGCACATACTTCGAGATGACGGGGCCCACCAGGCCAGCTGCAGGTAGAGTCGCGGCAAGCCGGGCTTAAATATAACCCCTCCCTCTTAGCTTTTAAAAAAATATTAGGCAGAGAAGAGAGAGAAAGGGGCCAAAAGAGAGAGAGAATATGCCAGAAGGAGCTTGTATCTTACTTCAATTTTTGTAAACACTCTTATACATATATACTACAACATATCAAATTTTAATCGGTGGAAACTGAGTTTTGAGGCACCGAAAGCCAATCGATAGCCATTCTCGTGCAATACTGTAAGATTTCGCAAGATCTATTTTCTTCGCTTACTCTAATATATATATATATATATATATATATATATATATATATATATATATATATATATAGTTAGTAGTTAATATTGGTCAGATCTGAGTTTTAAACCATTCATTTCATGTAAATAGTCAATATTTATGATTTATTGACTAGATCTAGCTTTTAACCAGTTCAAAAGTTGTGAAACTTGAACCTGGAAGCTAGAATTGCTAAGATCTGTACAAATTTAGTTTTCTTTCTTGTTTTTGTAAGTATTTAACAACCATGTGACCCTAGATCTGTATCTAGAGGTAACTGGAAGCTTTGGGTTGCTCGCTTACGAGGATTTAACTGATGAATCCTTCGTCCAGCGATGTCTAGAGTAGATATGTGTGTTATTGCAATATATTCATTATGCAGGCTGTTTATGTGATATCTTGTGAGCCTAGGAGGTACAGGATCTACGATTTAATCAATGGATCTAGATCCAATTCCCCCGATGGACCTTTTTCAATTGTACAGTTAGCTTGCAAATCTTTGTACTTGTAAATCTAGGGCCTTAAAACGGTTATACGGGTTTAAAGCCCCGAAATAATGAAAACTATGGTTTGTGGTGCTCGGGCATACTTTAATGGCTTTCATGCCCATAAAGAGACCAATAATTATATATATATGTATATATATTATATTGTTAAAGATGTTTCGCATCTTAATAAAATCAAATAAAGCCGAATACGGAATAAAAATGGAAGTATCAAAGGGCTTCAATTCTTATGCAAATGAAAGGGTTTGAAAATCTCTCTTCAAAACATCACTTTCATATTATTATCTAAAAATGAACTTTTCAATAATTCAAACCCTTCGTATATAGGTTCAACGAAGCACAACACTACTTTCAAAATAAAGCATTTCAAGCACATTTAACTGCATCACACACGCACACACATCACATGTGACGCCCCCAGAATAGGTCCATTCAACCCAACCCATTCTGAGTCGCCAAATACATGGTACAGAATTCAAATACAAACTTTATATCATACGGTCGTGCAAAATACGACCACACAACTGTGAGTCTCAGTACAAATATGTAGAAAATATTAAGATTCAAACTAAGTCCTCATTACAATTATTATCACACTATTTATCAAAAATAGTGAGGACTACTACTGCTCTAACTCGGACCATCACTCTGTCCCCCGACTAGTCCCCGCAACATTCTCATTTCCTGAAGAGGACAACAGATGAAAAGGGTGAGCTCAACTAGCCCAGTAAAGAATATTATGACTAAGATAATGAAAAATAAATTATCGTTAGTCTTCAACAGTTCAGATAAAATATTATGGACAACAAGTTTTAGATCAATATTCGCAGCGGAAATAACAAATCATTAGAAGAGTTAAGCAGAGAATGAAGTCTACTATCTTCTATGATTTAAAAGTCCATCACCAATATTTTATCCCTGCAACATCAATCAATATACATCTCGAATCAATATTCATCTTTGCACCACAGGCCAAAGATATTCATTTGCATCATCAGTAGTCATGTTCATCTCAACACCTGTCATCTTTGCACTACAGGCCAAAGATATTCATCAGGTAATCATTCATCTTTGCTCTACAGGCCAAAGATATTCAGTTACATCAACTTTTAGGACTGAGGATGATGAAAAACATTTTAAACAAAACGAATCCAGTGAGATAAAAGACAAAGATTAGGGATTCGTCATTTAGTTTATCCAAATTCAAGAATAATCCATAATAATACTTTGTGAAGCAAAATTCAAGAATAAAGCCCAAAACTTGGATACAATCAAAGATAGTAACCTTAACAGACAATTTGGACAATTAGAAGAAAAATAAATTTTCTCGTGAATAGTGCCGTATACGTGAATAGTGCCGTATACGTGAATAGTGCCGTATACGTGAATAGTAACCCCGACGGGAAAAATAAGAATTTCATAACAAAATTCATGACAATATTTCTGTATAATGATATTGAAAAGAATAACATCATTTACGAAAGAAAATAACATCCCTTACCTCAAAAAGATAGTACCTCTGACTGGAATATCGGATATAATATTGACGGAAACTTGCGCTGAATACTAATACTCAAAGTATAGAAATACTCACAAAAATACGCTCGATATTATAGAGAGAGAAAACTTCGAATTCTGGTGTGATTTTCAATTCTAACCTAAGCACCCTATTTATAGGAAAAGCTTAGGATGCCAAAGGAGACTAAAATAATAAAATAATATTATTTTTACAAAACTTCTCCAGCCGCCGGCTGCTTCAAACATCTGATTTTTTTCAACAAAACAACAAAAGTGGGGCCCACCATTTATAAAATAATATTTATTTTCCGAAACTTCAATAATTCATAATAAATAGCCCCTTTGTCAGAAAAATACAAATGATGTGTCCTTCTATAGGAAATTTAATTCTCTACAACTTTGCAGAAGAAATTTTTTCCAAATTCCCAACATAAATTATCCGAAATCCATAAACGGATGATTTTTCACACCAAAATACTGATAAAAACATATCAGCACAAATTCCTTCTTTTATATCCACAAAATAAATATTTCCTTATCATATAAATCAATAATTAATTATTCACAAATAATATTATAGAACTACAATATTGACAACCAGGTCGTTCCCAGGACAGAGGGGGCCTTCCGATAAGGACTTCTCCTTACTGGCGCGCAATTAAATAACCCCTCCTAGACAGAACTTCCTTAGACATTGTCAATAATGCTATCTAATAATATTATTCAAATAATATGAATTATTGAGTTGATAACGTGAAATACTGTGCAACGACAATTATTGAATCAATACTACAAAATATCAACTGTAGCCATTATTGAATCAATCATAAAAAAATAGCAACGTAGCAATTATTGAGTCAATAAAATATCAATGCAGCAATTATTGAGTCAATAATATAAAATATCAACGTAGCAATTATTGAGTCAATAATATAAAATATTGAACAGTAAATACTGTAACAATAATTGAGTAGGTTCCTTCTCACGTAAGACTCAATAATTCGAAATACTGTGCAATACCGTGTGCTACTGCGCACCACCGCGTACTGTATTTTAACCACCGGGTATTTCAACAGTACTAACGGTAACAACTCCGCCGTTATTTTGTAAAAAGTTATTTCTGTCGCTTTCTATATCCGACAGTTATTCCGTTGTGGGGTCCACAAATAACTGCGCCGTCGTACGAATATTCCCCGACAACAAGAATATTCCACGACCAAACGAATATTCCCCGACAACAAGAATATTTTATAACCACTTGCTCATTTTAAAAATATTTGCACATTTCACCCATAACTTTCATATTTATCAAATCAACACCTTACTATTTCGAAATAATATATAAAGAAAACTAAATCTTTATTCATAAAAGTTGGGGTCTTACAACCTCCCCTCCTTATGAAATTTCGTCCTCGAAATTGACGTACGTACCTGGTATGTCGAAAAGGTGAGGATACCTCGCTTTCATTTCCGATTCCAACTCCCAGGTCATTTCCTCAATTGCATGGTTTCTCCACAAAACTTTAACTTGAGGTATAATTTTCGAGTGTAGGACATGCTCCTTCCTATCCAAGATCTTGACAGGTACCTCCTCGTACGTTAAATCTTCAGCTATCTCGTCTGGTTCTAACTCAATAATGCGGTTTGGATCCTTCACATATTTACATAACACGGATATGTGAAACACGTTATGAACACGAGACATGCTTGGAGGTAAAGCGAGTCTATAAGCCACATTTCCTATTCGGTCAAGAATCTCAAATGGACCAATGAATCGTGGGTTAAGCTTTCCTCTCTTCCCAAACCTTGTAACTCCTTTCCATGGAGCAACACGTAATAACACATGGTCTCCAACATTAAATTCCACGTCCTTTCGATGAAGATCTGCATAACTCTTTTGTCGATCCTGTGCCGTCTGTATACGTTGTCGGATTATTTGGATCTTTTCTGTAGTCATACGTACTAACTTTGGTCCCAACAATGTTGCTTCACCCACCTCATCCCAACATACTGGAGAACGACACTTTCTCCCATACAACGCTTCGAATGGAGCTACGCCTATACTTGCCTGATAACTGTTGTTGTAGGAGAATTCCACCAATGGTAAATACTTATCCCAACTCCCTTTGAAGTCTAGAACACAGAGTCTCAATAGATCTTCAAGAGTTTGAATAGTTCTTTCCGATTGTCCGTCTGTTTGAGGATGATAAGCCGAACTGAATCGTAAATCCGTACCCATAGCTTTCTGCAAACTGATCCAAAATCGTGAAGTAAATCTGGGATCACGATCCGAAACTATGGATACTGGCATGCCATGCAATCTCACAATCTCATTCACGTACATATGAGCAAGACGTTCAAGGGAATAAGTCTCTCGTATCGGCAAGAAATGAGCAGACTTGGTTAATCTATCAACAATAACCCAAATCGCATCTAAGCCTTGAGAAACCTTGGGAAGACCCGTAACGAAATCCATCGTAATGTGTTCCCACTTCCATTTCGGAATCTCCAGTGGTTGCAATGGACCCTTCGGTACTTGATGCTCCGCCTTTACACGTTGACAAGTTAAACATCTAGAGATGAACTCCGCGATCTCTCTCTTCATATTGCTCCACCAAAATGTATGTCGAAGATCACGATACATTTTAGTACTCCCAGGATGGATCGCAAATGGTGTGTTGTGTGCCTCCATCATGATTCTATACTTCAAGTCAAAATCGTTAGGAACACAAAGTCTGGAGTTGACTCGAAGTATTCCCTCTTCATCGATTCTTGCTTCTGGAATTGCACCTTCTTGCACCTTCTTCTTCATCTTCATCAGCTCCGCATCCGTAGCTTGAGCAGCTTTAACTTTATCAATCAAAGCTGGTTCTACGGGTATACTTGACATCATCGCACTCGTTCCCACATATGATCTTCTACTCAACGCGTCAGCTACCACGTTCGCTTTTCCAGGATGGTATTGGATGGTATGATCGTAATCTTTCAACAGCTCAAGCCAACGTCGTTGCCGCATGTTGAGTTCCTTCTGAGTGAAGAAATATTTAAGGCTCTTATGATCCGTATAAATCTCCACTTTCTCTCCGTACAAGTAATGTCTCCAGATCTTCAATGCGAATACGACTGCTGCCAACTCTAGATCATGAGTAGGATAATTCCTCTCATATTCTTTGAGTTGTCGCGAGGCATAGGCTATGACTTTCCCATGTTGCATGAGAACACATCCTAACCCTTTGCCTGAAGCATTGCTGTAGATAACAAATCCATCCGAACTAGATGGTATTGTCAGAACAGGTGCCGAAATAAGTCTCATCTTGAGCTCTTGGAAGCTCTTCTCGCATTCTTCTCTCCAAACGAATTTCGTATCTTTCCGAGTCAACTGTGTTAATGGAGTAGCGATTCGAGAAAATCCCTCTACGAACCTCCGATAATAACCAGCTAAGCCCAGAAAGCTTCGTACTTCGGTCACCGACTTAGGTTGCTCCCAGCTTTGTATTGCTTCAATCTTCGCCGGGTCAACAGATACTCCATGTTTCGATACCACGTGCCCAAGGAATGCTACTTCCTCAAGCCAGAACTCGCATTTCTTTAACTTGGCGTATAGCTTGTTCTCACGAAGCTTTTGAAGTACCAGCTTCAAGTGGTGTTCATGATCTTCACGGCTTTTAGAATAGATGAGAATGTCATCAATAAAGACAACAACGAATTGATCTAAATACTCTTTAAATACACGGTTCATCATATCCATGAAAGCAGCAGGAGCATTAGTCAATCCAAAAGACATGACTAAGAACTCATAATGCCCGTACCGTGTTCTGAAAGCAGTCTTTGGAATATCCTCAGTTTTAATCTTCAACTGATGATATCCAGAACGAAGATCGATCTTTGAAAAAAATTGCGCTCCTTGCAACTGGTCGAACAGGTCATCAATACGAGGTAACGGATACCTATTCTTGATGGTGACATGGTTCAACTCCCGATAGTCAATGCAAAGTCGCATACTCCCGTCTTTCTTCTTTACGAATAAAACAGGAGCACCCCAAGGAGACGTACTAGGACGAATAAAACCGATGTCTAACAACTCTTGTAATTGGACCTTTAACTCCTGAAGTTCAATAGGAGCCATTTGATACGGGGTTTTAGAAATGGGCTTTGTACCGGGCTCAAGGTCAATAAAGAATTCAACTTCACGTTCTGGGGGTAGACCGGGAAGTTCTTCGGGAAATACATCAGGAAACTCATTAACAACGGAAATATCATTCAAATCTGATGTATTCTGATTTAGATCAGTGACATGAGCTAAGAAAGCTTGACATCCGTTTTTCAATAAACGAATAGCTTTATGACTTGAAATGATATTGACTGATTTTAGTGGTTTGGTGATTTGGATTCGCACAACAGGTTGATTAGGAATATGAAAACTAACAACCTTACGAAAACAATCAATTTTGGCATGGTAAGTGGTTAACCAGTCAATTCCTAAAATCACGTCAAATGCAAGTATTTTCAAAGATATAAGATCAACAGGTAAGGTAAGGGTACCAATCTGAATCAAGCAAGATTTGTAAACTGTAGATGTAACAAAGGTTTCTCCTAACGGAGTTTCAACAGATAAGTCAAAGTCTAATTTATCAGAAGTCAAGTTCAAACGTTGAGCACAAGCAGGTGAAATAAAGGAATGGGTAGCACCGGTATCTAACAAGGTATAAACTTCGTAAGAGTTTATGATCAGCTTACCCGTAATCACCTCGTGTGGATTCCTCGCGTTTTGGGCTGTAACGACAAACGCTCTTCCAGGAATCACCGACTTTGACTTGTCTGCAACCGCCTTTGGAATCACCACCCCCGCTGAGCTTGGTTTCGCTATAGGACAATCTCGAGCTATATGTCCTTTTTTTCCACAGTTATAGCATCCTTTGAATAGTTGTGGACAGTTTGGGCTGATGTGTCCCTCTTTCCCGCATTTATAGCATACGACCGGTGGTCGTTCTCCTCCCCTCGAAACAGTTAATGCTGGTGCTGATGTTGACATCTTCGTGTTCTCATTGTTGTACCTTCTCTTCTTGAAATCTCCCCCCGATTCGCTTCTTCTACTATCATGGCCACGATTACCGCCGGAGTGGTTACCGCTTCTGTCATACTTCCCTCCTCGCTGGTTGTCATTGCTCCGATGACTACTGCCACCAGTACGACCTTGGTTGTGGTCCCTCGGTTGAACATAATCATTATCTCGTTCCAATAACTGGGCCCTGTTTACTACATCCGAATATAAAGAAAACTTATGAGAAATAAGGTATTGACGTATTTCGGGTTTCAAACCTCTTAGAAACATCCGCGTCATACGTTCCTCATTCTCCACCAAATGAGGTGCAAACCTGGACAGCTCCGCGAACTTAGCCTCGTACTGGGATACCGTCATGTTGTTTTGCTCGAGTCTAATAAATTCTACTTCCTTCATATGACGAATACTTTCAGGAAAGTACTTGTCATTAAACAGTTTCTGGAACGCTTCCCAAGACATCTGGAGTGCGGCAGGCTGGGTACGCTTCACGGATTCCCACCAGTAATCTGCCTCTCCACGGAACATAAACGTGGCGAATGGAACCTTCTGTTCCTCTGTACATCCCAAGACATCAAATATCTTGGTAATTTGTTTAATCCACGTCTCCGCCTTGATCGGATCCGGCTTTCCCAGAAACTCTGGTGGTCCCAATTCTTTGAACTGCTTAGCAGTGACAGCTCGCGTATTGTTATTATCTCCACCTGTATGTTGCACACGAGTCTCCCTCGTCTGATTTTGCATGAACTGCAAAAAACTTCTAAACATCTCATCGTTTATCGTCTGACCAGCGTTATTTTCAGGATGAACATTGCCCTCTTGTTGCACGTTCTCCTGGTTAACGATTAAAGGTGTCTCCACGGTCTCATTCACTTCGTTGTTAACGTTCTCAGCTGCCATTCTCAAATACTGCCATAAAACAAGGGTTAATTAAACAAGTCAACATATCACATATTAACCCTATGCTCCGACTGACCAATTAAATACCACATAAGCTTAGGTAGGACACACTAACGAAGGATTTACTCGTCTCTCCCCTCCTAGTTCTATTCCCCGATCTCCGTCAGAGATCATATCCCTAAGCTCTGATACCAACTGTGACGCCCCCAGAATAGGTCCATTCAACCCAACCCATTCTGAGTCGCCAAATACATGGTACAGAATTCAAATACAAACTTTATATCATACGGTCGTGCAAAATACGACCACACAACTGTGAGTCTTAGTACAAATATGTAGAAAATATTAAGATTCAAACTAAGTCCTCATTACAATTATTATCACACTATTTATCAGAAATAGTGAGGACTACTACTGCTCTAACTCGGACCATCACTCTGTCCCCCGACTAGTCCCCGCAACATTTTCATTTCCTGAAGAGGACAACAGATGAAAAGGGTGAGCTCAACTAGCCCAGTAAAGAATATTATGACTAAGATAATGAAAAATAAATTATCGTTAGTCTTCAACAGTTCAGATAAAATATTATGGACAACAAGTTTTAGATCAATATTCGCAGCGGAAATAACAAATCATTAGAAGAGTTAAGCAGAGAATGAAGTCTACTATCTTCTATGATTTAAAAGTCCATCACCAATATTTTATCCCTGCAACATCAATCAATATACATCTCGAATCAATATTCATCTTTGCACCACAGGCCAAAGATATTCATTTGCATCATCAGTAGTCATGTTCATCTCAACACCTGTCATCTTTGCACTACAGGCCAAAGATATTCATCAGGTAATCATTCATCTTTGCTCTACAGGCCAAAGATATTCAGTTACATCAACTTTTAGGACTGAGGATGATGAAAAACATTTTAAACAAAACGAATCCAGTGAGATAAAAGACAAAGATTAGGGATTCGTCATTTAGTTTATCCAAATTCAAGAATAATCCATAATAATACTTTGTGAAGCAAAATTCAAGAATAAAGCCCAAAACTTGGATACAATCAAAGATAGTAACCTTAACAGACAATTTGGACAATTAGAAGAAAAATAAATTTTCTCGTGAATAGTGCCGTATACGTGAATAGTGCCGTATACGTGAATAGTGCCGTATACGTGAATAGTAACCCCGACGGGAAAAATAAGAATTTCATAACAAAATTCATGACAATATTTCTGTATAATGATATTGAAAAGAATAACATCATTTACGAAAGAAAATAACATCCCTTACCTCAAAAAGATAGTACCTCTGACTGGAATATCGGATATAATATTGACGGAAACTTGCGCTGAATACTAATACTCAAAGTATAGAAATACTCACAAAAATACGCTCGATATTATAGAGAGAGAAAACTTCGAATTCTGGTGTGATTTTCAATTCTAACCTAAGCACCCTATTTATAGGAAAAGCTTAGGATGCCAAAGGAGACTAAAATAATAAAATAATATTATTTTTACAAAACTTCTCCAGCCGCCGGCTGCTTCAAACATCTGATTTTTTTCAACAAAACAACAAAAGTGGGGCCCACCATTTATAAAATAATATTTATTTTCCGAAACTTCAATAATTCATAATAAATAGCCCCTTTGTCAGAAAAATACAAATGGTGTGTCCTTCTATAGGAAATTTAATTCTCTACAACTTTGCAGAAGAAAATTTTTCCAAATTCCCAACATAAATTATCCGAAATCCATAAACGGATGATTTTTCACACCAAAATACTAATAAAAACACATCAGCACAAATTCCTTCTTTTATATCCACAAAATAAATATTTCCTTATCATATAAATCAATAATTAATTATTCACAAATAATATTATAGAACTACAATATTGACAACCAGGTCGTTCCCAGGACAAAGGGGGCCTTCCGATAAGGACTTCTCCTTACTGGCGCGCAATTAAATAACCCCTCCTAGACAGAACTTCCTTAGACATTGTCAATAATGCTATCTAATAATATTATTCAAATAATATGAATTATTGAGTTGATAACGTGAAATACTGTGCAACGACAATTATTGAATCAATACTACAAAATATCAACTGTAGCCATTATTGAATCAATCATAAAAAAATAGCAACGTAGCAATTATTGAGTCAATAAAATATCAATGCAGCAATTATTGAGTCAATAATATAAAATATCAACGTAGCAATTATTGAGTCAATAATATAAAATATTGAACAGTAAATACTGTAACAATAATTGAGTAGGTTCCTTCTCACGTAAGACTCAATAATTCGAAATACTGTGCAATACCGTGTGCTACTGCGCACCACCGCGTACTGTATTTTAACCACCGGGTATTTCAACAGTACTAACGGTAACAACTCCGCCGTTATTTTGTAAAAAGTTATTTCTGTCGCTTTCTATATCCGACAGTTATTCCGTTGTGGGGTCCACAAATAACTGCGCCGTCGTACGAATATTCCCCGACAACAAGAATATTCCACGACCAAACGAATATTCCCCGACAACAAGAATATTTTATAACCACTTGCTCATTTTAAAAATATTTGCACATTTCACCCATAACTTTCATATTTATCAAATCAACACCTTACTATTTCGAAATAATATATAAAGAAAACTAAATCTTTATTCATAAAAGTTGGGGTCTTACATCACATGCTTAGGGAATGAAAAGACGCGGTAACCTTGTTTCACAGAAGTCGGGGGGTGCCTAACACCTTCCCCTTGCTTAAGCAAGCCCCCAAACTCTATGAATCTCAGTTTTCAAGGCCAATTAAATTGAGTCACATATTGGGCCATATTGCAAAAAGTCTTTCAAATCTGGTTGTGTTGGAACAACCATTTAAACTCATACCAACTGGCGGCTCTGTCTAATTCGGTCCAATCATAAAATCAATCTTTTCAAATCGTCGACATTGTATGTCGGTCTTTTCCTAAAATCTCGCCCTTTTAGCAAGATAACTAAAATCACATAGCGAAATATAAACGGTAAGAACCAAACATAGGAATTGAATTTTCCAAGCGTCGATAGGTGGCGACTCTGCTGGGGACAGTAGAGGGCTTAAGTTGCATTTCAATCTTTTTTAATTCCCTTTTATCTGCATGTGTGAATGCTGTCTTTACATTGAATGGATGTGAATGAATGATTTATTTACAACGCTTTATATTAGTGCTTCGCACAATGTCATCATATTATATGCAGTGAGACGCGATGAATGTTTCTTGTGTGATTCCTCCACCAGGAGACAAACTCGTCGATGGCTGATTACTGGACTCAAGAGGAGACTAATCCCGCGAGGCTCATGAAAGGCGTCACTCAGATTCGCTCCAATTGAAAGATCGAATTAACTTTCCATATAGTAGATTGCGATGATCTGGGAACCTTCATGTCGAAAAGCCCGTGAGAGTAAACCTAAGATAGGTCAGCCTCTGATAAACCAAATATGAATGGTAGTCTCTTCATGTCTTCTGTTGGTCCGATTAGATGACATAATTAACGCGCAAGTATACGCGGCCAACGAGTAATAAAGAGTAAGTAAAGATATCGTTCCCATGAGGAATTAATGAATAAAAGGTCGCCAAAGCACTAGCACATAATCATTTTGGTCTTATTTAAACGGGCGATAAAGAGTTGGAATTAAAGCTAAGTTAACTAGGCAAGGAATTAAACTTAAACTAAGCAATCCTAAGGTAGAATCAGATAATGAAGATAAGAGATTCCAATTTCCTCTAATGATTCGTCTAAGTCAATATACTTCCAATTAGGTCAAATTAATAGTTACAGTCGCTAGCCGAGAACACAAAAGTGAGAGAAGGCCATCTTTCGATGCTCCTAATCCATATCACGTGCAATCCACAGATGATAGAACGCACGTGAACATCCACATTACCTAAACCACTATATGTCTATGTGATTTACAAATAATTAGGGTTTAAGGTCAAGTTCTCTATTGACTACGAGCGGCGCTTCGGTATATGTCTATCCTAAGCACAAATCATACGTCCAACGTCATGTGAACGTACAATCGCCCGCCACTACGATTAGATCTAAACCTACACTTCGTCTTTCAAGTCCACATAGGTTATCACAGTAATTGGTCATGACTCAATTAAGCAATGAAAGCATAAATCGCAGTAGACAATCACATAGCAATCAATAAGAACCAACATGGAAGAGAAATCAACATAGACTACTCATTAGATTCCATTGGAACCTCAAAATAAGGTCTAAGTCATAAATGACTCAAACATATCATCCACAAGTTGAATATACATCATAAGATTGCAAATAGGAAGCAAAGAGATTCAAAAGATAGAAAATAGCAAATCTGAGTGCTCAAGCTCCTTGTTGAATCTCCAATGGAATCCACTTACTTCAATCTTCAAACCTAATCTAACCCTAGAAACTAACTAACTGACTAAACCCTAATCTAACACTAATCTACTCTCTAATCTACTCCTAATCTAGACTAAACAAGAGGTAAAGGAAGAAAAGAGAGGAGCTAGGGCTTAGGGCCAATATATCATCATCTTTTTTGCCCCAAACGAGCCCCCTTATATTCCAATCAAAAGCTAAGTCCCGTGCAATTGAAAAGTCAAGTCTGGCACAGCTGAGGATTGGCGCGGCCGCGCCCAAAAATGCCTTAGAATCCGCTCGCCCGCGCCGACACTTTTCTGCTGCAGAGTCCTCTGGTAAAACGGCCATAACTTTTGATCCGGGAGGAGTTACGAGGCCTGCCACCTGTCAAATCGAAGCTATCGAAGAGCTCTACAACTTTCATTCTTTGAGCATTGAGAAATAATGGATGGATGAAGGCTGAAATTGAGCTCCAAGTGACAGCTGTGCATGAAAACTCAAACCCGTGGAGTTTAACGTCCGTTGGTATACGGGGCATAACTCTCGCCTCCGAACTCCGATTGGGATGATTCAAGATGTTCCGGAAAGCTTAGAAGACGCTCTAAAATATGAACTAAGCTCCAATCCAAGAACATGAAATGAACATAAACCTCCCAAGCGATGTCCGGATTGCATTTCCTTCCCATTTGGTCGCTTGCCTTCTTTCCATTGTCATGTCATCAATCTTTTTAGCATTCTTTGCATCGTTTTGGCCTCAAAAGCACCAAGAGAGTTCCTAAACATAAAATCTAAAAAACAAAGGAAAAACATGTGAAAAGAACAAAAGTACTTGAGTTTCGGCAACAGAACAAGCTGGTTACTATCCGAATAAGTGGTCATAAAGACCACTTATCAAATACCCCCAAACTTAAACGTTGCTTGCCCTCAAGCAACCAAAACAAAACTAAACAAAAGATGCAATGCAGTATCTACAATGCATGCAACCTACGCTATCATGAATGCGAATCCAAGTTCCCAGCCAGTATTGAACTTTCAAAGCAATGCCTCAGAAAATCACGAGATAGTCGAACATATAAGCTACCCAAAACAAGACCATAAGGCATATTCTGCAAATTCAAAATTGTCAGCACTGATGTATTGTGCATTGTGTGCCTAGTAACCATTAGATATGCATTCAGACAAATAATTCACATACTATGCTTATTAGGGGAAAAATAATATTTAACTTAAGAAAGACATCAAATCATATAAGTTCTAACTAAACCATGTATTACTAGAGTTAAGAGTCAATAGGGGGTTTTCATTAAGCTTTTATTACCTCACGAGGGCATATTCGCACTTTCCCGTGTACACAATCGACTGTGCCATGCCTAGTCCTCTTAGGCTTTTCAATGATATCCATGTAGCGAGCTTTCGACCAACGACTCCCAGACCAGACGACCTTAGGGCGCTGGGTACAGAGACACCCCGAAGGCTTACTTGCTCGAATATTAAAGGCCACAGAACTCGACGTAGCTGAAGTGTTTATTCTATTTTTTTTCTTTTTAATGCATTTTCTTTTGTTTTCTTTTTCTTTTTCTTTTCCTACAAGGGAGTGCGTCTTACGCTCCATCTCCCCGCATAAATCATGCATGTCCCCTGTTTCCCCCAAACTTAAGTTTTTAACAGTCTAGTTATTATTATATGCGAACTGAAACTCTTTTATTAAACATAGTTTTTCCACCAGAAGACAAGTATGTAAACATTTAAACTTAGCATATCATGGTATTTACTCTATCGTGCTTACTAGTTACACAGTATCTGACAGGTAAGGATTTACATATATGACCATGAAATCAGGCTTAAGTCTCAAATCAGTTCAACAATCAAGTGATTTCAGTTTCTTCACAGGCAACATACATAACTAACCAACTGAAAACTGGATTCATGCAGTATGCTCTAACACAGAATGCAAAAACAAAATAAAAATTTTAAAATTACACAGAATGCAAAAACAAAAGAAAATTTTTAAAATTTTCACAAATTTTAACTATGTACAACCTACATGCACTAAATAAACAAACACAATATGCAATATGAAATTTTAACTATTTATAACCTACATGCGCTAAATAAACAAACACAATATGCAATATGAATGCAACTACCCTATATGCAAAATAAAGCCAATACCCCCAACGTTAAACTATTCAATGTCCTCATTGAAGGTAAAGGTAAAAAGAAACTCCCCTATTTGGCTTCTGATGCTGCATGAAATGAAATGGCGCCCTCTCAGAAGTTTCCCCGCCTCTCTCTGCTCTGACAAAATAAACCCCGCTTAGCACTGTACTCAACGAACCAACCTAACTCCATATCAATCTTGCTCTGCTAGAGATCCCACACTCAATATCTCAATTGATCAGGTTGAGAGGATGAGGTGGATGAGAATTGGTACTTTGTATTGAAGAGGTAGGAGGTTTTCAAAACTAAGGCTTGTAGTGGGGGGGGGGGGGAATTGCATAAAATGGAAGAGATGGGGGATTGCATTAAGGAACTGAGGGTTTGGGATTATAGGGACTGAGGCTTGGGGGTTGCTAATAATTAACATGAAGTGGTACCCCCAAAATCTGCAGGATTTTTCCCAAGACATGCCCAGTTTATGTGTGGCGCGGCCACGCATGGTAATGCCTTGGATTGGGCGCGGCCGCGCGGACCATCAGATTTTGTTGTTGCAGATTTTTGGCATGAACTGAGGTTGGCTTTTGCTTTTCATTCATTCCGAGCAGCCTTTGACCTAAAATACGCAGACAATACTTATTAAGCCTTCCTAGACTAACAAAAGTATATAAAATCTATTTACATCAAGAGAATGAACATGGAAAGATATATGCATTTATATTCCCAAAAATTTTCTAAAGGCATATACGCAATGTGCAAGTGTATCAAAATATGTGCCATAAGCTTCATGGTCCCAAAAAGATATGCACTAATGCCTAAGTTCAAAAATGTAGGCATGGAACTCCTAATCTACGAGCATTCAGAAATTTTAAACTAAATACTAAACTAATAAGAATTAAACAAGGGGAGGAAGTATGATAGAAAGCATGTAAATGGAGAATTAAACAAAGAGATAGAGAGAGGGATGGTGGGAAGTAGGTAATGGAGAATTAAACAAAGAGAGAGAGAAATGATGGGGTGCCTCCCATCTAGCGCTTGATTTATAGTCCTCTAGCTTGACTGTGTCTTCCCACTGCTACCTAACTCCCCGACGATACTGAAGAACCCCTCCATCCATCAGAATAGCTGTGTGACTTTGGCGGCTTCCCAGTAGGAGAGGATGCAGATTTAAACTACCTAGCACATGATGTGAACAAGAATTCCCCGTATGGAAGGTAGGGGAGCTAGGCAATGGTCCCGTTGTGTATGTGAAATGATCTGGGTATGGAAGCATAGAACACACAACGGACTCTTCTTCTATTCTCTTTTCTTCTGACCACCATGGTGTCGAGACTGCGAAATCTCTCGTGTCATCAAGATCCGTCTCAGTGATGTGGCTACCAAGGGGGCAAGGATGTGTAAACTTGACTGGCTTGTTCCACTTAGGCGGAGGAGGCTCTTGTGGGATTGTCACTGTTGGTTCACATTCATACTCCACAGCCCCAATTGGCTCCTCGATGTCCATTGCCTTCGGCTCGTCCAGTTGCAATTGCACTTTGAATTCTCTATCAGTTTCTGCACCCATGTCATAGCACCGAGTAGTATGGGGATCATAACTTACGGCTTCAGTCATTGGAGGCACAAAATCTTGCACTGTTGTCTCTTGTTCACATACCTCCTTCTTCCTTAATGCCGTGATAATCTGCTCCACCCAAGTCTGAAGATCCTCAATTGACTTCTCTTGCTTAATCAAGGTCTCCTGCGTTGATTCTAATGAGTTCCCCCACAAACTATCCAATCCTTCCTTTTCTGTTTCAGCCACGGGATCCATGTACTGCGTCTCACTGGTAGAAGCATGGTTGATGGGGGCCATCTGATATTGAAAATTCTGGCTCGATTCTTCTGGGCTCCCAAACAACTCCTCTTGGTTTTCTGAGCTTGCTTACATGAATTCCATTGAAGACTGCTCTCCTTGTAAACTCGGGGCTTGGTATATGGGTTCTGGTGCATAAATTGGACTTGGCTCGCATATATCTTGATAGCTCACAGTATTGTTTTACATCCCTTGTTCATCCTCTATCATCAAGGCCTTGCTAATCTGCTCTGCCCAGTTCTGGATATTCTTGACTGACTTCTGTTGCTCAATCAAGATGTCCTTCAGTGATATGTCACCTTCTTCTTCCAATCGTGCATTTTTGTGTCACCCTCAAAATTATATTGAGGCTCATAAACTGGAGTCTGGAAGGTGCATTCTGAGGCGTACGCGGGATTTGGATCCCAATATTGGTCTTGATAGTAGTCTGATGAAGGGTGTGCTGAAGGGTTTGGGTGATACCCCCAATCTTGCTGATAATTGGTGTAAGGTTCACTGTAGGAGTACTCACCCCCATACTGCTCCTGTCCATAACTAATAGGCTCCTGATGGCTCATATAGCTCCCAGCACCATACTCATGAGAAATAACTGGCTCTCGACTCTGTTGGGTTGTAACAGTATCCATCTTCCTCGAGAGCTCCTCTAGCTGTGCTGAAAGTGTTGCGATTGGGTTGACGCCATCATTGTATGCTTCCCTTGGCTGCTCTTACCTTGTACCATTCCATGGATAAAAATTTAAGTCCATTGTACCTGAGAAGAGAATAAATGAAGAGAATTAAACAAAATAAAAAAATGTTTAAATTAAGACTAATTTGATTTAAACTAATGTTAGCAAACAGTTATCCAATTAATTCCCCGGCAACGGCGCCAAAAACTTGTTGGTCCGATTAGATGACACAATTAACGCGCAAGTATACGCGGCCAACGAGTAATAAAGAGTAAGTAAAGATATCGTTCCCACGAGGAATTAATGGATAAAAGGTCGCCAAAGCACTAGCACATAATCATTTCGGTCTTATTTAAACGGGCAATAAAGAGTTGGAATTAAAGCTAAGTTAACTAGGCAAGGAATTAAACTTAAACTAAGCAATCCTAAGGTAGAATCAGATAATGAAGATAAGAGATTCCAATTTTCCCTAATGATTCGTCTAAGTAAACATACTTCCAATTAGGTCAAATTAATAGTTACAGTCGCTAGCCGAGAACACAAAAGTGAGAGAAGGCTATCTTTCGATGCTCCTAATCCATATCACGTGCAATCCACAGATGATAGAACGCACGTGAACACCCACATTACCTAAACCACTATATGTCTATGTGATTTACAAATAATTAGGGTTTAAGGTCAAGTTCTCTATTGACTACGAGCGGCGCTTCGGTATATGTCTATCCTAAGCACAAATCATACGTCCAACGTCATGTGAACGTACAATCGCCCGCCACTACGATTAGATCTAAACCTACACTTCGTCTTTCAAGTCCACATAGGTTATCACAGTAATTGGTCATGACTCAATTAAGCAATGAAAGCATAAATCGCAGTAGACAATCACATAGCAATCAATAAGAACCAACATGGAAGAGAAATCAACATAGACTACTCATTAGATTCCATTGGAACCTCAAAATAAGGTCTAAGTCATAAATGACTTAAACATATCATCCACAAGTTGAATATACATCATAAGATTGCAAATAGGAAGCAAAGAGATTCAAAAGATAGAAAATAGCAAATCTGAGTGCTCAAGCTCCTTGTTGAATCTCCAATGGAATCCACTTGCTTCAATCTTCAAACCTAATCTAACCCTAGAAACTAACTAACTGACTAAACCCTAATCTAACACTAATCTACTCTCTAATCTACTCCTAATCTAGACTAAACAAGAGGTAAAGGAAGAAAAGAGAGGAGCTAGGGCTTAGGGCCAATATATCATCATCTTTCTTGCCCCAAACGAGCCCCCTTATATGCCAATCAAAAGCTAAGTCCCGTGCAATTGAAAAGTCAAGTCTGGCACAGCTGAGGATTGGCGCGGCCGCGCCCAAAAATGCCTTAGAATCCGTGCGCCCGCGCCGACACTTTTCTGCTGCAGTGTCCTCTGGTAAAACGGTCATAACTTTTGATCCGGGAGGCGAGGCCTGCCACCTGTCAAATCGAAGCTATCAAAGAGCTCTACAACTTTCATTCTTTGAGCATTGACAAATAATGGATGGATGAAGGCTGAAATTGTGCTCCAAGTGACAGCTGTGCATGAAAACTCAAAACCGTGGAGTTTAACGTCTGTTGGTATACGGGGCATAACTCTCGCCTCCGAACTCCGATTGGGATGATTCAAGATGTTCCGGAAAGCTTAGGAGACGCTCTACAATATGAACTAAGCTCCAATTCAAGAACATGAAATGAACATAAACCCCCCCAAGCGATGTCCGGATTGCATTTCCTTTCCATTTGGTCGCTTGCCTTCTTTCCATTGTCATGTCATCAATCTTTTTAGCATTCTTTGCATCATTTTGGCCTCAAAAGCACCGAGAGAGTTCCTAAACATAAAATCTACAAAACAAAGGAAAAACACGTGAAAAGAACAAAAGTACTTGAGTTTCGGCAACAGAACAAGCTGGTTACTATCCGAATAAGTGGTCATAAAGACCACTTATCATCTTCCCTCTCTCAATACATGTCCAATATTAAATCCTGTCAAATATTAAATGTTGTCAATGTTAATTGCTGTCAATTCCATTGTCAAATATCAAATTCTGTCATATTATCCTGTCATCAAAATAAATGACATTTATTTTGTAGGAAAATATTAAAAACCCCTAAAAACTAACACATTATATATTATTCATATTGTTAGTGTCTATCAAGACTAAACTACCTACTCGTCTTGTAGGTAAGATTGGTCCCATTACCAGATCCAAATTTAAGAAGGCACAAAGCTTATCCACCGACATGGCTGAAAGTGACCAACATGAATCAGGTTTCGTGTCCAGAGAGGAGTTCGAGGGACTTAAAAATTAAATAGTAGACTTGGCTAAACTACTGAAAGAGCAGAGTAAAATTACTCTGGGTCAACATATACCCACTCAACCAGAGTCCTCTACACAAGGTGGCAGTCAGGGTACTGACAAAAAAAAGGAACCATAGATACCCGAACTTCAATCCAATGAGAAAACCAACAAAACCCTTGAAATCAATCATCTCAAGGAAGATCGAGAAACTACGGATATCCGAAGGAAAGTCCAACAAATGGAAGAAACCATTCGGTCAATCAAAGGGATTGGAGCGTGTGGGAGTGTTAACTACTCAGACCTCTACATCTTTTTAGGGGCCCGTTATCCAGACAAGTTCCAGGTACCATATTTTAAAAAGTACGACGGATTGGGAGATCCTTATACCCACTTGAAAGTGTACATTGGAGAAATCAGATCCTATGCCGAGGACGAGAAGCTGTGAATGCAGTTGTTTCAAAAAAGCTTGACCGGAGAAGCCAGAGCCTGGTATGCTCCAAAATTCATAGCTGGGAAGAGCTAGCTCATGCCTTCCTAAATCAATACAGCTTCCAGTCACAGATAGCTCTAGATAGATATCAAATTACCAAAGTTAAAAAGCAGAACAATGAATCTTTCAATGAATATACCCAAAGGTGGAGACGTCTGGCAGTGCAAGTCATTCCACCAATGTCAGAAACTGAGATAGTGATGGCATTCATTGATATACAAGAAGCTCCATTTTATGAGAGGGTCCTAACAGGCATAGGGAAACCATTCTCAGAGATGATTAAACATGGAGAAATGGCAGAGATGGGTTTGAAGTCTTAAAAGATTAAAGATCTTACTGCTTTGGAAGCCGTGGCTGAGCACAGTTAGATTGGAAATTATGGGAATAATCCTCGGAGAGTTCATAAGAAGAAGGAAAAAGATGTATCCTTGATACTCCAAGGTCAATCTCAGAGAGGCAATCAAAACCTACCCATTCAGAGGAAAAATTATTCCCCTTTCCAAACATCTGTACAATCTCTAAATCCTCCATTCCAAAAAGCCAAAGAGGTTAGACGTCAAAGAATATTTACACCCTTAGGGGACTCACTTGAGAATATACTAAATTTTTTGACGACACAGAATAAAATTGCTCAGCTCCTTCCCCCAAGCAATCCAAGTGGGAAGAATTTTAACCTAAGAAAAAAAATGTGCTTACCATTCTAGAGCTCCTGGCCATGATACCCAAGAATGCTAGTCTCTAAAGCACAAGATCCATAATATGATAGACAGTGGGGAGATTGTGGTAACATCACTAGAGCAGGCACATGTTCAAGATAACCCTTTGCCTAAACATAATGAGGAGGGAGTTAACGTGATCAGTGTGGGGAGCGGAGAAGGTTCCAAGTACCTCAAATACGTAGGGGACTCTTCCCAAACACACAAGGATAACTCTGACAGATGGGGGTATTCAAAAGGTCAATTTTTGATAGAATAAGAAATGAAGTCTATCAAGGAACAGATTGGTCAATTGGCAGAATTGATGGTATACCAACACCAAGTAACTCGACAGTTGATAACTTAGGTCAGCAAGCGGAGAACAAATCCTCATACGCCTAAAATTCTTCTAATTGTAAAGAAGGATCATTATCGGTTCCATGAACATAAAACCTGGGCAGATAGAGTTTCCAAGGAATAAAGATTTTGATCTCATAGAGAGTTTACATTTAAAAGAAAGTTCACTTCTTTGAATTAGCCTATGGAAGAAATTCTTCAGATGTTGATCAACAAGGGAAAAGTCACAAAGCTGTTACCCCCAGTAGACCATCGATCAAGGAAGTTCAATATTTCTAAGATATGTCAATATCATTCTAACACTCCTGGTCATGATATAGAAGAGTGTTAGGAACTTCGTCACTTAATTCAGAACTTGATTGAAAGCGGTGAACTGCTAAAAGTGAGTCAGGATAATGTCTTTCTTGATGAAGAAGTAATATTTCCTTCCATGACATGGGGTTTGAAAGAAATTGTGGTAGTTATTTCCTGTAAGAAGAACACATTTACAATACCCCTGACAATTCAAGGAAAGAGGGACAAAGAAGGAAGTAATCCTCTGAAAGTGGCTGCACCAGAATCACTGATGTTGCCATTCAGACCACAATATCCCCTAATCAGCTTGAAAAGAGTCCCATGGAATTATGGGAAGAAGGAGGGATTAACATCAAATCACACTGCTGCTATATCAAAGAAAAACCCGCTGTATCTACCTCATCGAGTTATAAAGCCAGTTACTAAAACTAAGGGCAGAGTGTCCAAGGAGAAAATTGAAGAATTCCTCAGGAAAATGGGGTATCATAAAGCTAGGGTGGTGCAAAGATTAAAAGAGGCACCTCGACAAATATCCATTCTAGATTTGGTATTGTCTTCAGAAGATCATCGCAAGATCTTAATGAAAGTAATGGAAGAAGCGCATCTTCCAAAAGTAGTGGTTACAGAAAAGTTCCATCACTTGATAGATCACATCTTCAACAATAATGTGATATCTTTTACTAATGATAACATACTAGTAGAAGGGACTAGTCATTGCAAGTCCTTGCACATAGCAGTGATATACTGTAGATATGTGATAGGAGGTGTGTTGATAGATGGAGGATCTTCATTGAATATCTATCCTTGTAACACTTTGGAAAGAATGAAGATTAATCCAAGTCAAATCTGGATAGTCATGTAGTCATAAGAGCCTTCGATGGGTCTTGACGAGATGTTGTAGGAGAAATAGAACTTCCAGTGGAGATTGGTTTGCATACTTTCTACATATCCTTCCAAGTGCTGAACATCACCACTGGATATAATTTACTATTGGGAAGACCGTGGATCCATATGGCAAGAGCAGTCCCTTTCACCCTTCATCAACAGGTAAAGTACATCATTAATGGCAATCTAGTAACCTTTAATGCCAAGCCAGAGTATCCAATCCATGTACAAGGGGATAAGCCTTTGATCAACCTCAATGAAGGAGTTAAGCCTACCAGTTTTTAAGCCTTTGAAGTGAGTAACACTCACTAACAGCTTATTAGGGCCCCAGCCTTAAAGCCAAGAATTTCTTCCGAAGTAATGTTCGTCGGACAAGAAATGACATCCTTGGATTTCTGGCTTGGTAAAGGGCTAGGGAAAAATCAAAAAGGGGTCAAAAATCCAGTTTAGATACCTAGCCAGACAGGGAAGACTAGATTAGGCTATTCCTTTGGATCAAATCACAAGAACTAGCATAAACATCAATCGGTTCATTTATCCACCATGATGATATAAAATCTCACGGATGCAGGATTCAGGACACCTATGAGGAAAATCCCTACTTCTTTGTCCAGCTTACTGATTCCTAAGGTTAAGTCAGTGAGAAAGAAATCCATATTCCTACTAAGGACATGAAGGATAGGTATGAGAAGTTCCTACAGGAAGTTCAAGGTCAATTTCCAAAGATGTTTTTCCTGGATATCCCAGATGATGATTATCCAGAAGACTAACCCATGATCCCTTACATAAACGGGGCTAAGGTGGATATTCCAAAGAAAAATACTGACCCTAATGTGAATTCAGTTCAGGTCATAATTAAAGAGAAGGTGGATACCAACAACCCCTTTATCACTGCTGTCAATAAAGACCTGGCTCTGGATAATTGGAGTAGCACTCCTTGCATCAGTTGAAATAGGATAAAAGGGCAGAACGTCCATCTGCCTAAAGTGTAGATATTATTTACTGCTTGTTTTTGTTGCGTAGTGCTAGTAATTACTTTTTTCATGCTTTTACTAATGCTTTATACGATTAAATAGTTTTATATATTAAGTGAAAGCATTTTATTTTCAGGAATCCAAATTTGGATTTGTTTAGCCTTACTGATGAATTGCCATGTCTCAACAGTGACTAAGACTTTGATGTAGAGCTGGACATTAACTTGATGGGGATTGATCAAGAGAAGATAGATGATGATGAGGTGCCTGAGGAGATCAAAGAATGGGTCGAAGACAAACCCAAATCAAACCTCAATCAAACCACCACTCTCAATATCGGAACCTCAAAAAACCCTAAAGAAATCCAAATAGGAAGTGATCTTACCCCAAACCAAATGAAAGACCTGATTGACCTCCTAACTTAGTTCAAGGATGTGTTTACATGGTCACATGAAGATATAATCGGCTTGTCTACTGATATTGTCATTCATCGACTGCCCATTAAAGAAGGATTCAAGCCAGTCAGATAGACACTTAGGAGACTAAAACCTGAGTGGAGCCTGAAGATTAAAGAAGAAGTTGTCAAGCAATTCAAAGCAGACATTATCATGGTACCAACATACCCAGAATGGCTGTCCAATATAGTTCTTATGATTAAGCCCGGAGGGAAGTTATGAGTATGCATGGATTACCGAGATTTGAACAAAGCCTGTCTCAAAGACGACTTCCTAGAACCTTTCATCCATATACTGATAGACAACATGTCGTAACTTGGCATGTACTCATTTGTTGATTGCTTCGTCGGGTATCATCAAATCATGGTTGCTGAAGAAGATAGGGAGAAAATAACCTTTTCACTCCCTGGGGAACCTTTTGCTGTAGGCGATTGTCTTTCGGCATTATCAATGTTGGTGCCACATATCAACGAGCCATGATGGACCTTTTTCATGACATGATACACAAGGACATAAAGGTTTAATGTTGATGATATCATTGTCAAATCTAAAAGGGAAGATTACCACGTCGACCATCTCAGAAAGTTATTCAACCGTCTTTGCAAATACAACTTGAAGCTGAACCCAACCAAATGTGCTTTCGGTGTCAAATCCGACAAATTATTGGGATTTCTGGTAAGCAATTGAGGTAATGAGCAGGATCCCGCCAAAATTAAAGCCATCACTGATATGCATATACCCCAAACAGAAAAGGAGATACGGGGATTTCTTGGAAGAGACAATTTCATAAGAAGATTCATTTCTCAACTCACTGCAACTTGTGAGCCCATCTTCAAGCTATTGAGAAAAAATTACTTCAAAAAGTGGAATGAAGACTTCCAGAAAGCCTTCCTCGCCATCAAGAAGCAGTTGATTGAAGCTCCTGTTTTGGTACCTCCAAGGGACGAAGTTCCCCTATTCATGTATATATCAGTCAATTCTAACGTTATGGGCTGCGTGCTGGGGTAGAAAGATGATAGAGGCAAGGAAAGAGATATCCATTACCTCAGTAAGAGATTCAGCAGCCGTGAGCAAAAATACACCTTGATTGAAAAAACCTGTGGTGCTTTAGCATGGGCCGCCATGAGGTTACAACATTACCTTCATGGGCACACAACCTATCTTATATCCCCCATGGATCCTCTGATGTACATATTCAGCAAGCCCATATTAAATTGCCGATAGTCCAAATGGCAAGAAATCCTCCAGCAATTCGATATTATTTACGTGACTCAAAAATCCATCAAAGTTCAATGAATTACAGATCAATTGGCTGAAGCACCATCAGGGAATATCGAACTCTTGGAAACTTATTTCCTAGATGATGGGATAATGATAATTCAGCGAAACCTTCAAGAAGATACCAGCAAATTCTTGAAATTGTACTTCGACGGGGCTATAAACATGAAAGGTGCAGGGGCAAGGGCATTTCTTGTATCTATTATGGGAGAACAGTATCCCATGGCCATCAAACTACAGAGTGTCAACACTAACAACACACCCGAATATGAAGGCTGTATAATGGGATTGTAACTAGCCTAATCCATAGGTATCAAATGGTTAGCGGTGTTTGGGGATTCCGAGTTGGTCATCAAACAAACCACCGGGACATATCATATCAAAGAATTGCATTTGCTACTTTACCATCGGCAGGATATCAAGATTGCTATGGAATTTAAAAAATAGCCTTCATCCACATCCCTCAAAATAGAAATGATTTCACGGATGCATTGGCAATGTTGGCTTCCTTGATCCACATCTTCGATAGGAGGGAAATTCCTGATATCGAATTTACAAGCCAAAAGGCACCCGCCTATGGGAATTACATTGGAGAAGTATCAGATGAACTGCCTCCCATCAAACAGCCCTGGTATTAGGATATCAAAGAATATCTTCGAGACGAATCTACGCCCGCGGGGGCAAGTCAAGATTAAAGGAAGTGGATCCATAAAACGGCTATGAAATTCTCTTTGAGTGGAGATGCCCTTTGCAAAAGAGATGCTGGAATAAGTCTTCTAAGGTGCCTAGACAAAGATCAAGCTCAAAAACTCATAGATGAAGTTCACAGTGGAGTCTGTGGTCCACCCATGAGTGGTCCTTTACTTGCCAAAAAGATATTAAGAACTGGGCATTACCGAATTTCTATTAAAGCTGACTATGACGATCACGTCAAGAGATGTTATAAATGCCAAGTTCATGGAAATGCCGTCCACGCTCCTCCAAACGAACTAAACAATGTGAGTTTGCCATGGACCTTTTCCATATGGGGGATGGATGTGATCGGACCAATCGAGCCCAAAGCCAGCAATGGTCATCGGTTTATCTTCACTATGATCGACTACTTCACCAAATGGGTAGAAGTTGCCTCTTTTCCCAAAGTAACCAAGGAGGTAATGTGGCAACCCAAAAATTTAGAAGATCTTGAATGATTAAATTAAAGGTTAAAATTTAAAACCTAGACTGAAAATAGATGAATGATTTAAATTTTTTAAGAAGACCCTATATGGTTTACTATTTGAAAAAGAATTAAGAAAATAAGGGTTATGAAAATTCAAAGCCTAGAAGAAATTTTTTTAAATTTCAAAGAAAAGATGTTATGAGAATAAAGTGAATGTGTATATATATATAGCTACATATATAATTGAGAATGTGGCAAGTAAAAATAATATATATGGGAAGCCATATGGAAAAGGCTTATTGAATACAACAAACCGTATTAGAAGGCTTTAACAAGACATTAATTAAATGTCAACCTAATAAATAAATTTAATAATTATTTATCAGTGATGATAAATACATTATGACTTCTGTGGAACATGTGATTAGTAGAACAGCTATGGTTAGGAACTATCCATACATGAGTTAAATATAGAAAAATGTTGGTAAATAAGGGTGGGCCCCACTACTAATGATGAGTGATGATTATTAGAAAATTTTCTTGAAGTGAAAAAAGACTATTTTGCCCTAAAAAAAAAATTATTAATGACTTTTGTGCCCTAGGAAGGAAATTTTTAGGAAGTTTCCTAGTAATAGGGGAGTGACCATTTGGACTCCAGAGAAATTTGTTATGACCATGGTATCCTTGAAGGAAATTTCTAAAAAATTTCCTAATTTTGTTTAGATGACAACTTTGTCCTTAAAGAAAATTGATTATGACCAATGTGTCCTTAGAGGAAATTTCAAGGAAGTTTCCTTTAGATGACTTAAAAACCATCTTGCCCTTCCCTAGTAATGGTTAAAGACCATTTTGCTCTTGGTCTTGAATTCCATTAAATTGTAAGCCTTATAACCTAATTTTTATATATTAGGCATAAGAATTAATTAACCTAAGAGTTATTATTATTTGAGATTTTTAGTATTTAAATTACATACTAGTAAATTTACTTAAGAGATTTATTTTATACCTCTCACCTAATTAATTTTTATAACTTAATCAAAGCAAGTCTAACGTGGTTATAAAAATTTAATGTACATGAGTAATTATCTAAATTTCAAAATGAGTGGAATCAAAACCCTAATTAAATAATCAGGGTGAGATAAAATTCAGGTATTGGACCATGCTATTTTAAATGGCCCAAACTAATTATTTTAAAAGCCTAAACATTAAATTAAGTGACCCAATTTTTAGCCCAACTTGTTAAGGGAAATTTTGGTCATTTGATTAAGTAATAAAAAAAATAAAAAAAACAAATTTGGGCTAGATTGGGTGCATGTACCCTGCCAGGTAAGAAAGGAAAAAGGCACATGTTCATTTCATCTTTCTTCTTTAGTTAGTCACCAACTTAAGCAAGGCGCCACCATTTCATTTAGCCTAACTTATTTTATCAAGATTGCAAGTAAAGAGGAAAGATAAGTTGAGAGACATGGAAAATATAATAGAGAAAGAAACAAAAGATATGAGAGAGAACTTCATTTCATCTCTTACTTTCAAAAAAGAAAAAGAAAAAGAAAGAAAATGGAAAGAGAGATAAAATTGAGGGAATACACCACGTGTTAGTGTTCTTAAGAGTTGTACAAAATAAAATCACCAAGGAGTTCTTGTAAGAAGGGGTTCGACAGCTAGGGGGTGAGTCTTGGATGTCCAACAATTTTATCTCCTACTGTATAAAGGCAAGAAAGCAAGCCATTAAGTCTAATAAGTATAAAACCTTAAAAACCCTAGTTTATTGCTCTCTTGTGCATTCTATCTGAGTTATATGCTAGAAAATTATTTTTGAAACTTTCTTTGCTTAGATCTATACTAGACATGCTAAGGTAGAGTTTCATGAGCTTAAGATATGTGCTTGTATGCATTAATGCTAACAAATTTGGTAAAAACCCAAGAAATCATTTTTACCGACGAACTAAATCAAACGATTGAAGCGTAGCTTTCCATTTTGAAACCTCCAAATAATTTTTATTATTTTCTTTCTTGGCTTGAAAGATTTGTAAGCCAGGAGTAAAATCTCTTTGGAATCACTCAATAATGATTTAAAATAACTAGATATAAATTTTTGAACCAAAACACCTCACTGTGAAAATGATGTGCACAACAGTCCACTTTCTGGTCAATTTTAGTGACCAAACCTTGTCCAAATAATTGACCCGAGCCCAGAATCTTGTAGTTCGGAAAGATGCGAGCCCAACAAGACCAATTTGAGCTCAATTGGAGTAGTAGATTTCATATTATTCAAGTTTTTGTGAGAGACCCCAAATCTGGAAATATAGAAAAGTAAATTGTCCAAAATTTGCAGAGGCATTTTCGGCCATTTATATATTGAAATAAAATCAGGCCTTTTGGAAAATGAAAATATATGATATAAATTAGCTATTGTCCAAAGATGAGCTTATTCCGACTTAAATCGGTCGAGTTATGACTATTTTAATTTTTGTGTTTTTTTGACAAAAATAGCTTTAACTGGAGTTCTATAACTCCGATGGCCACGAAATTTAAACTGTAAGTTCATGTTAATACATGTAAGATTCTTCCAAGAGCTAGGAATTTTTGGAGTTGAGCATGAAATAGATAATTTTGTTAAGTTACGAACTAAAAACGAACTTTTAAAAAATACTAAAGGAAATTAAAAAATTTTAGAAAAAAATATTTTTGTGTATGGGATATATGTATATATGTGTGGCCAAAAGATAAAAAAATAATACTAAGATGATTTGATATTTTTCATGCTTATGACTAAGTTAAGAATAATTGAGAAAATTAGATTATATTAAGTTCTAAAATTTATTAATATGATTTTAGTGACTAATGATCATTAGTATGTTATATTAAGACCATATAAGGGTAATTTGGCCATTTTTTATAAAATATTGTATGAAAGATTTGATATGTTTGATAAATGAATTAAATAGTAAGAGATAACCAATTAAATTAAACTTGTTTATAAGTTTATAAATGGATAAAATATTATTAAATGATTAATAATATTAGAAAGTGATTAAAATATTAGTAAGTGATTAATAATATTTGTAAGTAATTAAAATATTATTAAATAATTAATAATATTAGTAAAAAAAATTAAATATTATTAAATAATTAATAATATTAGTAATTGAATAAAATATTATTAAATAATTAATAATATTTGTAAATGAGGATGATATTATTAGATGATTGAATATTATTAAAGGATTAATAATATTTGAGAATGGTTAAAATATTATTAAATAATTAATAATATTAGAAGGTGATTTAAATATTATTAAATGTGTAATAATATTTGTAAATGATTAGGAATATTAAATGAATCAAATATTATTAAAGGGTTAATAATATTTGTAAGTAACGAAGATACTATTAAATGATATTGAGAAATAAATTAAAATATTATTAAATAATTAATAATATTAGATAATGATTAAGACTTTGTTAATTGATTAAATATTATTAAATAATTAATAATATTAGTAAGTGATTAAAATATTAGTAAAGGATTAATAATATTTGAAAATGATTAAAATGTTGATAAGTGGTTAAAATATTATTAAAAGATTAATAATATTTGTAAACGATTAAGATATTATGAAGTGATTATACAGAAGTGAATGAAATATTATTAAGTGATTAATAATATTAGACAGAAGTTGTAAGATGATGATTGAGTGATAGTAATGATAATGAGATAATGAATTAATGATTATGTGGTTAAATGTTAGCTATTTTATTAAAGTAGTAGTATTATGAGACATGTTATGTTATGATGATTGAAGGATCAATCTTATAAATGATAGGTCTTTCATAAGAGATTAAATTAGATTGCGTTGTAGTAATCGACGATACATGCAAGTTTTCTTAACTCAAACTCGAGTTATTATATTTCAAGCATGCTAGTGGATAAATTATTCACAATTATTCCACATCTTTGATTATTGATTCGCACTTAGTGCATGTTGCATATGTTCATCAGGTATGAAAGGATGATCACCTTGATTACCATAAGGTTCAGTTAAATTTGTTCATGGTCATTGTTGACCATTCGATGTTATTGATTCAATTACTCATTATTGAAACTTGATTCATGTTCTTTCACAATTATTATACATTGTTGAAAAATTTAAAGCTTATTCCTTTTCAATCATGATATATCCTTGTTGTATTTAAACTTGCTGAGTAAAGTAGTTGCTCACCCTTGCTATATCATGATAACAAATTTCAGATTAAGACGAATGTTAAAGGAAAGATAAAGACAAAAGCAAAGGACAAGATTAGAGTGTTATGCACGTTAACTATTTAGTTATCTGATGTAAACCTTTTGTGATTCTAAAAGGTATGTATGTAAGTTAAGGTTAATAGGCCTTGGGATATGTTGAAAGAACTTATTGTATAAACAAAATATGTTTGTAATTTTGCATTAGTTATAGAATATGTATGGAAATAATGTACTGTAAAGCACAAGGTCTGAGGTGTAAGGTACCTGGATTTGGGGGCGTCACAGGTTCGTATCAAAGCTGTAGGTTATAAACCTTAGGTAGGGTTACCTTAGACTATAACCGCAGAGATGAGGATAAGGAATAAACTCTGATCGAGTTTAAGTGATAAGAGATGAATTTAGAAAATTCATTATTAAGATAAGAAGAAGATCTAAATGATTTAAAGAAGAATCTTGAAGAGTTATAAAGATAAGAATCCGGAGTTGCCTGACTCCAGTAATAACTATGAAAAGAGATAATAAATAGACAAGGTCTATAATATAAAAAGTGTAAATAAAATTATAATATAATATAATTAAAGAGAAGAATAAGAAGATCGTAGATTAAAACGATCGTAAAATAAGATCATGACGTGATCAGATTAAATAGTTGAATAGCATATGATATGTTAAACAATTAAGAAGATATAGCATGCCGCTATAAAGAGAAGGTACTATGAAATAGTACGAGTTAAACTCAAAAGAGTTGAAAATGATGATAAACGGATTAAAAAAAATTCGTAGTGAGCAAAGAAGAAGCTAGGATTATGTGGGATTTCAATTAAGGACTCATGTGATAGCTGAGTTGTATAAACCTTTGTATGGGCAAGGGTTTTGTGCTTGGTTTAGCGACTACTTAGTTTATCACATTGATAATCATTAAAATGATGGTGTCGCGCTATCGATATACCTATGACGAGAAGGTGATTCTTTTCTCATAATTATATTTGATAGTTAGAGAATATATAAGATTAGGTGCGAGTTCTTAAAACTCATACTTATGGTAAGTTTGTGACTCATATTCGTAGGGTATATTTTTGAACCCCTAAGCGTATGGACAGTTCTTGATTGGTTCTTAGACTACGTATTGCTAGGATAAGTTCCTAAAATCATATTATTGTGGGAAGTTCCTGAACTCATAACGTGCGGTATGTTTGATGAACTATACTGGGGTATAGAAAAGTTACGTATTGAGAATTGAGGATTGACAATGTAGTAAGTTTTAAGGATGATAGAAATAGATAGAATTATTAAGCAATAGAACATTGGAAAAATTGAAGTTGATGGTGGAAGCATAGGTATTTCAAATCTTCTAGCTATGCTAGACTTCGATATATTTGACATCAAGCTAAATTTGCACTGTTGTGCCTTTAAAAATAAAAATAAAATAAAATTTTGTTATCCTCAATACATTGTGACAAGGGTGTGGAGATGGACTTCGAGCCATTAGCACATCGTTACTTGTTACAGCAGGGTAACACCAAAAATAATTTTCAATAGTTTTGCACCTTTTAAAGAAGAGTCTACACTAATTGTTTTGGCTAGACAAAAATGATTTGAAAATATCAAAATATATTTTATATATCATCAATGCACCATGGAACTTGGTGCAGAGATGATAAAAACGATGGAGTCATCGATGTAAAACATAGTGCTGGATGTGATCTATGGATCGTCAGCCCACTATGGTATAATGTAATATGGCAAAGTCACAAAATGACGGATTCCTCAAACAGACTGTAAATACAGTGCGGTATTATGACGTCATAAAATAATTTTTAAAATTTTAAAGATAATTTATTGCCAATTGAATTTGGCTATGCAACTATTTCGATTGATGTTCGAATTATTGGTATACGTCTAAGCTAATTGATTCAGCTAGACAAATGTTTATAAAAATTCAAGTATCTCTTTGAGAATTTATCCCGAACCAAATTATTTTGGTACGGACTCTTATGCTAAGTCTGAGGTGAATAACCCCGTTTGATAAAATATTCCAATCTTTGAACGCATATAGTCGTTCTAATAACTAAGGTGCGATAGATTGATCACATACCGTACCCATATTTGTACAAGGCTGATCACCTAGTACAACATGTTTACAGAATTGGTTGCGGTGAATACCGTTAAACCGAGAGTTTATGGTCTATATGACCCCTCAACATAATATGAAAAGTTATTTTAACTCCTTAAAGAGAGGTTATGGTAACTGATAATGATGGACGAAAAATACTTAGAGGAGGACGATGTAAAGGTTAAAATGAAAACCTATTTTTGATTAATAAAAGGAGCAGTAATTAGTAGGCTGTAATTTCGAGGACGAAATTCTTAGAAGAAGGGGTGAATGTGACAACCCGAAAATTTAAAAGATCTTGAATGATTAAATTAAAGGTTAAAGTTTAAAATCTAGAGTGAAAATAGATGAATGATTTAAAAATTATAAGAAGAACCTATATGGTTTACTATTTGAAAAAGAATTAAGAAAATTAGGGTTATGAAAATTCAAAGTCTAGCAGAAGATTTTTTTTTAAGAAAATAAATTTCAAAGAAAAGATGTTATGAGAATAAAGTGAAAGTGTATATATATAGCTACATATATAATCAAGAACGTGGCAAGTAAAAATAATATATATGACAAGCCATATGGAAAAGGCTTATTGAATACAACAAACAGTATTAAAAGGCTTTAACAAGACATGAATTCAATGTCTAACCTAATAAATAAATTTAATAATTATTTATCAGTGATGATAAATACATTATGACTTATGTGGGACATGTGATTAGTAGAATAACTATGGTTAGGAACTATCCATACTTAAGTTAAATATAGAAAAGTTTTGGTAAATAAGGGTGGGCCCCACTACTAATGATGAGTGATGATTATTAGGAAATTTTCTTGAAGTGGCAAAAGACTAATTTTCCCTAAAAGAAAATTATTAATGCCCTAGAAAGGAAATTTCTAGGAAGTTTCCTAATAATAGAAGAATGACAAATTTGCCCCAAGAGAAATTTGTTAATGACCATGACATCCTTGAAGGAAATTTCTAGGAAATTTCCTAATTTTGTTTAGATGACAACTTTGTCCTTGAAGAAAATTGATCATAACCAATGTGTCCTTAGAGGAAATTTATAGGAAATTTCCTTCAGATAACTTAAAGACCATCTTTGTAAGACCCCAACTTTTATGAATAAAGATTTAATTTTTTTTATATATTATTTCGAAATAGTAAGGTGTTGATTTGATAAATATGAAAGTTATGGGTGAAATGTACAAATGTTTTTAAAATGAGCAAGTGGTTATAAAATATTCTTGTTGTCGGGAAATATTCATTTGGTCGTGAAATATTCTTGTTGTCGGGAAATATTCGTACGACGGCGCAGCTATTTGTGGGCCCCACAACGGAATAACTGTCGGATATAGAAAGCGACAGAAATAACCTTTTTATAAAATAACGGCGTAGTTGTTACCGTTAGTACTGTTGAAATACCCGGTGGTTAAAATACAGTGATACGCGGTGTTGTACAGTAGCACACGGTATTGCACAGTATTTCAAATTATTGAGTCTTACGTGAGAAGACACTTACTCAATTATTGTTACAGTAATTACTGTTCAATATTTTATATTATTGATTCAATAATTGTATAATATTTTATTGACTCAATAATTGTTACATTGATATTTTATTGACTAAATAATTGCTACGCTGCTATTTTATATGATTGATTCAATAATGGCTACAGTGGATAGTTTGTATTATTGATTCAATAATTGTCACTGCACAGTATTTCACATTATCAACTCAATAATTCATATTATTTGAATAATATTATTAGATAGCATTATTGACAATGTCTAAGGAAGTTCTGTCTAGGAGGGGTTATTTAATTGCGCGCCAGTAAGGAGAAGTCCTTATCGGAAGGCCCCCTCTTTCCTAGGAACGACCTGGTTGCCAATATTGTAGTTCTGTAATATTATTTGTGAATAATTAATTATTGATGTATATGATAAGAAAATATTTATTTTGTGGATATAAAAGAAGGAATTAGCGCTGATGTGTTTTTATCAGTATTCTGGTGTGGAAAATCATTCGTTTATGGATTTCGGATAATATATGTTTGGAATTTGGAAAAACTTCCTTCTACAAAGTTGTAGAGAATTAAATTTCCTATGAAAAGACATAAAATTTGTATTTTTTCGACAAAGGGCTATTTATTATGAATTATTGAAGTTTCAGAAAATAAATATTTTTTTATGGGTGGGCCCCACTTTTGTTGAAAATTCTGATTTCTTTGGAAAGCCGCCAGGCGGCGGAAATTTTTTAAAAATAATAATATTTTATTAATTTAGTCTCCTTTGGCATCCTAAGTTTTTCCTATAAATAGGGTGCTTAGGTTAGAATTGAAAATCACACCAGAATCAGAAGTTTTCTCTCTCTATAATATCGAGCGTATTTTTGTGAGTATTTAGATACTTTGAGTATTACTATTCAGTGCAAGTTTCCTTTGGTATTATATCCGATATTCCAGTTAGAGATACTATTCTTTTGATGTAAGGGATGTTATTTTCTTTCGTAAATAATATTATTCTTTTCAATATCATTATACCAAAATATTGTTATTGATTTTATTATGAAATTCTTATTTTTCCGTCGGGGTTACTATTCACGTATACGACACTATTCACGTATACGGCACTATTCACGAAAAAATTAAATTTTCTTCTATTTGTCCAAATTGCTTGTTAAGGTTTTTATCTTTGATTGTATCCAAGTTTTGAGCTCTATTCTTGAATTTTGATCCACAAAGTATTATTATGGGATATTTTTGAACTTGGATAAACTAAAATACGAATCCTTAATCCTTGTCTTTTATCTCACTGGATTCGTTATTTATGTTATTTTTCATCATCCTCAGTCCTAAAAGGTGATATAACTGAATATCTTTGGCCTGTAGAGCAAAGATGAATGATTACCTGATGAATATCTTTGGCCGTAGTGCAAAGATGACAGGTGTTGAGATGAACATGACCACTGATGATACAAATGAATATCTTTGGCCTGTAGTGCAAAGATGAATATTGATTTGAGATGTATATTGATTGATGTTACAGGGATAAAATATTGATGATGGACTTTTAAATCATAGAAGATAGTAGACTTCATTCTCTACTTAACTCTTCTAATGAATTGTTATTTCCGCTGAGAATATTGATCTAAAGTTGGTTGTCCATTATATTTTATCTGATTTGTTGAAGACTAAAGATAATTTATTTTCCATTATCTTAGTCATAATATTCTTTACTGGGCTAGTTGAGCTCACCCTTTTCATCTATTGTCCTCTTCAGAAAATACGAATGTCGCAGGGACTAGTCGGGGGACAGAGTGATGGTCCGAGTTAGAGCAGTAGTAGTCCTCACTAGTTCTGATAAATAGTGTGATAATAATTGTAATAAGGACTTAGTTTGAATATTAATATTTTCTACATATTTGTATTGACACTCACAGTTGTGTGGTCGTATTTTGCATGACCGTATGATATAAAGTTTGTATTTGAATTCTGTACCATGTATTTGGCGACTCAGAATGGGTTGGGTTGACTGGACCTATTCTGGGGGCGTCACAATCTTGCCCTTCCCTAGTAATGGTTAAAGACCATTTTGCTCTTGGTCTTGAATTCCTACAAATTGGAAGCCTTATAACCTAATTTTTATATATTAGATATAAGAATTAATTAACCTAAGAGTTATTATTATTTGAGATTTTTAGTATTTAAATTACATACTAGTAAATTTAACTAAGTGATTTATTTTATACCTCTCAACTAATTAATTTTTATAACTTAATCAAAACAAGTCTAATGGGGTTATAAAAGTTTAATGTATATGAGTAATTATCTAAATTCCAAAATGAGTGGAATAAAAATCCTAATTAAATAATTCGGGTCAGATAAAATTTAGGTATTTGACCATGCTATTTTACATGGCCCAAACTAATTATTTTAAAAGCCCAAACATTAAATTAAGTGTCCCAATTTTTAGCCCAACTTGTTAAGGGACATTTTGGTCATTTGATCATTTGATTATGTAATAAAAAAAAATTTAGAAAAAACAAATTTAGGCTAGTTTGGGTGCATGTACCCGGCCAAGTAAGAAAGGAAAAAGGCTAATGTTCATTTCATCTTTCTTCTTTAGTTAGTCACCAACTTAAGCAAGGTCTCACCATTTCATTTAGCCTAAATTATTTTGTCAAGATTGCAAGTAAAGAGGAAAGAGAAGATGGAGACATGAAAAAGATAATTGAGAGAGAAACAAAAGATATGAGAGAGAACTTCATTTCATCTCTTACTTTCAAAAAAGAAAAAGAAAAAGAAAGAAAATGGAAAGAGAGATAAAATAGAGGGTATACACCAAGTGTTAGTGTTCTTAAGAGTTGTACAAAATAAAATCACCAAGGAGTTCTTGCAAGAAGGGGTTCGACAGCTAGGGGGTGAGTCCTGGATGTCCAAAAATTTTTCTCCTACTTTATAAAGGTAGGAAAGCAAGCCATTAAGTCCAATAGGTATAAAACTCTAAAAACCCTAGTTTAATGCTCTCTTGTGCTTTCTATATGAGTTATATGCTAGAAAACTATTTTTGAAACTCTCTTTGCTTAGATCTATACTAGACATGCTAAGGTAGAGTTTCATGAGCTTAAGATATGTGCTTGTATGCATTTATGCTAAAAAGTTTGGTAAAAATCCAAGAAATCATTTTTACCGACGAAATAAATCAACTGATTGAATCGTAGCTTTCCATTTTGAAACCTCCAAATAATTTTTGTTATTTTAGTTCTTGGCTTGATAGGTTTGTAAGTCAGGAGTAAAATCTCTTTGGAATCACTCAAAAATGATTTAAAATAACTAGATATGAATTTTTGAACTAAAACACCTCACTGTGAAAACGTTGTGCACAATAGTCCACTTTCTGGACAATTTTAGGGACCAAACCTTGTCCAAATAATTGATCCCAGCCCAAAATCTTGTAGATCGAAAAGATACGAGTCCAACAAGACCAATTTGAGCTCAATCGGAGTTGTAAATTTCATATTATTCAAGTTTTTGTGGGAGACCCCAAATCTGGAAATACCGAAAAGTAAACTGTCCAAAATTTGCGGGGGCATTTTCGGCCATTTATATATTGAAATAAAATCAGGCCATTTGGAAAATGAAAATATATGATATAAAGTAGCTCTTGTCCAAAGATGAGAATATTCCGACTTAAATTGATCGAGTTATAGCTATTTTAATTTTTGAATTTTTCCGACGAAAATCGCTATAACTGGAGTTCTATAACTCTGATAGCCACGGAATTTAAACTGTAAGATCATGTTAATACATGTAAGATTCTTCCAGGAGCTTGAAATTTTTGGAGTTGAGCATGATATAGCTAATTTTCTTAAGTTACGAACTAAAAATGATTTTTTGAAAAATACTAAAGGAAATTGAAAATTTTCAAAAAAATATATTTTTGTGTATGGGATATATGTATATATGTGTAGCCAAAAGATAAAAAAAATAATAGTAAAATGATTTGGTATTTTTCATGCTCATGACTAAGTTAAGAATAATTGAGAAAATTAGATTATATTAAGTCGTAAAATTTATTAATATGATTTTAGTGACTAATGATCATTAGTATATTATATTAAGACCATATACGGGTAATTTGGTCATTTTTGATAAAATGTTATATGAAGGGTTTGATATGCTTGTTAAATGAATTAAATAGTAATAGATAAACAATTAAATTAAAATTGTTTATAAGTTTACAAAAGGATAAAATATTATTAAATGATTAATAATATTAGAAAGTGATTAAAATATTAGTAAGTGATTAATAATATTTGTAAGTAATTAAAAAAATTATTAAAGAATTAATAATATTAGTAAAGAAATAAAATATTATTAAATAATTATTAATATTAGTAATTGAATAAAATATTATTAAATAATTAATAATATTAGATAATGATTAAAATATTATTAAATAATTAATAATATTTATAAATGAGGATGATATTATTAGATGATTGAATATTATTAAAGGATTAATAATATTTGAGAATGGTTAAAATATTATTAAATGATTAATGACATTAGAAGGTGATTTAAATATTATTAAATGATTAATAATATTTGTAAATGATTAAGAATATTAAATGAATCAAATATTATTAAAGGGTTAATAATATTTGTAAGTAACGAAGATACTATTAAATGATATTGAGAAATAAATTAAAATATTATTAAATGATTAATAATATTAGACAACGATTAAGATTTTGTTAATTAATTAAATATTATTAAATGATTAATAATAATAGTAAGTGATTAAAATATTATGAAGGGATTAATAATATTTGGAAATGATTAAGATGTCGATAAGTGGTTAAAATATTATTAAAAGATTAATAATATTTATAAACGATTAAGATATTATGAAGTGATTATTCAGAAGTGAATGAAATATTATTAAGTGATTAATAATATTAGACAGAAGTTTTAAGATGATGATTGAGTGATAATAATGATAATGAGATAATGAATTATTGATTATGTGGTTAAATGTTAGCTATTTTATTAAAGTAGTAATATTATGAGACATGTTATGTTATGCTGATTGAAAGATCAATCTTATAAATGATAGGTCTTTCGTAAGAGATTAAATTAGATTGCGTTGCAGTAATCGACGATACATGCAAGTTTTTCTAACTCAAACTCGAGTTATTGTGTTTCAAGCATGCTAGTGGATTAATTATTCACAATTATTCCACATATTTGATTATTGATTCGCACTTAGTGCATGTTGCATATGTTCATTAGGTATGAAAGGATAATCACCTTGATTACCATAAGGTTCAGTTAAATTTGTTCATGGTCATTATTTAACATTCAATGTTATTGATTCAATTACTCATTATTGGAACTTGATTCATGTTCTTTCATAATTATTATACATTGTTGAAAACTTGAAAGCTTATTCCTTTTCAATCATGATATATCCTTGTTGTATTTAAACTTGCTGAGCAAAGTAGTTGCTCACCCTTGCTATATCATGATAACAAATTTCAGATTAAGACGAATGTTAAAGGAAAGATAAAGACAAAAGCAAAGGACAAGATTAGAGTGTTATGCACGTTAACTATTTAGTTATCTGATGTAAACCTTTTGTGATTCTAAAAGGTATGTATGTAAGTTAAGGTTAATAGGCCTTGGGATATATTGAAAGAACTTATTGTATAAACAAAATATGTTTGTAATTCCGCATTAGTTATAGAATATGTATGAAAATAAAGTACCGTAACGTACCAGGTCTGACCTTCAATGTACCCAGATTTGGGGGTGTCACAGGTAATCATTGGTTTCATAAGAAATAATGTAATTTATCGATACGGACAACCAGAGGTGATCGTATCAGACAATGCTAAGAATCTGAACAACCAAATGAAGAAAGAATTATGCAGCAAGTTCCATATCAAACATCTTAATTTCGTTATCTATCGTCCCAAGATGAATAGTGTTATCGAAGTAGCCAACAAAAATATCAAGAAGATTATGCAAAAGATGTCCGCCAATCACAAAGGATGGCCTGACTTTTTGCCTTTGACTTTGTTGGCATACAGAACGTCAATGCTCACTTCTACTAGGGCTACCCCTTACTCATTGGTTTATGGAATGGAAGCAGTACTCCCCATAGAAGTAGAAATGGAATCATTAAGAGTGATGATAGATGCTCAGATAGAAGAAAAGTGGCACAACCAGTTGTCTTTGATAGATGAGAAAAGGGCTTCAGGCATCTTCCATGGTCAGTTTTATCAGCAAAGAATTGCTCGGTCCTACAATAAGAAGGTCTAGTTGCGGTAATTCAAAGAAAATGACTTGGTGCTGAAAAAAATCCTCTCCAATCAAGATGAAGCCAGAGGAAAATTTGCCCTAAACTAGGAAGGCCCTTTCATTGTCAAGGAATTGTTGACAATAGGAGCCATTAGATTACAAGAAATGGATGGGAAAAAATTCCCCCAGCTTATCAATTCAGACACCGTGAAAAGGTACTATGTCTGAACTACCTGCAAACCACCATCCTGGTCCTGAATAAAAAAAGAAAAAAGAAAAAAAATCGAATCAATCAATTTAGATCGTTACTGCTAGGCTTGAACTATGAAAAACCTAATCTCCCCCATCCTCGGGAGTACGTAGGCAGCCATCTATGGTGCGGTCTAACTTTTAAAAGAAAAAAAGCCAAACACTCTACCTATAAACTCAAATATCCAATTAAATACCAGTCTCAAGATACCAAACCTTATATAAACCCAAATCCTATAAAGCCTCCATGATCAACTAACCCTTTTGAGAGATTCTCTGATATCTCAATGTCAGTCCTTCAAGAAAGAGTTTGTGGAACATCAAGACAGCAAGTCACGGAGAAAGTGGCAACCATCAAGCAAATGTCAATACATATCCAAAAAGGAAGTGAACTAAAATATATTTCCTTACCATATAATACTGTTTAATATATACAATGTGTCATGTACATGAAAAATGGCTAACTTAGTCTATGTAGGAAAATATAAGCTAGTATATAAACCCGCAGTCAAACGAGATAACAAATCCAACATCGCATCCCTCTCTAAAGATGGAGGTGCATCTTTGAGCTCCTATCTTGTAGTCTCAATACGAGATAAAAGATCCACGTTCATCTGCAGAGTACTACTATGATCATCTATGAATGCACTCATATCTACGATAATGTCCTTCGTGTAGGATCTAAGAGAAGTACTCTCAGCAATGGAAGCATCCCTGGTAGCTCGGGCCTCATCCCTCTCTAGATATGCATCATCCCTACCAGATAGGGTTGTCAAAATTAATGCCCTAGCTTGATCCCTCTCAAAGGTCAGAAGTTGTATCATCTGCTCTAAAGACTCTACAGAAAGTGGGCCGCAGCAACTGAAGTGCTAGGAGTGGCACTGACCATAGCTACTGTTAAACCAGCTAACAGCTCGTCCTCTGTAGGAGAAATGGTATGCTCCATGGGTTCCTCCCCATCTGAATCGGTGCTAGGCTCTTAATAAATAACCATGGAAGATGCAATGTCTGCCTCCAGCCATGCAGAATACTTTGAAGAGCGACCCGGATGACTCTAAAAAGTTAGCCCTCTCTCGATGAGTCCAGTAATCATATACTCTTGCTAGATCATCCTCTAACAAAGACAAAGCTCATGATCGCTGATCTGAAGCTCCATCAAAAAGATGAACATCCTAAAATATATCAAACTAACCCATGACAGCTAGTGGTTGGTATGTAGTCACCCCTCTCAGACTAGCCAATGGCAAGAAGTTCATACTCACTGCATGAGTAACAAAATTTAAAGAGGAACTAAATCCTGAGTAAAGCAAGATGGAGAATGGATCCTCAATCCCGGCTAAGAAAATAAATCAAGATTCTGCATCTATATAGTCAGCCGGTCAAAAAGAGTAAGACATATTTATCTCATATGTAAAGCAATATCCACGGTGTTTATAAGTGTCAATCGGTCTTAGATGCATCATCAACCAAACATATAGCAATACGACACTGCCTCTGAAAAACTCAGTGGGCTGGGTATAGCAAAATGAAGTCGGAATCAAGGTCTATGCCAAAATCATTGGAAAAATTGTATGACCCTCCCTCAGAGCACTCACTACAGTGATCAAGCCAATGTCCATGTGATACATATATAACGACATGTACAAATATGCTATAACACACATGAAGAAAGTGTCTACTCTAGCAACCCGCTAATCTTCCTCAGAAATGGTGAAATCCCCTGAGTACACCGAGTAGCTGTCTGTCGACCCAAAACGGTCAATCAAAAAGTCCATGGACACCACGTGCCCTGATGTGATCTCATCCAAGACGACCGTACGTCGTAAACCTGTCAGTGTCATGATCTGCCGCTATAACTCACCGACAGGCCACTCTAGAACATGGCCTATCCAAGGGAAAATCCGTGATACACTCATACTCCTCGAGTGTAGGGGTCAACTCATGAGTACCAAATCAAAAAACCTGTCTCTTAGGGATCTAACAAGATAATGTAACAAACGAGATTTTTGTATTTTAATTTTAAATATTTATTAAATTAAATAAATATTTTAGTTAATTTATTTATTGAGCTGAATAAATAATTGATGTGATTATGTTGTGGAGTAATTTAATTAAGTGCAATATGTTAATTAAATTGATGTTTAATAATTTGTGGTGAAGTTTTAATTTAATTGAGATAATTAAATTAGATGAATTGTTATGTGGTAATTTGGTAGTAATGATTTAATGAATAATTTTAGTAATGTCTAATTTAATTTAAATCATTAAATTAGAGAATTACTAATTTGTTACATGAAATTATGATTAAATAAGTAAATTATAATTGTGCAGCAATTTAATCTATGTGGCAATTTTATTTAATAAGTTGATGTTAGCTTTAATTTAATTAAATTGGAATTGTCGACGTAGAGAAAAAATCCGCGGGTCGGGTCAAACCCGGATCTTTCTTTCTTCCTAAGTTTTGTCTATCCTCATTCTTTTTATTGTGAAAAAGGTTTTGAAGGGTTTTTTAAGAAAATGCCAACATGTATCATGTCAACGATTTGAACGTTTTAAAGAGTCGTCAGTTGGTAGTTTTGAAATGGTTGTACCAACTCAACTGAATTTGTTTGAAATGAGGCCCAATTTACTAGACACTGTCGAAACTTGATCTTTACAACCGAAGTTCTAAGTTCGGGGGCTTAGTTAAGTGTGGGGAAGGTGTTAGGCACCCCACAACTCCCGTGTAAACACGGTACCACATTATTTTAATATTTTCCTTTTAAATCTGCAATGTGTGTGTGTGAATTCTAAAAGAAATTGGGCCTATGTTTGATTGATTGAAAGCATGGACAGGCTTCGTTGAACCTATATACGAAGGGTTTGATTTCATTTGCAAAAGTCTCTTATTTATACAAGATTATAAAAATGATGTTTTGAAAGCAGATTTTCAAACCCTTGCGCTAACATAGTACTTGAAGTATGTCAACCCTTCCGTTTTATCTTTTTAGCCTTTGGGCTCAATTTGAATGGTGATTGTCGGGCTGTGAAGCATCCTCGACCACAAAATATATACAAGTGTCGGTCTCTTCATGGGCATGATAGCCATCGGAGAGACTCTGACACGACAAACCATTATTCTCATTATTTTGAGACCTTAAACCCGGATAACCGTTTTAAGGTCTTTCGGATGTACATTTTACAGAAAAATTGACAGGGTACATCTGTAAAGTGGAGTTTGTTCATCGTGGGAATCAAATTCTGATCAATTTAATCATGAATCCCACGATTCCTAGGCTCACAAAGAAAAGCCAATAAAACCTGCACAGCTCAAATATGTACAGAAATATATATTTACATCCAGATGTCGCAAGAACCAAGGATTCATCAGTAAATTCTGGTTCGCACATGGTCGAAGCATATCGTTTCCACTAGATAGCGATCTAAGGGTCGAGATAGCTTACAGAACTGTAACTAGAAAAAATACTAGATTTAAGTAAATCTCAATCATTCTAACTTCCCGATTTTGTCTGAACCTATTTTGAACTGCTTGAAAGCTAGAGTTGGCGAGATTTAAAGAAATCTAGTTCGCCCGCAGAAATGTCAGTGCCGATTCATATCAAATGAATATTTAAAGCAACAATTTAATCAAAATGAGTAAATCAATATATTTATATATATATGAAAGCTGTAAAGGGCGACGGGTTTTTACTCCGGTGCCCGGACTGGAATGTAAATATATATATATATATATATATATATATATATATATAAGTTGTAAAAAGCCACGGAGTAATTCAGGCTTGACAGAATGGAAATATATATATAAAAAACTTTAAGGGGCGATGGGTTTTCACTCCGATGCCCAGACTGGAATGGAAATATATATATATATATATATATATATATATATATATATAAAAGCAATAAAGGGCTGTGGGTTTTCACTCCGAGGCCTGAACTGGAATGAATATATATATATATATATATATATATATATATATATATATATTTATAAAAGTTATATAAAAGCAATGGAATGATCCAGGCTAGGCAGAATATAAATATGAATATATAAAAGCGGTAAAGGGATACGGACATTCTATCCTTTGCCCAGACAGGAATGTAAATATATATATATATATATATATGTATGTATAAAAGCAGTAAAAAGGCCACAGAATGATCAAGGCCAAAATGGAATGTAAATAATAATATTTATATTTAATATATATATATTAAAGCAATAAAAAGGCCACGAAGTATAAATCCAGGCCAAAATAAGTTAGAAACATTATATATATATATATATATATATAGTTATATATATAAAAGTAATAAACTACCTCAGATTTGACATCCGGGCTTGACAGAATTAAAAAGTTAGTATATATATAGTTAAATATAGACAGAAAATAGTCCAACCGGGACTGGGAAAATAACCCAGTCCGGTGAAGGGTGTATATATATATAAGCTATTAAAAGTGATGGATCGTCAATCCGAATTGTAGAAATGCCAAAAAATGTGTTTATGTACTAAAATGTACAAAACGTAAGCAAAAACGGCCACAAAACTGAGTTCCGAGCATATTCAGAAAGTGAAACTTAACGTGCAAGTGTATAAAAGTGCAATGAAGTAATAGGAACTTCCTGACAGAATGAACTGCTACACGGGCTTTTTGCCAAATCGTAGGCTTTAAACTTCCGTTTCTACCGGTTAGTATGTGGGTGTATCTACGTGTTAGAGTGAAAAAATTTGGGTTTCGAGGAGAAGAAAATGGCTGAGAAACCAAACGGCCAGAGGTTCAGAGCGTTTTCTCATTATCAAATGAGCTGGGGGTCACCTCATATATATAGACCCAGGAGAAGCATCTCTACCTACTGCAGCCGTAGGTAGACGTGTGGCTCCACGTGCGGGGCCCATATGGTGGGTCCCATTGCATCAAAGTACGTGCAGTCTAAGCAATGCGAGGTCAAATTCGAAACTTTTTAACTTTTGATCGGAGCGTCCGTTTAAGGTGTGATGTAATTTTTTGGAAAACCCTTGCCTAGAGTGTCGCAATAACATGGGAGTAAACCTTTTTTGAGTCCAAAAAGATGGGTTCATAACCAGGTCTTTGATTCCTCACAGTTTGTCCGTTGAGCTGTCTTGTATTGTTTCCACTCGGGATCATTGTTATGGTTCTTTCTGACCTTGGTGTCATCAATTCGGCTCAAGTTTAACCAAATCATCTTTAAGTTGGTCAAATGACCACTTTGCCCCTCCCAGGGTTGCCTTCAGTGCAGGCATTGCGTTCGGTTGACTTCCTGGGTTGTCTCCGAGGTTTGGATCCTAGCCGATTCTGTTTGTCCTTAAAGTTGTCTCTGAGGCTGACTTGGTTCTTTCATGTTTATCTCTAGAGATGATGTGAGGCATTGGGGTTGTCTCCGAAGTTAACCTGACCTCCCGGGTTGAGACAGGAGCTGACCTGTACTTCCTGAGTTGAGATCGGGGCTGACCTGTACCTCCCAGGTTGAGACTGAGGCTGACCTGTACCTCCCGGGTTGAGATCGGGGCTGACTTGTACCTCTCAGGTTAAGACTGGGGTTGACCTGTACCTCCTGGGTTGAGATCGGGGCTGTCCTGTACCTCCTAGGTTGAGATCGGGGCTGACCTGTACCTCCCGGGTTGAGACCGGGGTTGACCTGTACCTCTCGGGTTGAGACCGGGGCTGACCTGTACCTCCCAGGTTAAGACCGGGGTTGACCTGTACCTCCTGAGTTGAGACCGGGGCTATCCTGTACCTCTCGGGTTAAGACTGGGGCTGACCTGTACCTCCCTAGTTGAAACCGGGGCTGACCTGCACCTCCCGGGTTGAGACAGGGGCTGACCTGGTATCCCGGTATTGAGACCGGGGTCGAACTGAGTTGAAAAGATGGTTTTGCCCTCTAGTAGGGTTAGTAGTAGGAATGTAAAATTCGAGTTTCTGCTACAGGACTGAAGAAAATTTTGAATGTCTACAGATACCCCTCTTTATCATGTTTATGCAATGCAGTGGAATGGACATGATAAAGATTGCTAGACACCAGAAATATGATGAATGCAAATACAATGTAATGCATGGCATGATATGTGATGAATGTTAGATGCCTTTGAGGGGTTAGGGTTATCATTGAATGTTCACGTCCTTCTCTACTGGGGAGAACGTCATTCATGATACCCTTGGGGCAGCACTGTCAGGCGGTTACTGGTAGTATATCACTAAAACGTTATCAGAGTTAGGCTATCATAGATTGTTCTCGTCTTTTTCTATTGGGGATGACATTATCCGTGATGAACCTGTTGACTCTGATGTGGATGATACTATTGATGCTACCTTGGTTTGAGACCAATGGTTTCCCCCGTCTGTCAATACTCTCCATAGTGCATATTTTTCTTCTGCTGATGCCGTTTATACATTTATGAAGGCTCCTTTGTTGGGGATGTATCTCTGTTGCCGAGTTACCTTAGTGGGTGCTTTAGATGTCTATCGTGACGATAATTTACACCGATAGTTTACAACAGGGGTTTGAATCACCAATCCTTTTGGGTGCTCCCTCTGAGGATGTGTATAATAGATTCCATCATCTGCCCTTTGTGGGGATAAATTGATATACTATTTTCGCCACCTGATAATTCCTGATACTTTGCTGGGGTTGTGCCAACGGCTGAGCTGTCATTAGTCTGTACCCGACGCTTCGCTGGGGTTGTGCCAACGGTTGAACTGTCATCGGTCTGTACCCGACGCTTTGCTGGGGTTGTGCCAACGACTGAGCTGTCAACGGTCAGTACCCGACGCTTCATTGGGGTTGAGCCAACTGCTGAACTGTCATTGGTCTGTACCCGACTCTTCGCTAGGGTTATGCCAATGGCTGAGCTGTCATCAGTCTGTACCCGAAGCTTCGTTGGGGTTGTGCCAACGGCTGAATTGTCACCGGTCTGTACCCGACGCTTCGCTGGGGTTGTGCCAATGGCTGAGCTGTCATCGGTTAGTACCCGACGCTTCGCTGGGGTTGAGCCAATGGCTGAACTGCCATTGGTCAGTTTTCGATGCTTCGCTAGGGTTGTGCCAATGACTGAGCTATCATCGATCTTTACCTGACGCTTCACTGGGGTTGTGCCAACGGATGAACTGTCATCAGTCTGTACCTGACGCTTCGGTGGGGTTGTGCCAACGGCTAAGTTATCATCGGTCTGTACCAGATGCTTCGCTGGGGTTGTACCAACGGCTGAACTGTCATCAGTTTGTACCCGAGGCTTCGCTAGGGTTGTGCCAACGACTGAGCTGTCATTGGTCTGTACCCGATGCTTCGCTGGGGTTGTGTCAACGGCTGAACTGTCGTCAGTCTATACCCTACGCTTCGCTGGGGTTGTACCAATAGCTGAATTATCTTCGGTCAATACCTGACGCTTTGCTGAGATTGTGCCAATGGCTGAACTATCATCGGTCAATACCCGCCGCTTCGCTGGGGTTGTGCCAACGGCTGAACTGTCATCAGTCTATACCCGACGCTTTGCTGGGGTTATGCCAACAGCTGAACTGTCATCGGTCTGTACAAGACGCTTCGCTGGGGTTGTGCCAATGGCTGAACTATCATTGGTCTGTACCCAACGCTTCACTGGGATTGTGCCAACGGCTGAACTGTCTGACGCTTCGCTGGGGTTATACCAATGGCTGAACTGTCATTGGTCAGTGCCCGACGCTTCGAAAGTGGCATTTTTCGACAGTTTTGTGCAGTTTTTTGGCAGCTTTTTAGCAGCTTTTATCATTGGTCCCTGGATATTTCTTTGGGATGATAACCCATGGTTTTTATGAAGTTCCCTCATCTGTCAGTAATCCGCTGCTTAAACGCAAGATTTCAGGACAAACCGCTCAATCGCGCAGCAATTTTTTCATAGAATTGACTTTTCAACTCATATAAACTCCATTTTAACTCTAACTGGTCCGAGTTGGGGGAGCGAGACCCACCCTGGTGAGCCGCAAGAAGAGGTAAGGCTTCCATAGGTGGGCCCGCTCCTTCCTGCAATTTTAAAATGGGCAGCGGGGAGCTCACATACTCATTTTTAGTTTTGATTTTCTATAGAAATCCGATTTTCTTTTTTTAGATCTACGGAGTTCTGGCAGCTTTTTTCAGATTCCGTCAGCGGCCATGCGTTTTGCACATCTTAGGTAACGTTTACAACCTTTTTTTCTAGTTTTGACCGTTAGAAGTATGTAAACCACGTAAGGTGCTTTTAAACGCAATGTATCAAAAATGTATGCCTATATGACCTGCTAACAATTTTCTGACTTCATAAGTATGTATATTTTACTGCAATGCACATTTTAATGTAAGAAAATTCAGATTCTGAGACAGCCACCTTTAGCTCTTTTTGATCAGTTTACTCATCCTTTTTGAGGCCTAGCGAGCCTGGATTTTCAACTAAAATGTCCATGGTAATTTGGCTACCATGTGAGGTTTATTTTTGATTTTTTTCATAAATATGAACTATTTCTATTTTTGGGAAGGTGTGCTACTGGATGGCCACCTAGACATGCATGTGTGCATGAGGACAATCTATTTTACAAAGGAGACTCTGGCAAAATTTTTTCAAAGCCTGAGCATTTAATAAACATACAGTTTTGACTCTACTAGGGATTTGTAATTGACCCATGCATGTTTTAGGACTTAAAAATGTATAAAGTACTGATTTAAATTAATAAGCCACATGTTTTAGGCTTACCACACCCTTTCTGAGGTGATTTAGAGACTTTATCCTGGCTATGGACCGAGATAGACCCAGGAGTGCTAGCAGGGTCATTTTAGGAGTTAGACGGAGGAGATCCTCTAATGTTTCTCAGCCACGTCCAGCCCGGCCGCCTCGTAGGTTAGCGGAGTCGATGATTCGTCCGACCCATGATGAGCCGCCAACCGATATAGACGATAAAGAGGCTCCATTTACTGCTCCTGCCCCAGCTCAGTACAGAGCACCTAGACATTACTGTGCCAGTACAAGATCTGCTGGGAGATTTGAGTCATCATCCCTCAAGGTTCCTCCACGCCAACGAGGTGACTGAAACTTTTTCTATTTTTGGATTTCCTTTCTTCCTTTTGCCATTCTCGGGGCACCTATTTTTGATATGTGTTGGCTTTTGATGCAGGTTCTGGGATTTACGCAGCCTCGAGGGAATTGGTTTAATGTGCATTCTCTGTATCACACTCTGCACCAGAAGTACATGGATATTGTTGACACCTCGGGGTTTCAGGCGTTCTTTTCTATTTTTCTACGCCGTTGCCCTTGGGGTTTTATGAGGGCTTTATCTAAGCGCTGGTTCCACCAGACTCAGTCTCTCCACTTGTTGGACTGTGAGGTGAGGATGACCCCAATGGACTGGAGGTTTATCACCGAAATAGAGTTTGAGGGTGAGCTAGTGCCCGTCGTGGCTGACATTACACCTACTATCGTTCGGTCTCTGCTGGGAGTCTTTGCGACGACGATCAAGGGTCGGACGATCCGATATGGTCCCCTGAGCATAGATGCGCAGAGTGGGGCTTTGCTTGAGCCTTTTCCTGATGATCAGAGGTTAGGGATCGCATCCTACGACGATTATTTCTGGTGATCATCAGGGGTTATTTTCTGGCAGACAACTCTGTGACGGTGTCCTTTGCCCTAGTCAGCACCACTTGACATGTAGAGCACCTCAGTGACTTTGATTGTGGTACCTTACCTTTGCATATTTTCTCTGAGGTATGCGTATGCAATCGGAGGGTGTGACGGAGGCTTGGTTAGGGTTCTACCCATTTCTGCTAGTGAGTACATCTTTCTTGTACCTTTTTATTTCTACATTTATATTTATCAGTCTTGGTCACTGAGGACTTTTGATATTTGCATGGCCAATTTTGGGCATATGAGAGGCTTCCTTGCCTTCGTACCGCTACAACTTTAGGCTTAAATACTTATCTTCGAGGACGGCATTGGCATCACTCCACTCTGACGGAGGTCCCTGTAGCTAAGGGATTTACCCATTTCAGCCTGCAGCTTGAGCATTTGACAGTAAGATCGATATCGTGGGTACTGTATACCTCAGACTTTTTGACAGTCGGGTTTGAGGGTGGTTTCCCCACTGGTCGAGAGTTTGCATTGTCGACCCGCAGAGTCCCATTTTTGATAAAGGGAGGTTGGGAGCTCTATTTAGGACGGCATGCTATCAGGAGCATCACGGGGCAGATCCGTATTCCCATTATTCCTCCTGTTTGGCATCATTGGCCACTAGTTCAGCCACTCACATACATTTCAATGGAGGGCGTAGATGGATTTACCCTATCAGAAGGTTCATACAGCCAGGAGGCATTCAGCAGCTGTTGGAGTCCTTGTACTATTGGGGCTCAGACTCGTGCCACCCAATTTATGGCAGATATGGTGCCGGGGTGTGTGATGATGATAGACTGGATAGCTTGCCTCAGGAAGCCTACTCACTTGGACCAGATTATAGGACTGACCCAGCAGTTGGAGAGAGCTCATTTGTTCATCAGGTATCTTGGCCAAGATCCATCAGAGGCATCTTCTTTTGATCCATCCAGCTCTGGAGTGGGCCCTTCCTCAGGTCTATTTTCTAGTAGTTATACAAGGGCTGATCCTCCCTTGTACCGCCCTAAGAATTTTGATTGCCGAGACTTTGTGTCCATGGAGGAGATGGAGTAGGTTAACCATCTGAGTGTAGACATTCTTGACCTTTTTGGATTGCTATTGTAGCTATATCTTTTGATAGGCCACTGTGTGGTTATTGGGCGGTTGTGCCCCATTTTGATAGGCCATTGTTAGTAGTTGGGGGGTTGTTCCCCATATCCATATACTTTTTATTTTATACTTTATTAGCAGACAAAGATGATGCTTGCTATAAATAGTTTATTGTAGATATACATGATATTTTCCTATCTATTGCATCATGTTTATCATTGTCATTATGCATGTATTATGTCATGGATATGCATTTAGATAGATGAGTTCAGATTTGACCCATGGAAGGTCTTGTGATACGATGATACAGATGTCATCGTCCACCGTCAGCCGTATTGAGCACTCGTCACTGTCTTCGGTGGCATCTTCATTGCAGTCATGGTATGACAGTCTGCCCCTCATAGCTAGAGGGACAGTAGGTCAGATGCTAGGGCATTCTCTAGCCCTTTTAGCTTTCCAGGTTTCGTATAGGTTTGTGGATGGCATCTTATCATGCTGGATACCTGATCGACATATTTTTTATTTTAGGCTCCACGAGTTGACTCCTGCCATAGAGGAGTATGAGCGTCTTACAGGCTTGGCATTGGATTTGCCTTGCGATCGTATAGCCATCAGTGACATACAGAGACCATTTATTACTATGTCGGGTCTGAGACGCTTAGTTATCATTGAGGAGATTATTGCAGGACATGTGATATCCATAGACTTTCTCATTGATCGCTTCGGCCGGCTAGACAGCTACGAGCTACATTCTGGGGATTTTATCATTTTGGTAGATGAGTGGCAGCTCGCCCGTGCAGACGTCTTGTTGATGTGCATCGTGGCCTACGTTTATATGCCACTACCCTTAGACCACTTGGACGTCAGATTGATGGTCGTGGTTCGGGCCCTTAGACAAGGTTGCACCATCTTGTCGATGATATTAGCAGAGACATTGAGGTCAGCTACCTATTGCCGTACCCATCTAGAGGGATTTTTTAGAGGTAGCTCTGTCTTGTTGTACGTATGGATCATGTCCCACCTGCATCCGATTGGCTTCTTCAGACACCAAGGGTATTATTTTACCCATGAGATAGCCATGTCATACTCCTTTTAGCCTGCAGAGTGTTCGGATGTAGAGACATGGTCAGCTTTTCTTTCTGATATTGTGCATCTTTTTTTGAATCTGCCATATTCCGGGCTAGTCTCCCCTTATAGGTTCAGCATCCATGTATCTAGCATGGACTACTTGCCCCTAGCGGGATTGAGGGGAGTGACCACTTATCATCTTCTGGCAGTTATGGGTCAAGTCGATCAGTTCCAGATCCTGCACCAGTTTAAAGGGCCTATTGATCAGCGGATGTCAGCTTCTTCTATGTCGTCAGTCGACCTAATCAAAATTTATGAGTGTTGGACTTATAGGGATAGGCCTAATGTCTCTACTAGCCATCCGGATTGCTCTCCGGAGTATTCAGTGTGGTTGGAGGCTGATATAGCAGCAACTGCACTCATCCAGTCAGCTCCGATTGTGGATTTAGATGAGGAGGAGCCTATGGAGGATCCTAATTCTCCTACGGAGGATGATTTGTTCATAGGTCTGACAACAACATTAGTTAGTGACTCGCCGAGACAGATCCATCTTTAGCAGATTAGGATGACCTTCGAGAGAGATCAAGCTAGGTCACTGATGTTGACTGCCCTGATTGGCAGAGATATAGCTTTTTCTAATAGAGATGAGGCTCGAGCCACTCAGGATACAGCATTGGTTGAGAGAGATGAGGCTCAATCTTCTCGAGATGCTGCTTTTGTCCAGATTGAGGAGACTTTTATTGCCTGGGATGCTACTTTTGTAGGGAGGGATGATGTGACGCCCCCTAGAATAGGTCCATTCAACCCAACCCATTCTGAGTCGCCAAATACATGGTACAGAATTCAAATACAACTTTATATCATACGGTCGTGCAAAATACGACCACACAACTGTGAGTCTCAATACAAATATGTAGAAAATATTAAGATTCAAACTAAGTCCTCATTACAATTATTATCACACTATTTATCAGAAATAGTGAGGACTACTACTGCTCTAACTCGGACCATCACTCTGTCCCCCGACTAGTCCCTGCGACATTCTCATTTCCTGAAGAGGACAACAGATGAAAAGGGTGAGCTTAACTAGCTCAGTAAAGAATATTATGACTAAGATAATGGAAAATAAATTATCGTTAGCCTTCAATAAATCAGATAAAATATAATGGACAACCAATCTTAGATCAATATTCGCAGCGGAAATAACAAATCATTAGAAGAGTTAAGCAGAGAATCAAGTCTACTATCTTCTATGATTTAAAAGTCCATCATCAATATTTTATCCCTGTAACATCAATCAATATACATCTCGAATCAATATTCATCTTTGCACTACAGGCCAAAGATATTCATTTGTATCATCAGTGGTCATATTCATCTCAACACCTGTCATCTTTGCACTACAGGCCAAAGATATTCATCAGGTAATCATTCATCTTTGCTCTACAGGCCAAAGATATTCATCAAGTAATCATTCATCTTTTAGGACTGAGGATGATGAAAAATATTTTAAAGAACGAATCCAGTGAGATAAAAGACAAAGATTAGGGATTCGTCATTTAGTTTATCCAAATTCAAGAATAATCCATAATAATACTTTGTGGAGCAAAATTCAAGAATAAAGCCCAAAACTTGGATACAATCAAAGATAGTAACCTTAACAGACAATTTGGACAAATAGAAGAAAAATAAATTTTCCCGTGAATAGTGCCGTATACGTGAATAGTAACCCCGACGGAAAAAGTAAGAATTTCAACATAAAATCCATGACAATATTTTTGTATAATGATATTGAGAAGAATAACATCATTTACGAAAAAAAATAACATCCCTTACCTCAAAAGAACAGTATCTCTGACTGGAATATCGGATATAATACCGACGGAAGCTTGTACTGAATAGTAATACTCAAAGTATTGAAATACTCACAAAAATATGCTCGATATTATAGAGAGAGAAAACTTCTGATTCTGGTGTGATTTTCAATTCTAACCTAAGCACCCTATTTATAGGAAAAGCTTAGGATGCCAAAGGAGACTAAATGAATAAATATTATTATTTTCAAAATAATTTTCGCCGCCGCCGGCTGCTGCCCAAAATCAGATTTCAACAAAAGTGGGGCCCACCCATTAAATAATATATATATTTTTCGAAACTTCAATAATTCATAACAAATAGCCCCTTTGTCAGAAAAATACAAATTCTATGTCCTTCCATAGGAAATTTAATTCTCTACAACTTTGCAGAAGGAAGTTTTTCCAAATTCCAAACATAAATTATCCGAAATCCAAAAACAGATGATTTCTCACACCAAAATATTGATAAAAACTCACCAGCGCCAATTCCTTCTTTAATATCCACAAAATAAATATTTCCTTATCATATAAATCAATAATTAATTATTCACAAATAATATTATAGAACTACAATATTAACAACTAGGTCATTCCCAGGACAGAGGGGGCCTTCCGATAAGGACTTCTCCTTACTGGCGCGCAATTAAATAACCCCTCCTAGACAGAACTTCCTTAGACATTGTCAATAATGCTATCTAATAATATTATTCAAATAATATGAATTATTGAGTTGATAACGTGAAATACTGTGCAACGACAATTATTGAATCAATACTACAAAATATCAACTGTAGCCATTATTGAATCAATCATAAAAAAATAGCAACGTAGCAATTATTGAGTCAATAAAATATCAATGCAGCAATTATTGAGTCAATAATATAAAATATCAACGTAACAATTATTGAGTCAATAATATAAAATATCAATGTAGCAATTATTGAGTCAATAATATAAAATATTGAACAGTAAATACTGTAACAATAATTGAGTAGGTTCTTTCTCACGTAAGACTCAATAATTCGAAATACTGTGCAATACCGTGTGCTACTGCGCAACACCGCGTACTGTATTTTAACCACCGGGTATTTCAACAGTACTAACGGTAACACTACGCCGTTATCTTGTAAAAAAGTTATTTCTGTCGCTTTCTATATCCGACAGTTATTCCGTTGTGGGGGCCCACAAATAGCTGCGCCGTCGTACGAATATTCCCCGACAACAAGAGTATTCCACGACCAAACGAATATTCCCCGACAACAAGAATATTTTATAACCACTTGCTCATTTTAAAAATGTTTGCACATTTCACCCATAACTTTCATATTTATCAAATCAACACCTTACTATTTCGAAATAATATATAAAAAAAATTAAATCTTTATTCATAAAAGCTGGGGTCTTACAACCTCCCCTCCTTATGAAATTTCGTCCTCGAAATTGACGTACGTACCTGGTATGTCGAAAAGGTGAGGATACCTCGCTTTCATTTCCGATTCCAACTCCCAGGTCATTTCCTCAATTGCATGGTTTCTCCACAAAACTTTAACTTGAGGTATAATTTTCGAGCGTAGGACATGCTCCTTCCTATCCAAGATCTTGACAGGTACCTCCTCGTACGTTAAATCTTCAGCTATCTCGTCTGGTTCTAACTCAATAATGCGATCTGGATCCTTCACATATTTACGTAACACGGATATGTGAAACACATTATGAACACGAGACATGCTTGGAGGTAAAGCAAGTCTATAGGCCACATTTCCTACTCGGTCAAGAATCTCAAATGGACCAATGAATCGTGGGTTGAGCTTTCCTCTCTTCCCAAACCTTGTAACTCCTTTCCATGGAGCAACACGTAATAACACATGGTCTCCAACATTAAATTCCACGTCCTTTCGATGAAGATCTGCATAACTCTTTTGTCGATCCTGTGCCGTCTGTATACGTTGTCGGATTATTTGGATCTTTTCTATAGTCATACGTACTAACTCTGGTCCCAACAATGTTGCTTCACCCACCTCATCCCAACATACTGGAGAGCGACATTTTCTCCCATACAACGCTTCGAATGGAGCTACGCCTATACTTGCCTGATAACTGTTGTTGTAGGAGAATTCCACCAATGGTAAGTACTTATCCCAACTCCCTTTGAAGTCTAGAACACAGAGTCTCAATAGATCTTCAAGAGTTTGGATAGTCCTTTCCGATTGTCCGTCTGTTTGAGGATGATAAGCCGAACTGAATCGTAAATCCGTGCCCATAGCTTTCTGCAAACTGATCCAAAATTGTGAAGTAAATCTGGGATCACGATCCGAAACTATGGATACTGGCATGCCATGCAATCTCACAATCTCATTCACGTAAATATGAGCAAGACGTTCAAGGGAATAAGTCTCTCGTATCGGCAAGAAATGAGCAGACTTGGTTAATCTATCAACAATAACCCAAATCGCATCTAAGCCTTGAGAAACCTTGGGAAGACCCGTAACGAAATCCATCGTAATGTGTTCCCACTTCCATTTCGGAATCTCCAGTGGTTGCAATGGACCCTTCGGCACTTGATGCTCCGCCTTTACACGTTGACAAGTTAAACTTCTTGAGATGAACTCCGCGATATCTCTCTTCATATTACTCCACCAAAATGTATGTCGAAGATCACGATACATTTTAGTACTCCCAGGATGGATTGCAAACGGTGTGTTGTGTGCCTCCATCATAATTCTATACTTCAAGTCAAAATCGTTAGGAACACAAAGTCTGGAGTTGACTCGAAGTATTCCCTCTTCATCGATTCTTGCTTCTGGAATTGCACCTTCTTGCACCTTCTTCTTCATCTTCATCAGTTCCGCAACCGTAGCTTGAGCAGCTTTAACTTTATCAATCAAAGCTGGTTCTACGCGTATACTTGACATCATCGCACTCGTTCCCACATATGATCTTCTACTCAACGCGTCAGCTACCACGTTCGCTTTTCCAGGATGGTATTGGATGGTATGATCGTAATCTTTCAACAACTCAAGCCAACGTCGTTGCCGCATGTTGAGTTCCTTCTGAGTGAAGAAATATTTAAGGCTTTTATGATCCGTATAAATCTCCACTTTCTCTCCATACAAGTAATGTCTCCAGATCTTCAATGCGAATACGACTGCTGCCAACTCTAGATCATGAGTAGGATAATTCCTCTCATATTCTTTGAGTTGTCGCGAGGCATAGGCTATGACTTTCCCATGTTGCATGAGAACACATCCTAACCCTTTGCCCGAAGCATCGCTGTAAATAACAAATCCATCTGAACCAGATGGTATTGTCAGAACAGGTGCCGAAATAAGTCTCCTCTTGAGCTCTTGGAAGCTCTTCTCGCATTCCTCTCTCCAAACGAATTTCGTATCTTTCCGAGTCAACTGAGTTAATGGAGTAGCGATTCGAGAAAATCCCTCTACGAATCTCCGATAATAACCAGCTAAGCCCAGAAAGCTTCGTACTTCAGTCACCGACTTAGGTTGCTCCCAGCTTTGTATTGCTTCAATCTTCGCCGGGTCCACAGATACTCCACGTTTCGATACCACGTGCCCAAGGAATGCTACTTCCTCAAGCCAGAACTCGCATTTCTTCAGCTTGGCATATAGCTTGTTCTCACGAAGCTTTTGAAGTACCAACTTCAAATGGTGTTCATGATCTTCACGGCTTTTAGAATAGATGAGAATGTCATAAATAAAGACAACAACGAATTGATCCAAATACTCCTTAAATACACGGTTCATCATATCCATGAAAGCAGCAGGAGCATTAGTCAATCCAAAAGACATAACTAAGAACTCATAATGCCCGTACCGTGTTCTGAAAGCAGTCTTTGGAATATCCTCAGTTTTAATCTTCAACTGATGATATCCAGAACGAAGATCGATCTTTGAAAAGAATTGCGCTCCTTGCAACTGGTCGAACAGGTCATCAATACGAGGTAACGGATACCTATTCTTGATGGTGACATGGTTCAACTCCCGATAGTCAATGCAAAGTCGCATACTCCCATCTTTCTTCTTTACGAATAAAACAGGAGCACCCCAAGGAGACGTACTAGGACGAATAAAACCGATATCTAACAACTCTTGTAATTGGACCTTTAACTCCTGAAGTTCAATAGGAGCCATTCGATATGGGGTTTTAGAAATGGGCTTTGTACCGGGCTCAAGGTTAATAAAGAATTCAACTTCACGTTCTGGGGGTAAACCGGGAAATTCTTCGGGAAATACATCAGGAAACTCATTAACAACGGAAATATCATTCAAACCTGACGTATTCTGATTTAGATCAGTGACATGAGCTAAGAAAGCTTGACATCCGTTTTTCAATAAACGAATAGCTTTATGACTTGAAATGATATTGACTGATTTTAGTGGTTTGGTGATTTGGATTCGCACAATAGGTTGATTAGGAATATGAAAACTAACAACCTTACGAAAACAATCAATTTTGGCATGGTAAGTGGTTAACCAGTCAATTCCTAAAATCACGTCAAATGCAAGTATTTTCAAAGACATAAGATCAACAGGTAAGGTAAGGGTACCAATCTGAATCAAGCAAGATTTGTAAACTGTAGATGTAACAAAGGTTTCTCCTAACGGAGTTTCAACAGATAAGTCAAAGTCTAATTTATCAGAAGTCAAGTTCAAACGTTGAGCACAAGCAGGTGAAATAAAGGAATGGGTAGCACCGGTATCTAACAAGGTGTAAACTTCGCAAGAGTTTATGATCAGCTTACCCGTAATCACCTCATGTGGATTCCTCGTGTTTTGGGCTGTCACGATAAACGCTCTTCCAGGAATCACCGACTTTGACTTGTCTGCAACCGCCTTTGGAATCACCACCCCCGCTGAATTTGGTTTCGCAACAGGACAATCTCGAGCTATATGTCCTTCTTTTCCACAGTTATAGCATCCTTTGAATTGTTGTGGGCAGTTTGGGCTGATATGTCCCTCTTTCCCGCATTTATAGCATACGACCGGTGGTCGTTCTCCTCCCCTCGAAACAGTTGATGCTGGTGCTGATGTTGACATCTTCGCGTTCTCATTGTTATACCTTCTCTTTTTGAAATCTCCTCCCGATTCGCTTCTTCTACTATCATGGCCACGATTACCACCGGAATGGTTACCGTTTTTGTCATACTTTCCTCCTCGCTGGTTGTCATTGCTTCGATGACTGCTGCCACCAGTACGACCTTGGTTGTGGTCCCTCGGTTGAACATAATCATTATCTCGTTCTAATAACTGGGCCCTGTTTACTACATCCGAATATAAAGAAAATTTATGAGAAATGAGGTATTGACGTATTTCGGGTTTCAAACCTCTTAGAAACATCCGCGTCATACGTTCCTCATTCTCCACCAAATGAGGTGCAAACCTGGACAGCTCCGCGAACTTAGCCTCGTACTGGGATACCGTCATGTTGTTTTGCTCGAGTCTGATAAACTCTACTTCCTTCATATGATGAATACTTTCAGGAAAGCACTTGTCATTAAACAGTTTCTGAAACGCTTCCCAAGACATCTGGAGTGCGGCAGGCTGGGTACGCTTCACGGATTCCCACCAGTAATCTGCCTCTCCACGGAACATAAACGTGGCGAATGGAACCTTTTGTTCCTCTGTACATCCCAAGACATCAAATATCTTGGTAATTTGTTTAATCCACGTCTCCGCCTTGATCGGATCTGGCTTTCCCAGAAACTCTGGTGGTCCCAATTCTTTGAACTGCTTGGCAGTGACAACTCGCGTGTTGTTATTATCGCCACCTATATGTTGCACACGAGTCTCCCTCGTCTGGTTTTGCATGAACTACAGAAAACTTCTAAACATCTCATCGTTTATCGTCTGACCAGCGTTATTTTCAGGATGAACACTGCCTTCTTGTTGCACGTTCTCCTGGTTAGTGATTAAAGGTGTCTCCACGGTCTCATTCACTTCGTTGTTAACATTCTCAGCTGCCATTCTCAAATACTGCCATAAAACAAGGGTTAATTAAACAAGTCAACATATCACATATTAACCCTATGCTCCGACTGACCAATTAAATACCACATAAGCTTAGGTAGGACACACTAGCGAAGGATTTACTCGTCTCTCCCCTTCTAGTTCTATTCCCCGATCTCCGCCAGAGATCATATCCCTAAGCTCTGATACCAACTGTGACGCCCCCCAGAATAGGTCCATTCAACCCAACCCATTCTGAGTCGCCAAATACATGGTACAGAATTCAAATACAACTTTATATCATACGGTCGTGCAAAATACGACCACACAACTGTGAGTCTCAATACAAATATGTAGAAAATATTAAGATTCAAACTAAGTCCTCATTACAATTATTATCACACTATTTATCAGAAATAGTGAGGACTACTACTGCTCTAACTCGGACCATCACTCTGTCCCCCGACTAGTCCCTGCGACATTCTCATTTCCTGAAGAGGACAACAGATGAAAAGGGTGAGCTTAACTAGCTCAGTAAAGAATATTATGACTAAGATAATGGAAAATAAATTATCGTTAGCCTTCAATAAATCAGATAAAATATAATGGACAACCAATCTTAGATCAATATTCGCAGCGGAAATAACAAATCATTAGAAGAGTTAAGCAGAGAATCAAGTCTACTATCTTCTATGATTTAAAAGTCCATCATCAATATTTTATCCCTGTAACATCAATCAATATACATCTCGAATCAATATTCATCTTTGCACTACAGGCCAAAGATATTCATTTGTATCATCAGTGGTCATATTCATCTCAACACCTGTCATCTTTGCACTACAGGCCAAAGATATTCATCAGGTAATCATTCATCTTTGCTCTACAGGCCAAAGATATTCATCAAGTAATCATTCATCTTTTAGGACTGAGGATGATGAAAAATATTTTAAAGAACGAATCCAGTGAGATAAAAGACAAAGATTAGGGATTCGTCATTTAGTTTATCCAAATTCAAGAATAATCCATAATAATACTTTGTGGAGCAAAATTCAAGAATAAAGCCCAAAACTTGGATACAATCAAAGATAGTAACCTTAACAGACAATTTGGACAAATAGAAGAAAAATAAATTTTCCCGTGAATAGTGCCGTATACGTGAATAGTAACCCCGACGGAAAAAGTAAGAATTTCAACATAAAATCCATGACAATATTTTTGTATAATGATATTGAGAAGAATAACATCATTTACGAAAAAAAATAACATCCCTTACCTCAAAAGAACAGTATCTCTGACTGGAATATCGGATATAATACCGACGGAAGCTTGTACTGAATAGTAATACTCAAAGTATTGAAATACTCACAAAAATATGCTCGATATTATAGAGAGAGAAAACTTCTGATTCTGGTGTGATTTTCAATTCTAACCTAAGCACCCTATTTATAGGAAAAGCTTAGGATGCCAAAGGAGACTAAATGAATAAATATTATTATTTTCAAAATAATTTTCGCCGCCGCCGGCTGCTGCCCAAAATCAGATTTCAACAAAAGTGGGGCCCACCCATTAAATAATATATATATTTTCCGAAACTTCAATAATTCATAACAAATAGCCCCTTTGTCAGAAAAATACAAATTCTATGTCCTTCCATAGGAAATTTAATTCTCTACAACTTTGCAGAAGGAAGTTTTTCCAAATTCCAAACATAAATTATCCGAAATCCAAAAACAGATGATTTCTCACACCAAAATATTGATAAAAACTCACCAGCGCCAATTCCTTCTTTAATATCCACAAAATAAATATTTCCTTATCATATAAATCAATAATTAATTATTCACAAATAATATTATAGAACTACAATATTAACAACTAGGTCATTCCCAGGACAGAGGGGGCCTTCCGATAAGGACTTCTCCTTACTGGCGCGCAATTAAATAACCCCTCCTAGACAGAACTTCCTTAGACATTGTCAATAATGCTATCTAATAATATTATTCAAATAATATGAATTATTGAGTTGATAACGTGAAATACTGTGCAACGACAATTATTGAATCAATACTACAAAATATCAACTGTAGCCATTATTGAATCAATCATAAAAAAATAGCAACGTAGCAATTATTGAGTCAATAAAATATCAATGCAGCAATTATTGAGTCAATAATATAAAATATCAACGTAACAATTATTGAGTCAATAATATAAAATATCAATGTAGCAATTATTGAGTCAATAATATAAAATATTGAACAGTAAATACTGTAACAATAATTGAGTAGGTTCTTTCTCACGTAAGACTCAATAATTCGAAATACTGTGCAATACCGTGTGCTACTGCGCAACACCGCGTACTGTATTTTAACCACCGGGTATTTCAACAGTACTAACGGTAACACTACGCCGTTATCTTGTAAAAAAGTTATTTCTGTCGCTTTCTATATCCGACAGTTATTCCGTTGTGGGGGCCCACAAATAGCTGCGCCGTCGTACGAATATTCCCCGACAACAAGAGTATTCCACGACCAAACGAATATTCCCCGACAACAAGAATATTTTATAACCACTTGCTCATTTTAAAAATGTTTGCACATTTTACCCATAACTTTCATATTTATCAAATCAACACCTTACTATTTCGAAATAATATATAAAAAAAATTAAATCTTTATTCATAAAAGCTGGGGTCTTACAACCTCCCCTCCTTATGAAATTTCGTCCTCGAAATTGACGTACGTACCTGGTATGTCGAAAAGGTGAGGATACCTCGCTTTCATTTCCGATTCCAACTCCCAGGTCATTTCCTCAATTGCATGGTTTCTCCACAAAACTTTAACTTGAGGTATAATTTTTGAGCGTAGGACATGCTCCTTCCTATCCAAGATCTTGACAGGTACCTCCTCGTACGTTAAATCTTCAGCTATCTCGTCTGGTTCTAACTCAATAATGCGATCTGGATCCTTCACATATTTACGTAACACGGATATGTGAAACACATTATGAACACGAGACATGCTTGGAGGTAAAGCAAGTCTATAGGCCACATTTCCTACTCGGTCAAGAATCTCAAATGGACCAATGAATCGTGGGTTGAGCTTTCCTCTCTTCCCAAACCTTGTAACTCCTTTCCATGGAGCAACACGTAATAACACATGGTCTCCAACATTAAATTCCACGTCCTTTCGATGAAGATCTGCATAACTCTTTTGTCGATCCTGTGCCGTCTGTATACGTTGTCGGATTATTTGGATCTTTTCTGTAGTCATACGTACTAACTCTGGTCCCAACAATGTTGCTTCACCCACCTCATCCCAACATACTGGAGAGCGACATTTTCTCCCATACAACGCTTCGAATGGAGCTACGCCTATACTTGCCTGATAACTGTTGTTGTAGGAGAATTCCACCAATGGTAAGTACTTATCCCAACTCCCTTTGAAGTCTAGAACACAGAGTCTCAATAGATCTTCAAGAGTTTGGATAGTCCTTTCCGATTGTCCGTCTGTTTGAGGATGATAAGCCGAACTGAATCGTAAATCCGTGCCCATAGCTTTCTGCAAACTGATCCAAAATCGTGAAGTAAATCTGGGATCACGATCCGAAACTATGGATACTGGCATGCCATGCAATCTCACAATCTCATTCACGTACATATGAACAAGACGTTCAAGGGAATAAGTCTCTCGTATCGGCAAGAAATGAGCAGACTTGGTTAATCTATCAACAATAACCCAAATCGCATCTAAGCCTTGAGAAACCTTGGGAAGACCCGTAACGAAATCCATCGTAATGTGTTCCCACTTCCATTTCGGAATCTCCAGTGGTTGCAATGGACCCTTCGGCACTTGATGCTCCGCCTTTACACGTTGACAAGTTAAACTTCTTGAGATGAACTCCGCGATATCTCTCTTCATATTACTCCACCAAAATGTATGTCGAAGATCACGATACATTTTAGTACTCCCAGGATGGATTGCAAACGGTGTGTTGTGTGCCTCCATCATAATTCTATACTTCAAGTCAAAATCGTTAGGAACACAAAGTCTGGAGTTGACTCGAAGTATTCCCTCTTCATCGATTCTTGCTTCTGGAATTGCACCTTCTTGCACCTTCTTCTTCATCTTCATCAGTTCCGCAACCGTAGCTTGAGCAGCTTTAACTTTATCAATCAAAGCTGGTTCTACGCGTATACTTGACATCATCGCACTCGTTCCCACATATGATCTTCTACTCAACGCGTCAGCTACCACGTTCGCTTTTCCAGGATGGTATTGGATGGTATGATCGTAATCTTTCAACAACTCAAGCCAACGTCGTTGCCGCATGTTGAGTTCCTTCTGAGTGAAGAAATATTTAAGGCTCTTATGATCCGTATAAATCTCCACTTTCTCTCCGTACAAGTAATGTCTCCAGATCTTCAATGCGAATACGACTGCTGCCAACTCTAGATCATGAGTAGGATAATTCCTCTCATATTCTTTGAGTTTTCGCGAGGCATAGGCTATGACTTTCCCATGTTGCATGAGAACACATCCTAACCCTTTGCCCGAAGCATCGCTGTAAATAACAAATCCATCTGAACCAGATGGTATTGTCAGAACAGGTGCCGAAATAAGTCTCCTCTTGAGCTCTTGGAAGCTCTTCTCGCATTCCTCTCTCCAAACGAATTTCGTATCTTTCCGAGTCAACTGAGTTAATGGAGTAGCGATTCGAGAAAATCCCTCTACGAATCTCCGATAATAACCAGCTAAGCCCAGAAAGCTTCGTACTTCAGTCACCGACTTAGGTTGCTCCCAGCTTTGTATTGCTTCAATCTTCGCCGGGTCCACAGATACTCCACGTTTCGATACCACGTGCCCAAGGAATGCTACTTCCTCAAGCCAGAACTCGCATTTCTTCAGCTTGGCATATAGCTTGTTCTCACGAAGCTTTTGAAGTACCAACTTCAAATGGTGTTCATGATCTTCACGGCTTTTAGAATAGATGAGAATGTCATCAATAAAGACAACAACGAATTGATCCAAATACTCCTTAAATACACGGTTCATCATATCCATGAAAGCAGCAGGAGCATTAGTCAATCCAAAAGACATAACTAAGAACTCATAATGCCCGTACCGTGTTCTGAAAGCAGTCTTTGGAATATCCTCAGTTTTAATCTTCAACTGATGATATCCAGAACGAAGATCGATCTTTGAAAAGAATTGCGCTCCTTGCAACTGGTCGAACAGGTCATCAATACGAGGTAACGGATACCTATTCTTGATGGTGACATGGTTCAACTCCCGATAGTCAATGCAAAGTCGCATACTCCCATCTTTCTTCTTTACGAATAAAACAGGAGCACCCCAAGGAGACGTACTAGGACGAATAAAACCGATATCTAACAACTCTTGTAATTGGACCTTTAACTCCTGAAGTTCAATAGGAGCCATTCGATATGGGGTTTTAGAAATGGGCTTTGTACCGGGCTCAAGGTTAATAAAGAATTCAACTTCACGTTCTGGGGGTAAACCGGGAAATTCTTCGGGAAATACATCAGGAAACTCATTAACAACGGAAATATCATTCAAACCTGACGTATTCTGATTTAGATCAGTGACATGAGCTAAGAAAGCTTGACATCCGTTTTTCAATAAACGAATAGCTTTATGACTTGAAATGATATTGACTGATTTTAGTGGTTTGGTGATTTGGATTCGCACAATAGGTTGATTAGGAATATGAAAACTAACAACCTTACGAAAACAATCAATTTTGGCATGGTAAGTGGTTAACCAGTCAATTCCTAAAATCACGTCAAATGCAAGTATTTTCAAAGACATAAGATCAACAGGTAAGGTAAGGGTACCAATCTGAATCAAGCAAGATTTGTAAACTGTAGATGTAACAAAGGTTTCTCCTAACGGAGTTTCAACAGATAAGTCAAAGTCTAATTTATCAGAAGTCAAGTTCAAACGTTTAGCACAAGCAGGTGAAATAAAGGAATGGGTAGCACCGGTATCTAACAAGGTGTAAACTTCGCAAGAGTTTATGATCAGCTTACCCGTAATCACCTCATGTGGATTCCTCGTGTTTTGGGCTGTCACGATAAACGCTCTTCCAGGAATCACCGACTTTGACTTGTCTGCAACCGCCTTTGGAATCACCACCCCCGCTGAATTTGGTTTCGCAACAGGACAATCTCGAGCTATATGTCCTTCTTTTCCACAGTTATAGCATCCTTTGAATTGTTGTGGGCAGTTTGGGCTGATATGTCCCTCTTTCCCGCATTTATAGCATACGACCGGTGGTCGTTCTCCTCCCCTCGAAACAGTTGATGCTGGTGCTGATGTTGACATCTTCGCGTTCTCATTGTTATACCTTCTCTTTTTGAAATCTCCTCCCGATTCGCTTCTTCTACTATCATGGCCACGATTACCACCGGAATGGTTACCGTTTTTGTCATACTTTCCTCCTCGCTGGTTGTCATTGCTTCGATGACTGCTGCCACCAGTACGACCTTGGTTGTGGTCCCTCGGTTGAACATAATCATTATCTCGTTCTAATAACTGGGCCCTGTTTACTACATCCGAATATAAAGAAAATTTATGAGAAATGAGGTATTGACGTATTTCGGGTTTCATACGTTCCTCATTCTCCACCAAATGAGGTGCACACCTAGACAGCTCCGCGAACTTAGCCTCGTACTGGGATACCGTCATGTTGTTTTGCTCGAGTCTGATAAACTCTACTTCCTTCATATGATGAATACTTTCAGGAAAGCACTTGTCATTAAACAGTTTCTGAAACGCTTCCCAAGACATCTGGAGTGCGGCAGGCTGGGTACGCTTCACGGATTCCCACCAGTAATCTGCCTCTCCACGGAACATAAACGTGGTGAATGGAACCTTTTGTTCCTCTGTACATCCCAAGACATCAAATATCTTGGTAATTTGTTTAATCCACGTCTCCGCCTTGATCGGATCTGGCTTTCCCAGAAACTCTGGTGGTCCCAATTCTTTGAACTGCTTGGCAGTGACAACTCGCGTGTTGTTATTATCGCCACCTATATGTTGCACACGAGTCTCCCTCGTCTGGTTTTGCATGAACTGCAGAAAACTTCTAAACATCTCATCGTTTATCGTCTGACCAGCGTTATTTTCAGGATGAACACTGCCTTCTTGTTGCACGTTCTCCTGGTTAGTGATTAAAGGTGTCTCCACGGTCTCATTCACTTCGTTGTTAACATTCTCAGCTGCCATTCTCAAATACTGCCATAAAACAAGGGTTAATTAAACAAGTCAACATATCACATATTAACCCTATGCTCCGACTGACCAATTAAATACCACATAAGCTTAGGTAGGACACACTAGCGAAGGATTTACTCGTCTCTCCCCTTCTAGTTCTATTCCCCGATCTCCGCCAGAGATCATATCCCTAAGCTCTGATACCAACTGTGACGCCCCCCAGAATAGGTCCATTCAACCCAACCCATTCTGAGTCGCCAAATACATGGTACAGAATTCAAATACAACTTTATATCATACGGTCGTGCAAAATACGACCACACAACTGTGAGTCTCAATACAAATATGTAGAAAATATTAAGATTCAAACTAAGTCCTCATTACAATTATTATCACACTATTTATCAGAAATAGTGAGGACTACTACTGCTCTAACTCGGACCATCACTCTGTCCCCCGACTAGTCCCTGCGACATTCTCATTTCCTGAAGAGGACAACAGATGAAAAGGGTGAGCTTAACTAGCTCAGTAAAGAATATTATGACTAAGATAATGGAAAATAAATTATCGTTAGCCTTCAATAAATCAGATAAAATATAATGGACAACCAATCTTAGATCAATATTCGCAGCGGAAATAACAAATCATTAGAAGAGTTAAGCAGAGAATCAAGTCTACTATCTTCTATGATTTAAAAGTCCATCATCAATATTTTATCCCTGTAACATCAATCAATATACATCTCGAATCAATATTCATCTTTGCACTACAGGCCAAAGATATTCATTTGTATCATCAGTGGTCATATTCATCTCAACACCTGTCATCTTTGCACTACAGGCCAAAGATATTCATCAGGTAATCATTCATCTTTGCTCTACAGGCCAAAGATATTCATCAAGTAATCATTCATCTTTTAGGACTGAGGATGATGAAAAATATTTTAAAGAACGAATCCAGTGAGATAAAAGACAAAGATTAGGGATTCGTCATTTAGTTTATCCAAATTCAAGAATAATCCATAATAATACTTTGTGGAGCAAAATTCAAGAATAAAGCCCAAAACTTGGATACAATCAAAGATAGTAACCTTAACAGACAATTTGGACAAATAGAAGAAAAATAAATTTTCCCGTGAATAGTGCCGTATACGTGAATAGTAACCCCGACGGAAAAAGTAAGAATTTCAACATAAAATCCATGACAATATTTTTGTATAATGATATTGAGAAGAATAACATCATTTACGAAAGAAAATAACATCCCTTACCTCAAAAGAACAGTATCTCTGACTGGAATATCGGATATAATACCGACGGAAGCTTGTACTGAATAGTAATACTCAAAGTATTGAAATACTCACAAAAATATGCTCGATATTATAGAGAGAGAAAACTTCTGATTCTGGTGTGATTTTCAATTCTAACCTAAGCACCCTATTTATAGGAAAAGCTTAGGATGCCAAAGGAGACTAAATGAATAAAATATTATTATTTTCAAAATAATTTTCGCCGCCGCCGGCTGCTGCCCAAAATCAGATTTCAACAAAAGTGGGGCCCACCCATTAAATAATATATATATTTTCCGAAACTTCAATAATTCATAACAAATAGCCCCTTTGTCAGAAAAATACAAATTCTATGTCCTTCCATAGGAAATTTAATTCTCTACAACTTTGCAGAAGGAAGTTTTTCCAAATTCCAAACATAAATTATCCGAAATCCAAAAACAGATGATTTCTCACACCAAAATATTGATAAAAACTCACCAGCGCCAATTCCTTCTTTAATATCCACAAAATAAATATTTCCTTATCATATAAATCAATAATTAATTATTCACAAATAATATTATAGAACTACAATATTAACAACCAGGTCGTTCCCAAGACAGAGGGGGCCTTCCGATAAGGACTTCTCCTTACTGGCGCGCAATTAAATAACCCCTCCTAGACAGAACTTTCTTAGACATTGTCAATAATGCTATCTAATAATATTATTCAAATAATATGAATTATTGAGTTGATAACGTGAAATACTGTGCAACGACAATTATTGAATCAATACTACAAAATATCAACTGTAGCCATTATTGAATCAATCATAAAAAAATAGCAACGTAGCAATTATTGAGTCAATAAAATATCAATGCAGCAATTATTGAGTCAATAATATAAAATATCAACGTAACAATTATTGAGTCAATAATATAAAATATCAATGTAGCAATTATTGAGTCAATAATATAAAATATTGAACAGTAAATACTGTAACAATAATTGAGTAGGTTCCTTCTCACGTAAGACTCAATAATTCGAAATACTGTGCAATACCGTGTGCTACTGCGCAACACCGCGTACTGTATTTTAACCACCGGGTATTTCAACAGTACTAACGGTAACACTACGCCGTTATCTTGTAAAAAAGTTATTTCTGTCGCTTTCTATATCCGACAGTTATTCCGTTGTGGGGGCCCACAAATAGCTGCGCCGTCGTACGAATATTCCCCGACAACAAGAATATTCCACGACCAAACGAATATTCCCCGACAACAAGAATATTTTATAACCACTTGCTCATTTTAAAAATGTTTGCACATTTCACCCAAACTTTCATATTTATCAAATCAACACCTTACTATTTCAAAATAATATATAAAGAAAATTAAATCTTTATTCATAAAAGTTGGGGTCTTACAGATGAGGCCATAGCTTCTCGAGATTTCCACATTACCGATAGTACTACTCTCCGATCTTATACTCATGATCTGGTTGCCGAGATGAGTGTTTACATTGATGATCATAGTGCCACTATGCAGATGGCTGTGGATGTTTTAACCCGAATGGAGGCTAAGGGTATTGCACTTGCAGCGGCTCCTCCATCTTCAAAGCGAGATGCCATGTTGGCATTACTGTCCCGCTTGTCCCCTGGTCCATAGACTAGCTTTATTTTTCTTGCACATACTAGATCAGCCATTTTTGTCATATACAGGACACATTGTATATATCAAACAATATTATATATCAGAGAAATATATTTTGATTCAATTCCCTGTTTGGATATGTATTGTCATTGCTGAGTGATTACCACTTCTTTCATGACTTGCTGTTGTTGATGTATTATGATCTTCTCCTTGATGGATTAACAGTGTGATGTCGAAGAATATCTCATATGGGCCTGTTGACTATGAAGGCTTGATAGAATTTAGGTTTCATATGATTTTGGTGTATTAAAATTGGTTTTTATTGGGTTTTTGTATTTTCTTAAAGGTCAAATCGCACCGTGAATGGCTGCATATGTACTCCTGGACTGAGGGAGATCAGGTCATTCGTAGTTTGATTTTGTGTGAGAGAGGCTTGATAAGTGTCTATTTTGAGTTTGGTTTGATGAGTTTTTGAGTTTTTTATTTGGTTTGACCGCAGCAGGAATGGCTGCCTATGTACTCCCGAGTTGAGGGAGATCAGGTCATTTGTAGTTCAAGCTTGTATGAGAGACGAACCTGATTTGATTTTCTGGACTAGGATGCTGGTATGCATGTATTTCAGACATAGTACCTTTTTATGGTGTCTGAGTTGATGAGTTGGGGAAATTCAATCCCGTCCATTTCTTGCAATCTGATAGCACCTTCTATTAACACCTCCTTGACAATGAAAGGGCCTTCCCAATTTGGGACGAACTTTCCTTTGGCTTCATATTGATTGGCCAAAACTTTCTTCAGCACCAAGTCATTTTTCTTGAATTGCCGAATTCAGACTTTCTTGTTGTATGATCGAGCAATCCTTTGCTGATATAACTGCCCGTGAAAAATGGTTGTAGCCCTCTCTTCATTTATCAGGGACAGTTGGTGGTACCGATCTAGCAACCACTGGTCTTTGTCCATCTGAGCATCTATTAATACTCGCAAGGACTTCATCTCTACTTCTATGGGAAGGACTGCTTCCATACCATAGACCAATAAATAGGGGGTAGCTCTAGTAGAGGTATGCATTGACGTCCTGTATGCTAACAGGGTTAGAGGCAACAGGTCAGGCCATTCTTTGTGATTGGCGGATTATTTCTGCATGATCTTTTTGATGTTCTTATTGGCCACTTCGACGGAACCATTCATCTTGGGCCGATAGATGACAGAATTGAGATGCTTGATGTGGAACTTGCTGCACAGTTCTCTCATCATCTGATTGTTTAGATTCTTGGCATTGTCTGATACGATCACCTCCGGTTGTCAATATCGACAGACGATATTATTTTTGATAAAACCAATGATGTCCTCTTTGGTGACATTGGGAAAAGAGGCAGCGTCAACCAACTTGGTGAAGTAATCGATCATGGTGAAGATGAATCGATGACCATTGCTGGCTTTAGGCTGTACTGGACCTATCACATCCATTCCCCACAGGGAGAAAGGTAATGGCGAACTCATGTTGTGTAGTTCATTTGGAGGAGAGTGTGTGACATTTCTATGGACTTGGCATTGAAAGCATAGCCTGACATGATCATCACAGTCAGCTTTGAGAGAGATCCAATAATGTCCAGTTCTTAATATCTTCTTGGCCAACAGATGACCGCTCATGTGTGGACCACATATTCCACCGTGGAATTCATCCATCAATCTCTGGGCTTGCTCTTTATCAAGGCATCTTAAGAGCCCTATTCCAACATCCTTTCTGTAGAGTGCGTCTCCGCTAAGATAGAACTTCAAGGCCATTTTGTGAATCCGCTTTCGTTCGAATTGGCTTGCCCCAGCGAGTGTAGATCCATCTCGGAGATATTTCTTAATGTCTTGATACCAAGGCTGTTTGATAGGAGGTATTTCATCTGATACTTCTCCAATGTAATTTTCGTATATCGGGGTCTTTTAGTTTGTGAATTTAATGTCGGGAATCCCACACCTATCGAATATGCGGATTAAGGAAGCCAATGTCGCCAAGGCATCAACGAAGTCATTCCTATCGCGAGGAATATGGATGAAAGTTATGTCTTCAAACTCTATAGATATTTTGACGACTTGTCGGTGATAAGGCAGCAAATGCAGTTCTTTGGTGTTATATGCCCCAGTGGTTTGTCTGATGACCAACTCTGAATCTCCAAAGACCAATAGATGTTTGATACCCATGGATTGGGCTAATCTCAACCCCATTATGCAGCCTTCATACTCAGCCGTGTTATTGGTGTTGAAAAACTATAGCTTGGTAGCCACAGGATACTATTCTCCTGTACCAGAGATAAGGACTGCCCCAACTCCGGCACCTTCCATGTTTACTGCTCCATCGAAATACATTTTCTATGGTTGGACTGCATTTTCTTGAAGATCTTGCTGAATTAACATGATCCCATCATCCAAACAATAAGTCTCCAAAGGTTCGAACCTTCCTGATGGTGCTTCGACTAGTTGATCTGCAATGCCTTGACCTTTGATGGACTTCTGAGTTACGTAGACAATGTCGAACTGCTGGAGGATCAATTGCCATTTGGATAATCGACAATTCAACATTGGCTTATTGAATACGTACTTTAACAGATCCATGCGGGATATGAGGTAGGTCGTGTGCCCATGCAGATAATGTTGTAACCTTATGGCGGCCCAGGCTAACGCACAACACGTCTTCTCGATCAGGGTGTACTTCTATTCACCACTACTAAATCTTTTGCTGATGTAGTAGATGACTCTCTCCTTACTACTATCATCTTTCTATCCCAACATACAGCCCATGGCGTTGGTGTTGACTGATAAGTATATGAATAAAGGAACTCCGTCCCTTGGAGGTACCGAGACAGGCGCTTCAATCAACTGCTTCTTGATGGCAAGGAATGCTTTTTGGAAATCCTCATTCCATTTGGTGGAGAAATTCTTCCTTAGTAGCTTGAAGATGGGTTCACAAGTCGCTGTAAGCTGGGAAATGAATCGGCTTATGAAATTGATCCTTCCTAGAAACCCACGTATCTCCTTCTCGGTTCGAGGTACTGGTATCTCAGTGATGGCTTTAATTTTGGCAGGATCCAGCTCAATGCCTCTATTACTCACCAGAAATCCCAATAACTTGCATGACTTGACGCCAAAAGCACATTTAGATGGATTCAGCTTGAGGTTGTACTTGCGTAACCTGTTGAACAGGTTCATGAGATGGTTAATGTGATTGTCCTCCTTCTAGGATTTGACGATGATGTCATCTACATAGACCTCTATCTCTTTATGCATTATGTTATGAAAAATAGCCATCATGGCTCGCTGATATGTGGCCCCGGCATTGATGAGGCTGAAGGACAAACGTCTGTAACAGAAGGTTCCCCAAGGAGTGATAAAAGCTATTTTCTCCCGGTCTTCTTCAACAACCATGATTTGATGGTAACCAGCAAAGCAATCCATGAAAGAATACATGCTATACTGCTCCATATTGTCGATCAGGATGTGGATGAAAGGTACCGGGAAACTGTTCATTAAGTAGGCTTTTTTCAAATCCCTGTATTCCACTCATACTCGTACTTTCCCTCCGGGCTTAGGCACAGGGACTATATTTGACAGCCACTCAGGGTATGTTGATACCATGATGATGCCGCTTTGAATTGTTTAATAACTTCCTCTTTGACTTTCAGACTCCATTCAGGTCTCAATCGCCTGAGCTTTTGCTTAACTGGCTTGAATCCATCTTTGATGGGCATTCGATGGATGATAATATCAGTTGACAGACCAATCATGTCTTCATGTGACCATGCAAATACATCCTGGAACTGTGTTAGGAGTTCAATCAGGTTGGCTTTTTGATCTTGTGTGAGGTATATGCCTATCTGGATTTCTTTGAGGTTTTCTGAGGTTCTGATATTGACATTGGTGGTTTGGTCGAGGTTTGGTTTGGGTTTGTCTTCGACCCATTCTTTGATCTCCTCAGGCACCTCATAGTCATCTTCCTCCTCTTGATCAACTTACATCAAGTCGAAGTTCAGTTCTACATCAAAGTTGTAGTCACTGTGATAGGTTGGCATCTCATCAGCAGTGACAAACAAATCCAACCCTGGAGTCCTGAAAACAAAATGTTTTCACTTTAATATATGCAACTACTTAAATATACAAAGCATTTGGCAAAGCATGACAAAAGTTACTGCTATAGCTGTGCAATCAAAATAAGTAGTATATGAAAGCAGGTTACAGGGCAGATGGATTCTCTGCCCCTTTACCCTTTTTGAATAAGGCAAGGGACACTACTCCAGTTGTCCAGGGTCAGATCCTCATGAACAGGAAGGATCAAGGAATTGTGCTCATCTGCCTCATCTCGGATGATTACTAAGACATCCTTCAAAATAGGGTCGGGGTTTTTCTTTGAACTGGCCCCCTTCTATTTCTTAATGCGAGGAATTTAGATCTGATCCTCGTCGTCACTGTCTCAGAGATCATCATTAATACCCTCGTAGTGTATAGGAACCCGCATGTTAGCAAATGGGTCTCGTCTTTCATACAGGAACTTTTCTTTTCCCTTTTTTGCTATCACCTTCAAGCTTTGGAGTCTTTCTCTCACCTACCGGTATAATTGGAGGAAACAGCATGGCTGATACCACATCAGGGATTTTCTTTATTGGCTTCACAAATCTTGCATCAGTGAGATTTGGCAATAGTATAGTGGCAGCATGAGCTTTTGGATGCTTATGTAGGTTTCAGTGGTTTGACCCAGATGAATAACCCAATCCGGTTCTCCCCGACTGACTCGGGATTTGCACGGGGCTCTGGATACCTTGTTGATTCTTTCCTAACCCTTCTCCAGGGTGGAAACCTAAAGAAACCATCTCCTGGCCCACTATCATTACTTCGGGGGAGACTTTAGGCTTTAAGGCTGGTGCCCCAACTGGTAGGTATTGAGTATCGCTCACCTCCAAGGCTTGAAAACTAGCAGGTTCAATCCCTGCATCTAGGCTGATCACTGGCATATCTCCCTGTATGCAAACAGGGTATTCCAGTTCCGCATTCACCGTGATTAGGTTGCCATTGATAATGTATTTGAGTTGCTGATGGAGGGTGGATGACACTGCCCCTACCATATGAATCCATGGCCTTCCCAGAAATAAGTTGTATCATATGGTGATGTTGAGCACTTGGAAGGGAACATAAAAAGTGTGTGGTCCCATCTCTAGAGGAAGCTCAATTTCTCCCATAGCTTGTCGGCGAGATCCATCGAAAGCCCGGATGACCACATGACTGGTTTTGATCCGATTAGGGTTAATCTTCATTCTCTCTAAGGTGTTGTAGGGACGGATGTTGAGAGATGATCCTCCATCTATCAGCACACCTCCGATCATATATCCGGATGACATTACAGCTATGTGCAATGACTTGCGATGAACCGTTCCCTTTGCAGGTATATCATCGTAAGTGAAAGATATCACATTGCTATTGAAAATGTGTTCTATCACGTGACGAAATTTCTAGGCATCCACGGTATGTGGCAGATGGGCTTCTTCCAGTACTTTCACCAGGATGTCGCGATGATCCACCGATGATAAGACCAGACCTAGAATGGACATCTGCTTGGGTGCGTTTTTCAGGCTTTGCACCACTTTGATTTTATTGTGTCCCATTTTACTGAGGAACTCTTTAATTTTCTCATCAGCCACTTTTTCTTTGGCCTTGATGACTGCTTTGATCACCCGCTAAGGCAGATACAATAGATTCCCCTTTAGTACAATTGCAATGTTGTTTGAGGCATAACCTTCATAATTCCTATAGTTCCATGAGACTTTCTTCAGACTGATCACTGGATACTGGGGTCTGTATGGTAATATCAAAGGTTCGGGCGCCGCCAACTTCATAGGATTTTATGTTTCTTGGACCCCTTTCCCTGGTATCATTAGGGGTGTGAGGGCTGGCTCCTTATCATAGGAAATAACAACAATTGTATCCTGACTCCATGCAGTGGGAATGAAGAGGGTTTCTTCATCTGGGAGGCCATAATCCCTATTCCCTCTTATTAATTCACCACTTTCAATCATGTTCTGAATTAAATGATGAATTGCCCAGCAGTCCTTAGTATCATGGCCGGGTGCATTAGAGTGGCACTGACAGATTCGATCAGGTTTAAATTTCCTAGATCGAGGATTTACCGGGGGAAATAAGTCTGCCACGATTCCCTCATTGATTAACATCTGGAGGATTTCCTTCATTGGCTGGTTTAGGTTGGTGAAATTCCTCTGGAACGCGAATTCCCTATCAGCCTGGAACTTTTCTTCCTTGGCCATCTTGTCAGCCCAGGGTTCATGCTGATGAAAATGATAATGGTCCCTCATAGGAATGGGACTGATTTCTGGTGTGGAAGGATTTGCATCAGACTAGTTGGTTTAGTTTATTAGCTATTTGGTGACCTGATGTTGGTATACGACCAGTTCTGCTAATTGTCCGAGCTGTTCCTTGATAGACTTGATATCTTGTTCTATTCGGAATCGCCTTTCTGAGACTTCCCAACTGTCTGGGCTGGGTTGAGTTGATTCTCTGACATATCAGAGGTATTCGGATCCTTCTCCATTTTGTGTGCTAATCATGTTGACACCTTTTCTTTGTGCTGAGGAAGGGGAATATCCTGCACGTACGGTTGCTCGGGCTTTGTCACCACAATCTCTTTGTTGTCAATCAAGTCCTGGATTTTGTGCTTCAGAGACCAACAGTCTTGTGTATCATGGCCTGAAGATCCGGAATGGTAAGCACACTTTTTGATTGGATCAAATTTTTTCCACCAGTGTTGGTTGGTGGAAGGAGTTGCACAATCGTTTTTTCTGCCGTCAATAGTTTTAGCACATTCTCAAGTGAATCCCTTAATGGGGTGAACGTTCTCTGACGTCTGGCCTTCAAATTTTTCTAAAACGAAAGGTTAGAAGGTTGGGCTGGAGCTTGAAAAGAGGGATAGTTCATCTTTTGAATGGGCATACTACTCGACTTGCTCCTCTGATTCTATCCTTATAATACTAAGGACACTTCTTCGTTTTTCTTCTTGTGTGCCCTCTGGGGATTATTCCCATAATTTTCGGATTGAATATGCTCGGCAACAGCTTCTAAGGTGGTCAGATCTTTTATCTTCCCAGATTTGAGCCCCATTTTTGCCATCTCACCGTTTTTGATCATTTTGAGAATGGCTTTCCTATGCTTGCTAGGACCCTATCATAATACGGGGCTTCTTGATTGTCGATGAAGGTCATCACTATCTCGGACTCGGTCATAGGTGGGGTGACTTGTGCTGTAACCCGCTTCCATCGTTGAGCATATTCTTTGAATGACTCAGTACTTTATTTCTTGATTTTGGTATTTGGTATCTGTCGGGAGCCAGTTGAGACTGGAAGCTGTATTGACTGAGGAAAGCATGCGCCAGCTCCTCCCAGCTGTGAATTTTAGAGTTATCCAATCGGGCATACCAGGCTCTAGCCTCTCTGGTCAGACTATTCTAGAATAACTGCATCCGGAGCTTCTGGTCCTCTGCATAGGATCTGAGCTCTCCAATGAACATCTTCTGGTCCCAATCCATCGTATTTCTCAAAATCAGGAGCTCTAAATTATTCAGGGTAATGAGTCATACGAAAAATGCATAAGACAGAATAATTGACACTGCCAAATGCCCCAGTTCCTTTGATAGACCGGATGGTTTATTCCATTTGTTGGACCTTCTTCAGAATGTCACCAGCTTCCTCTTCTTTGTTAAGGATGGTGATTTCAGGGGTTTTGTTGGTTGTGTCCTTTTTTTGTGTCCCAGGACCTTGAGTATCCTTCTTCCCGGTCTCTTGACTACCACCGGGTGTACCGAGTTCTGTGTGACCCTGAGCCTGTTTCCCTTTAAGAGCTTTACTCTACTCTCTCAAGAAAGGAGCCAATTCGGCTATTTGGTTCTTCAGTCTATAGAATTCTTCCCTAGAGACAGGGGTGGATTCTGGCTAAGCACTGGAAGCCATGTCCAGAGATGGACTTAGTGCTTTCTTAGACTCAGATCTAGTGACAGGACCAATTTTTCACCTACAACAAAATGTAGGCTTGTCAATTTCCTGAGGTAGGTATGGATAGGATGCATGCCATGATGTGTTTTTGAAGTTTTTTAATTTTATCTTGTAAAACAAATGTTAGTTGTTTTGATAACAGGGTAATATGACAGAATATATAAAACATGGAATGTATATATACATTATGATATCTACATTGTGCTATTTACATTGAAATTGAAAACTTGACATTGAATTGAAAGAGGAAGGAATGAAGAGGCTTCCCTTCGGATTTGGTTAATCAGAGGCTGACCTATCTTAGGTTACTCTCACGACTTTTCAGCATGAAGGTCCCCAGATCATCGCAATATACTAGAGGGGAAATTAATCTGATCTTTCAACTGGAGCGGATCTGAGTGGTGCTTTTTCAAGAGCCCCGAAGACTTAGCCGTCCTCAAAAACATTACTTTGTCACCGACGAGTTTGCCTCATGGTGGAGGAATCACACAACATACATTCACATACATCGCATCTTACCGTATACATATGATGACATTGGTGTAAAGCACTAATATGGGTGCGAAGCACTAATAAAGCAGGAAAACATTCATTCGCATTTATTTAAGGTAAAGACGCAACATTCACACATTTATTCAATGCAAAGATGCAGCATTCACACATATGCAAATATGAAAGGAAAATTTTGAAAAGATTTGAGCGCAGCCTAAGCCCTCTACTGTCCCCAGCAGAGTCGCCACCTGTCGACGTCGGAAAAAAATTCGCGGGTCGGGTCAAACTCGGATCTTTCTCTCTTCTTAAGTTTTTTCTACCCTTATTCTTTTTATTGTGAAAAAGGTTTTGAAGGGTTTTTTAGGAAAAGGCTAACATGTATCATGTCAACAATTTGAACGTTTTATAGAGGCGCCAGTCGGTAATTTTAAAATGGTTGTACCAACTCAACCGAATTTGTTTGAAAGGAGGCCTAATTTGCTGGACATTGTCAAAACATGATCTTTGAAACCGAAGTTCTAAGTTCGGGGGCTTGGTTAAGTGTGGGGAAGGTGTTAGGCACCCCACAACTCCCGTATAAACACGGTACCACATCTTTTCAATATTTTCCTTTTAAATCTGCATTGTGTGCGTGTGAATACTAAAAGAAATTGGGCCTATGTTTGATTGATTGAAAGCATGAACAGGCTTCATTGAACCTATATACGAAGGGTTTGATTTGATTTGCAAAAGTCTCTTATTTATAAAAGATTATTAAAATGATGTTTTGAAAGCAGGTTTTCAAACCCTTGCGCTAACATAGGAATTGAAGTATGTCAACCCTTTCGTTTTATCTTTTTAGCCTTTGGGCTCAATTTGAATGGTGATTGTCGGGCTGCGAAGTATCCTCGACCAAAAAATATATACAAGTGTCGGTCTCCTCATGGGCATGATAGCCATCGGAGGGACTCTGACACGACAAATCATTATTCTCATTATTTTGAGACCTTAAACCCGGATAACTGTTTTAAGGTCTTTCAGATGTAAATTTTACAGAAAAATTGGCAAGGTACATCTGTAAAGTGGAGTTTGTCCATCGTGGGAATCAGATTCTGATCAATTTGATCATGAATCCAAAGATTTCTAGGCTCACAAAGAAAAGCTAATAAAACCTGCACAGCTCAAATATGTACAGAAATATATATTTACATCCAGATGTCGCTAGAACCAATGATTCACCAGTAAATCCTGGTTCGCACATGGCCGAAGCATCTCGTTCCCACTAGATAGCAATCTAAGGACCGCGAGATAGCTTTCAGAACTGTAACTAGAAAAAATGCTAGATTTAAGTAAATCTCAGCCATTCTAGCTTCTCGATTCTGTCTGAACCTATTTTGAACCGGTTGAAAGCTAGAGTTGGAGAGATTTAAAGAAATCTAGTTCGCCCGCAGAAATGTCAGTGCCGATTCATATCAAATGAATATTTAAAGCAACAATTTAATTAAAATGAGTAAAGTAATATATATATATATATATATATATATATATATATATATATATATATATATACGAAAGCTGTAAAGGGCAATGGGTTTTCACTCCGGTGCCCGGACTGGAATGTATATATATATATATAAGCTGTAAAAAGCCACGGAGTAATCCAGTCTTGACAGAATGGAAATATATATATAAAAAACTGTAAAGGGCGATGGGTTTTCACTCCTATGTCCGGACTAGAATGGAAATATATATATATATATATATATACATATATATTTATTAAAACTGTAAAAAGTCACGGAGTAATCCAGGTTGGACAGAATTGAAATATATATATATATATATATATATATATTTATATATATAAAATCAGTAAAGGGCGATGGATTTTCACTCCGAGGCCCGAACTGGAATGAAAATATATATATATATATATATATATATATATATTAAAGTAGTAAAAAGGCGAAACTGGAATGTAAATAATAATATATATAGTTAATATATATATATTAAAGCAATAAAAAGGCCACGAAGTATAAATCCAGACCCAAATAAGTCAAAAAAATTATATATATATATATATATATATTATATATATAAAAGTAGTAAACTACCTCGGATTTGACATCCGGGCCTGACAGAATTGAAAAGTTAGTATATACACATTTAAATATAGACAGAAAATAGTCAAACCGGGACTGGGAAGATAACCCAGTTCGGTGAAGGATGCATATATATATATATATATATATATATATATATATTGTTAACGCCAAGATTTTGCCACGCGCCTCAATCACCAATAGTGCGCTGCACAGTAAACTTGTCAGTACCGGATCTCGACGGCTTTGGGCCGCCGGGGATCGCTTCGGTGTGAGAATAAGTACAGGCCGAAAAAAGGGTTAACAATGGAGGTTGTGTGCTCTAGTGTCTGGAGAGTAAAAAATGTTCAGTTACCTTTTTTTTCTATGCTCTGTACCCGTATATTATCTCACCACCTTGCATGTCACCTCCCTGCTGATGTCATCAGATTTTATGCAGGCTTTATCAAACCCTTGTTACCCACTAAGTCAATATTATGTCAAGTCCTCATTCATGTAGACGGCTTAAGACGGCTTGACCCATCCCCTCAATTAGCTACCTACTAATCACCTTTTTGCTAATCCTTCTCAATAAGCTATTAACTTAGACGATGCCACCTGTCCACTCTATATACCTCTAGCCCAAGCATTATGTTAATAATCAACGAAATAACAACCCACTATTCCAAGGATAAAAGGGGATATAGCCCGACTGATCCAATTAGTTTTGACCCAACTGGCCCGAAAGGTTTCGGCCCAACATTGCCCCCTAGTATTTTATTAAACAATACGTTTGATGAAAGAGTATAGGAGGCCGACCCATTATGCCGCAGGAATTCAAATAGATTCAAACAAAGCCCACTTAATAAAAGGCCCATGTCCGGATGCAGACCCCCCCAAACTTAAAAGGAAATACTAACCCTCCAAATTCAAAAGTTAATGATAGCTTCCTTAATTCCAAGAACAGACGCCAGCCCCTTCCATCGTTATCTTCATTAATTGTGCAGCCCTTGGGTTTTGTGAATCACCAAAAAGACAACCCTATAAAGCCTCAAATCCTTCAGTTTGGACAACTTTACCTGCTTATTTGAAATTCGAAATACTCCAGTTTCCTTCTTCTTCTTTTGGCTTTCTCTTTCTTAATCAATCGGTTAACAATGGCTGCCCAGAATTCCGATAACACCATCCCATCTTCCGAAACTCCTTCAGCCTCTGTTCTGACCGCTCAAAACCCTACCTAGACCATTCCATCCGTAAAACCCAAATCAAAACCCCCTCATCCAGTAAGAATCCCCACATCGATGCTTCTAAAGACACTCCTCCGGAGCCTCCCTTCGATTTCACCGATAGAAAACAATTCGTCCATGTCAATACCCCCTCCTCGATTGTCGACGCGGATATTATAGCCATCCGAGAACGATACCAAATTCCACCCAACTACCAACTGCGAGCCCCTACTCCAACTGATAGTTTATACCATCGTCCTAAAGGCTATGTTGTTATGCCCCTCACTTTTCTTGAGAAGGGACTCCGCTTCCCTCTTCACAATTTCGTCATAACCATGCTAGGATTTTTGGGGGTTGGGTTGGCTCAACTAGTCCCCAATTCGTACATTTACATTCTTGCATTTATAGCCTGGTGTTTTGAACAGAGTATCCCTCCATCCATCAATTTTTTCTTTTCCCTCTTCGTAGTCGGCCAGTCCTGTGAAAAAGGCTTCAAGGGGCTGAGCAAACCGTCTATTGTTAAGATCGAGAGACGATCATTGATAGACACCCCCTCAAGCAACCGAGGGTGGAACAAGGAGTGGCTCTTTATCAACGGGCCTGATATTTCTTCTGTCCCCGACTGGACCACTACCCCTATTCTTTCTCCAGACTTCGGTGACATCACACTAGAACGGGGGACCAAAATGGTGAAGCTGTTGAATAAGCTTCCCCTAAAGGAATGGAGTTTCGGACTCCTCAGCAAACAAGCTTGGTTGTATGACCATAAGTGTAAGTTCTGAACCCATCTTTTGTGCAATTTTCTCAAATTCCCTTCAATGATAGTTCTGAAGTATTACTTTATGTCTTTTGCAGTATCTCTGATTAAGCCCACTTCCATTGATCGAATGGATTTGGAGAAATTCCTCACCTCCAAATCAGCTCCAGCTTTTTCCGAAGCTCAAGATCCCGAAGAGTAGGGTGACGAAGCACAAACTTTCGAGGCTCTTCGTATTGAACTCCCAACTGCTAATTCAATTCCCTCTGAGGGGCCAAGTCGACCTCATAAGAAGAAACATGCTGCCAAGAAACCCAAATGGGTCCCCGTCCCTACTCTTATCGAGAGTCTCTTAGACATGCCCATCGAAGAACGAGCCAAAATCCTCCATACCAAAAAAAAGGCCAAGGTGAAAATTACCCCCCTCACCGAGGAAGAGTTGAGAATACCCCATTCTAAAGGTAACCCACCTCCTTCCAAATCTGCTGAAGTTGATGAATTCGAGGTTGAACCAAGTTCTCCTCTTGTTCGAAAGAAAAAACACACTTCTGATGGCCAATCCCTACCACCAATTGACCCTCCAAAAACCTCCGATCCTCCTCTATCATCTTTCTTTGGTCCCCCACCCGAAGGAGTACGTTCACCTTCTCTATGGCCAGACCAAAGAGAGGACTTTCCTTTTTATCTCTATAACTCTTTCGTCCTAGACACGGACAACCACTGATTTGGCAACAGTTCTGCTTCTGATCTGCTCGAAGAGGGCATGGTTAACCAAGCTAAGGTAAGTAAATTATTTTTTTCCCACCTTAGTTCATGAATATTTTCTCAAAATTTCTTCTAACTATGAATAACTGCAGGCAAATGGAGTCTTCGGGTGTCTTTATCAGAAGTACGAGGAAGTTAAGGCTGACGAGGAGGCTGACTGAAGATAGAATGCCATCTTAAAGTCTGCATTGGCAAAGGAGAGGAGTGAACATGAAAATATCTGTTTCAACTGTAAAGGCCTCCAAGGTGTTCTTGCCAAGATGAAGGAACAGCTGGCTGCAGCCGAAGCTGTACAACAAACAACCCTCCAACAAAACTAAGAGCTTCAATGAGCCAATGAGCAACTGTCCGAGAACAACAAAAGTTTGACCAAAGCGTTTGTCAAAGCCAAGATTTCTAAAGAACGACACCTTCATCTTCGAGGCAAAGTCGAAGTGGAGCTTCACAACCTCAAATTGGCTGCCCCCCTTACTGATGAGCTCCGTAAAGAGATCCAAATTACATACCGCAAATCTCCAGAGCTTACAAATGAGATCGTTAACATGTTTACCAAAGGTTATGAGGCTTCCCGAAGAAAGGGTAAAGCACAACTGGCCGCTACCTCCTTGAACCTGTTACTCCTCGATTCTTCTGAATCCGAAAACGGAGAGTAGCGGCAAAAATAACTTTTCTTTACTTCAGTTTTATTTTTATGAACTTTGTGAAAATTTAATCAGTATTGTAACCTCCGTTTTTATATAATGAAATATATATTCTGTTCCTTATTACTCCTTTTTACTTTAAGTTACACTGTTATTCAAACAACATATAATTTAACTTCAGCGCTTCGAATAAAATCAAGTAATAATGTAAGACAAGACTTACTCATTAGTGAAGAAGGGTGTAAACCATTGTTAAATGAACAGATCACCGAACTCTCAATGAGAATAGTTGTTCCAAGGAACTAATAATATCATCCAGCCTTATAACAATTAGGTAACTCCGTTCTCTCCGGGAGCCGAACGTGTTGGACCAGAAATATTCCTCTTCGCTGTCAAAAAAGTCGAAGGGATCCAACCTTATAACTTAGTGAACTCGTTCTCTCCGAGAGCCGAACGGGTTCAACCACCAATAGTTCGCTTCGTTATGAGGAGACGAAGGAATCCAATCTTATACTAAGTTAGCAACCTCGTTCTCTCCGAGAGCCGAACAGGTTCAACCCAAAGATATTCCTCTTCGCTGTCAAAAAAGTCGAAGGGATCCAACCTTATAACTTGGTGAACTCGTTCTCTTCGGGAGCCGAAACGGTTCAACCAATAATAGTTCGCTTTGCTTCGAGGAGACGAAGGAATCCAACCTTATACCAAGCTGGCAACCTCGTTCTCTCCGAGAGCCAAACAGGCAAAAATATTCCTCTTCTCTGTCAAAAAAGTCGAAGGGATCCATCCTTATAACTTGGTGAACTCGTTCTCCCTGAGAGCCTAACTGGTTCAACCAACAATAGTTCGCTTCGCTACGAGGAGACGAAGGAATCCAACCATATACCAAGCTGGAAACCTCGTTCTCTCCGAGAGCTGAACAGGTTCAACCCAAAGATATTCCTCTTCGCTGTCAAAAAAGTCAAAGGGATCCAACCTTATAACTTGGTGAACTCGTTCTCTTCGGGAGCCAAACGGGTTCAACCAACAATAGTTTGCTGCGCTACGAGGAGACGAAGGAATCCAACCTTATACCAAGCTGGCAACCTCGTTCTCTCCGAGAGCCGAACAGGTTCAACCCAAAGATATTCCTCTTTGCTGTCAAAAAAGTCAAAGGGATCCAACCTTATAACTTGGTGAACTAGTTCTCTCTGGGAGCCGAATAGGTTCAACCAACAATAGTTCGCTTCGCTACGAGGAGTCGAAGGAATCCAACCTTATACCAAGCTGGCAACCTCGTTCTCTCCGACAGCCGAACAGGTTCAACCCAAAGATATTCCTCTTCGCTGTCAAAAAAGTCGAAGGGACCTGACCTTATAACTTGCAGTAAATAAATCAGCGTTGAAGAAAGAAGCCAACTTTATTGATAATTATTATCATAATTATAGACTTCTGGACTTTGATTTTGGCCCTATTGAAAATATTTACGAAGCCTTCCAGCTTGCCAAGTATTCTGTATCTCAGACCTGTTTAATGCTTGCAGTCGATAAGTTCTTGGCTTCGGCACACCAATAATTTTATAAGGGCCTTCCCAGTTTGACATTAGTTTGTCCATATTCTGAGGTGTAGAAACCTCTACCTCTCGAAGAACAAAATCTCCAACTTCAAACTTTCGAAGCTTTACCCCTTTATTGTAATACTTAGCAACACAACGTTGATATGTTGCTAACTTCACCAAAGCTGCCTCCATGACTTCTTCTAACAGATCAAAGTTGACCTTAAGTCCTTCATCATTATACAATTCTTTAAATTGACTGACCCGAAGGCTTGTAGACCCAATTTCCACATGAACCTAGGCATCCGTGTAGGGTTTTCGGCATATAAACGCAGCGGAAATTAAAATTTTTTTGAAACCCTAAAACAGGATCCATGTGAAAAATATATTAATTCAGAGGTTAAGATTTGTTTTACCGATTATTCAAGCCTGAACGGAGACGATGGAGATTCTGGAACTGCTTCGATTCCTCAACAAAATCCAACGGAACTGCGCCTCTACGGTATCCACACAAACGTCCCACGAATCGTCACACGATCTGCAGCAAGGAAAGCTGCGGTACTAGCTGCCAAGGATCTGGAGTTTCGAAATTTTTCTCTCTAGTCTCTCTCTAAGAGCGGCTAGGGTTTTGATATCGATAATTCCCTAAACGGCTGATATATCATATATATAGCAGTTAAAGGAATTAACAAAAATCTAATCCAATTAGAAAAATAAAATCCAAATTTATATATATATATATATATATATATATATTATATCTTAATTAAGTCTTACATAATTAATATACATATATCTATATACAAATTATCATACTAATTTAAATTCGTAATTTAAATACTATCAATCATATTGATATATTTAAATCCATACAATTTAAATTAATTCCCTTTTAATTACGTTCTAAGTGTGTGACCCTATAGGTTATTATTATGTTGGCAATAATTTTAAAATCATATTATAAAATTAAAAAACAGTGAGCGGCATCTAGTAATGCATCACTGCTACCCAAATAATAATAAGATCGGTGATTCGATACATCCTTTTTGTGACCAATGTTTCAATGTAATTTATTCCTTTTAACCTTGACATCCTGGATTAAACTCGAGGCATGGAATGTGTCATCCTCTTCATAATTTAATCTGAGTTTTCTTGATCGATGAGTAGACTATATGAAACAAATCACTATTTGAGTATGGCCATGCATTTCATAGTCCTACTTAATCAAGAGGCCTATGGATATCACCCCTAATATATAGGAGTGTTAAATTCCATCCAGATCACTCATATTCCTCACACGATTCATGATGTACCCAATAATCACCTTTATCGTCCACCCTATTAAAGGTGGCCTTTGATGATATCAAAGTACATAAATTCTCGTGTAGTAATATAGTGATTTCAGGTCGGAGGATCATTACATCATTGTCACTATGAGAATTGCTTATGACACTTTGCATAATGCTCCACGTAGAATTCTCATGGTGGGTCTGTCCAGTACATTGTTCTCTAACATGTACCTATGCATTGACTCAATATCTCATATATTTATGACCAATGAGATTTGGCCATCAGTCAATCCACATACTAATCTCAATGTATCATTGTTGTCCCATTAACAATGACATTCGACTAGGGACATTTAAGAGTAATGATACTAATTGTAATTATATGATCTCATGTTCAAGTCACATACTTGAAGCCATATAATTTGTATCACTATTCTAAGGACTTTTATTATGTTAACATTTATATAACGCAGTAAATAAAACCATAATAAAATAATTTATTTATTCAATCAAATATAATATCAAAAATGTTTAAGCAATTACATCAAAGAAGTAGCCTCTAGGGCATAAACTCTAACAGTCCGAACCATAAGCCAACCTAAATGGCGAGTCTCCCATTGTAGTTCTTGGCGTGGTTCTATAAGCCCATAGCTCACTAAGTAATTCTTCAGGCCATCTTCTTTTGGCGTCATCTAGCCTTCTTTTGATCCCATTCAGGAGTATTCTGTTGGGTACCTTAACTTGCCCATTAGACTGTGGCTGAGCAACCGAAGTCTTTCGATGCTGAATTCCTAACTCCTTCAAAAATACTTCAAACTTCGATCCCACAAACAGGCGACCATTGTCTGAAACTACCGCCATAGGAATACCAAAACGGAACACTACCGACTCCTTCAGAAACTTTAAGCATTCCTGTTCGATAATTAGCCGAAGTGGTTTTACCTCTACCCACTTAGTCATATAATCAATCGCCACTATAACAAAACTGACCTAAACTTTAACTTTCGGCAATGGACCTAGTATATCCACCCCCCAGAAAGCAAAAGGTATAGGAGATAAAACTGAGTATAGCTCTTCTGGTGGCTGATGTGGGATCGGACTATTCAAGTGGCATTTCGGACATTTCTTCACATAATCGGTAGCTTCCTTAAAAATTGTAGGCCAATAATATCCTTGACGAAGCACTTTATACGCTAACGACTTCGCAGCCATGTGATCGCCGTAAATTCCTTCACGAACCTCCCGAAGGGAATACTCAGCCTCAGAGGGAACCAAACACTTTAGCAAAGGAGAAGAATAAGCCCTTTGATAAAGATCTCCATAAATAAGCACAAAGTTTGAGCTTTTATATTTCACTTTCTTTGCTAACATCTGATCCGAAGGTTGTATGCCATCTGCCAGATAGATTATATACAGTGTCATCCATCAATTAGATCGCTCGATGCACATTACTTCCTTGTGCTGGATGCTGGGTTGCTTTAAAACCTCCAAGAAAACTGACCCATCAAACGTACTCGATTCAGTTGTAGCCAATTTTAACAAAGCATCAACATTTGAATTATCCGTTCGACCAACCCCTTGAAACTTGTAAGAGTCAATGTACTGAAGCCGATCTTTTAACACTGCAAGTTATTTAATCATTTTCGAGCCTCGAGCTTCATATTCCCCCAAAACGTATTTGATGACGAGCTGTGAATCACTGTAGATGATCAATTTTTGAACCACCAAGATCTTTGCCAATCTCAACCCGGCTAGCACTACTTTATATTCAGCCTCGTTATTCATTGCCTTGAATCCAAACCTGATAGCCTGCTGCACTTTAAATCCCTCCGGACTCATTAGTATGATCCCAGCACCACTGATGTCCGAAGTAGAAGGTCCATCAACATATAACGTCCAAGAATTGTGCGACTGCTGAAGTGTTGCTTCAGTTTCTGCAGATCCCTCTGCTTCATTCAAACTCTCATCAGCTTTGGAGAACGAACATTCTACCACAAAATGGGCCAAGGCTTGACCTTTAATAGCTGTCCGTGGATAATATTCTATAAAGAACTGAGAAAATTCCATCTTCCATACAGTAAGTCTCCCCGAAACCTCTGGCTTCCCCAACACCTTCTTCAGTGGTTGATCTGTGTATACCACTATTATCCGACCTTAAAAATATTGTCTAAGCTTTCGGTTGGCTATTATCAAAGCGAAGGCAAACTTCTCAAGATTTGGGTACCTTGTCTCTACATCCCTAAGGGCATGGTTCACATAGTAAACCGGGTGCTACTTACCCCAACTTCACTCACCAAAACTGCTCCTACTACCAATAAACTTGCAGCTAGATATAAATACAAAGGCTCGGCAGGAACTGGCTTCACCAACAAAGTTACCAAAGACAAATACCTCTTGATTCCTTGGAAAGCATCCTCGCACTTCGAAGTCCACTGGAATGCTTTTGTGTTTTTCGGCCCTTTCAACGTATTAAAGAACGGCAAGCACCTTTCTGCAGACTTAGACATGAACCTCCGCAACGATGCTATTCGACCAGTTAAACGTTGGACGTCTTTGTACGAATGTGGAGACTTCATGTCTAAGATAGCCTGGATCTTTTCTGGATTCACTTCGATACCCCTCTTGCTAACCAAATAATCTAGAAATTTACCTGCCCCAAGTCCGAAGGTGCATTTGTTCAGATTTAGCTTCAAGTTATAATGTTGAACTGTTTGGAAGCACTCCTCTAGATCATCTAGATGACCAAGAACCGACATGCTCTTCACTATCATATCATCGACATAGACCTCCATATTCTTCCCCAGCTGCTTTGTGAAGACGCGGTTCATCATCCTCTGATAAGTAGCTCCTGCATTTATCAAACCGAATGTCATCTGTTTATAGGCGTACAACGACCGATGAGTAATAAAAGCTATCTTTGGGATATCCTCCTTGCATATAGAAATATGATGATATCCCGAAAAAGCATCCGTAAAGCTAAGTAAAGCATTCCCCGAAGTTACATCAATGAGCTGATCGATGTGAGGCAAAGGTAGAAGTCCTCCGGGCACGCTTTATTCAGATCGGTGTAATCTATGCAAACCCGCCACTTTCCATTCTGCTTTTGTACCAGAACTATATTTTCCCTCCACTCCGGATAATCAATCCCGAAGATAAAATCCGCATCCAGTAACTTTGCAATTTCCTCATCAATTATCTTCTGTCTCTCTGGTGCAAAGATCCTCCTCTTTTGCCGAACTGGCTTCTTCGCTGGATCCACGTGTAGTCTATGTTCGGCCACTTTTTGGCTCACTCCTAGCATATCACTAGGAATCCAAGCAAAGATATCAGCATAAAACGAAGCAGCTGCATCAGATTTTTCCGAAAGGGCTCTGGCAGCCCCGAACCGATTCTCACAGTCTTTTCTTCCTTCCCTGGTATTAGCTCAATTTCTTCGATCACTTCTGCTGGCATAACCAACAATTCCGTGCTGCTCTTTGTAAATGGTTCAATCTCTATGGCCATGGTTTGTTTCTGCCTGTTGACCCCTATTCCCGAAGTGATCAAAGCATTCCAATTACACCTTCTCGCCAAGTCCAGATCTCTTGCAACTTCATCGACTCCATGTGGCTTCGAAAACTTAATTTTGAAATGGGTAATTGATGTAATTGCCTGAAGAGCTATTAAAGTAGGTCTCTCCAAAATAGCATTATATGTAGAATCCACATGTACAATATAAAATTTACACATAATTTGAACCTATTGAGGAACCGTTCCGATGACAACTGGCAGCTCGATGGTTCCTACCACTTTGACTGGATCGTTGCTGAAGCCATACAAAGGAGCCTCTTGCCCAATCTCCATCTTCTGACCATCCAAAGGCATCCTATGATATGCATATGCGTACAGAATATCCACCGAAGACCCATTGTCTATCATCATCCTCTTCATGTCCACTGAACCCACTTGCGCAGTAATCACCAGAGCTCCTTCATGCGGTTCAATTGGTTCCAAAGGAAAATCCTCATCTGTAAAGGAGATGACCGACCCTAGATATGCCCTTTCGGCCTTCAGAGGCTTACCCGTCACTGCCATCACCGAATCCAGATAGCCTCGACGCTTCTTCTTTGTAGCCTTACCAAAGTCACCACCGATAATCACGTCTACCACATGTCTTGCTTGTTGATTCTGGACTAGTTGCACTGGCTGATTAACTTGAACTGGCTCCCTATTCCTCGATTATTTGATGCTCTTGTCCTGCCACGGATTGAACCAAGACTCCACTCTGAACTTTCTTCTCAATGAACTCCTTCTGATTCCAACAGGAATTAGTGTCATGCCCAACTGCCTGATGGTAATCACAATACCTAGCGGGGTGTCACAATCCTGGCCTAGGATTATTTTGGGGTCGTTTGAAGTATGGCTGATTCTTTATCTGCTACAGAATAGTAGCCCGACCTGTATTGAGCTGGGTATACACCTTATTTACCTTCTGATTCGGGACAGGCGGACGATCCCCTATAGGTGCCCAGTTATTGTTATATCTCTTCTGATTTTCGTTAGATCAGTCATTGTTGCCACCACCCTTCCTTTAATTGCCATTAGTTGATTCTTTCCCTTTCTCCTTTGTTTTCTCCGAAGAACCCTGTTTCAAACTATCCATTGCCTTTTCTACCATGATGAAGCCTTCGACTTTCTCAAATGTTTCGGCCAAGCTCTTCGGATGCTTGAACAGAAATTTCTTCACTAACTTCTCGGACTTCACCAGATCTAAGCCATTCTGAAACAACCCTACAGTTTAAGGTTATTGAGATCCGACACTTAACCCACCGCTTCTTTAAACCTTTTCACATACTGGCCCAGAGTCTCGCTTGAATACTGCCTAACCGTGCCCCTGTGGGCTTTCCCCTTCTCTTGTTACTTCTAAACCGGGGGTGGAACTTGTCACACAATTCAGCCCAGGATGAAATCGAGTTCAAAGCCAAAGTTCCCATCCACTGTCATGCGTCTTATCTCAACGTCGTCCCGAACGTTTGACACTTAGCCGCACCCGAGTAGTCATAGTAATCCATCAGCCTCTCAAATGCTTGACTATGGTCATACGGGTCCCCTGAACCATTGTAACTTTCCATGTGGGGAAGCATCTTACTAGGATCCGCCTTTTCCTTTAGAATTTCAGAAGAGAAAGGTGAAGCTTTCTTACCCGGAGTCTCCTTCCCCTGTTGGACTTCCGCCAACTATTTCCGAAGCTCCTTCATCTCTGCGGCTAAGAGCTCAACTCCTTCTGGCTTTGGCTTCGATGAAACTTCCCTCTTCAGGGAGCATTTCTTCTTCTACCCAGTTTGGTCTTTTCCATCTGAACTTGGTGCTCCTGAATGGTTTCGACTAACACTTCGACTGCAGCAAGAATACACAGGGCGGTGCGCCCTCTTCTGACTCCTGGGAGAATGACCTCTTGATCTGCTTCGACGTTCATCCCTTTCACTGTACCAGGAATACTCAAGACGGGGCACCATATTTGAGGCTTCAGGAGAATGCCCTCTTAACCTACTTTGCTTTTTGACAGGCGAATAACTCCGAAGCCTACTCTTAGACTGTCTGGAATCTTCATCTCTTCCCGCTCGTCGACCCGATGACCTATCTCATTTTTCCAGTCGAGTGTAACTGGATGCCTCATCTTCTCTTTCAGCCACAAGAACCATTTTCCTAGAAATCTCCTCCCTCTACTACAGAAACGCCTCCAAAGCCGTGTCAGTCTCTTGTGCCATTTTTGCCAAAGTAGAAATTTTATCTGCTTGACTTTCCTGGTGTTGGGTTCTAGGCGGTGTGCCTACCACCCTTTTCTGTTCTTTGTCAGGTCCCTTGCTGGTAGTAGAAAACAACTTGCTCTTGGTATTACTATAATTTCTAACATGAGATCCTCCCGGAACTTCTTGTGACACAAGTCTATCATGAATGCTCTTTGAAGGACCTAACCTATCTTTCACCGAAACTCTCTGCAAGGAAGAACTTGCTGTCGTCGGTAGCCCTTCGGCTATAACCATCTTACTTTTCACCATAACTTTCGATGTAAGACGTTTAATAAGTTATAATTGAAAACCAGAAACACTTAGCCCTCCTTCTAGCGCCAATGTTAACGCCAAGATTTTGCCACGCGCCTTAATCACCAAAAGCGCGTCTAACCCTGCACAGTAAACACGTCAGCACCGGATCTCGACGGCTTTGGGCGGCCGGGGATCGCTACGGTGTGAGAATAAGTACAAGCCTAAAAAAGGGTTAACAATGGAGGTTGTGTGCTCTAGAGTCTGGAGAGTAAAAAATGTTCAGTTACCTTTTTTTTTCTTCTGCGTAGTGCTCTGTACCCATATATTATCTCACCACCTTGCATGTCACCTCCCTGCTGATGTCATCATATTTTATGCAGGCTTTATCAAACCCTTGTTACCCACTAAGTCAATATTGTGTCAAGTCCTCATTAATGTAGACGGCTTAAGATGGCTTGGCCCATCCCCTCAATCAGCTACCTACTAATCACCTTTTTGCTAATCCTTCTCTAATAAGCTATTAACTTAGAGGATGCCACCTGTCCACTCTATATACCTCCAGCCCAAGCATTATGTTAATAATCAACAAAATAACAACCCACTATTCCAAGGATAAAAGGGGATATAGCCTGACTAATCCAATTAGTTTTGACCCAACCGGCCCGAAAGGTTATGGCCCAACATATATATATATATATATATACTCAGATGATTGAGGGATCTCAACGTCTTGCTTTAATTTTTAGAATTTATTATAAAATAATGAAAACTAATTTAAATGTTCATGCTCTTAAAAAGAGTCCCAAAGATCATACTGTTTTGATTCAAAGAAGTACTAGTAATGCTAATAGCCAAACTCCAAGATCTATTCTTTGGAAGGATGTTACTTTACCTAGTCAATGGGTTCTTCCTAATGAGCTTCCTCCTAAACCTGTTATTAACAATTTGTTAAATGTTTAAAACATTAAATAGTTTTCTGATGGTACTGTCAGAATTAGCTTTGAACGTACCAGAAGACCTGTTGTTATAGAAGAAGAGGGCGGAAGCACTAGAGTAAAAGAGGGCGCATGCAATCTGAATCATAACTATAACAACAATTATAAGAAATGATAACAAAAGTAATAACACAAATAGATTACTAAAACAAATGTTTATTAATAAAATGATTTAAAGATTACTTACAATCAAACTTGGCTCGATTATAGAAACTTAACATTGAGACTAAGAAGAAGCAAGAGGGTTAAAGATTAGTCAGATAAGAATCTAAGTCTTTCTAAACTCTTTATTGAATTTCTAATCGTGCCTCTTACGAATGACTGAGCGTTCCTTTTATAGAATAAGAAAATGCGTAAGTATTACAACTCAATAATTACAAACAACTTTAACTATTGCTGAATAGTAAAGCTTTTTACAAAAGAAAATTATTACAGACTCACTTTTGACTAAATACAGACGCGTAACTACAAAATGGAATATAACTTTTGACTTACAAGACCAAATGGTCAACAATGGAATAAAAATTCCACAAACTGACAAATGACTCATACAGACGCTTTTTACTTTCGGCTGCTTTTACTTTCGGCTAGTTTTGACAAAGAGCAGTCTGCTGATGATGACTTTGGATGAGTCGCTGATTACTAGAGAGCATCCTAGGCAAAAGGATCTTGAGCATCTTGAAGGTCGATGCTCCCATACGGATCCTCAACACTGGTTGCCTGTTTACTAGAACTGGTGGAAGTTGATGAACTGATCGAAGGAACATCATCTTCCTTGTGGAGTTTGTTGTGAATAAGCTGAGCTAACATCTTTAACTCTGCATTAGTACAATGATTAATATCTGAAAAATCCAAATTTGGCTGAGAGGATTTTTTAGATTTATTGGAAGATTGTTTAGGCGAAACAGATTTAATAGGAGTAGGAGTAACTGGAAACTCCTTTTGAACTTGACCAATGATACGATAAATATCAAATTTATCCCACCATTTGACTGAGAAAGTTTGTGTTACAAATGTCAATTAACTTTTAGTAGAAGGATTAACAATTTGACCAGAAGGAGATTGAAAAATGGATTCCATGACAGGGGAAATAAGACCGTACTGCCACTTGAGAATCCAAGGGATTTTATATTTACTAATAAACTGAAGAAGGACAGGAATACAATTAAATTTTTGATTGTATAGACTTCGAACAGAAAAATGATTAACCAAAGGTTTAAGCTCAGGGGGTAAGATATCGAGATTAGAACCATATCTAGACCACCAAAGGGTAAACCAGAGAGGAATTTGACTTTTGAACTTGTGGTCAAATTGAAGAAACCACGAACGACTAAAAGATGGATTTTGGAATAAAAAAATTCTATTCCAAGCTTCCATATAATCATAATAGCAAAACTGGATATTAAGATTATCTAACTGTTTGAGATCAGAAGGATGATTACCCGGATCAAGCATTAAGATAATCCGCTTAATGTATAGGGAATGAAAAATAACTTTGGAAGAATCATTCTTATCATAAATAGGTTTGATAAGAATTGACTTTGTTTGAATGAGAATTTCCTTATAATACGCGAGGAATTTATAAGGAGCTAAAGGAAGGAAATGCCAACCAGTAGGGAAGAACTGGGAGGCCAATTTGACTGGATCGTCTTTCGGCTTCATATGGGGCTCAATATAAAACAGATTGACTATATAAATTGGAATAACTGAGAATGCAGTTGACTAGGATTAGGATTACTAGAAGACGAAGATGAGGCAAAAGGGTCAATTGGCTTGGGAGATTGGGCCAAAACCGTGTTGTAGTTTGGAATAGTTCCAAGTAACTGATACCTATTTGCAACATCTACTACAACAATAGGGCCAACTGGTTGAGGGATTAAGGCTCCTTTGGGCCTTTGATTACTAGGGCCTGGAGGGGGCCGAACTGAAGAATTACCACCTCGCACACTCATGTTTCTTTTGTACCTGAAGTAATAAATTCTCTCGTAAGAAAATCAGGAACAAAATTTTTACTTCCTTTAATGTATTCAATATCAAAATCAAAAATACTTAATAATGATTGCCATCTAGCAAAAATATGCTTAGCAGCTATATTTGTAACATCTTTTTCTAAAATATATTTGGCAGATTGACAATCAATTCTAATCAAAAATCGTTGATTTAATAAATCATTTTGAAATTTACTAATGCATAAAACCAATGCTAAAATTTCTTTTTTAATTGTACTATAATTACTTTGAGCTTGATTCCATGCACCAGAATGAAATCGAAAAATTTGTTCAGGAGAAGCAGGGGTTAGTTTCTACTTCAGAATGTCACCAAATCCAATTTCAGAGACATCAGTTTCAACAAAATTTAAAGCAGACTCATTGGAAATGCCAAGGCAAGGCAATACCTTAACATATTTTTTGACTTGTTGGATGATGGAAGTGTGTTCATCAGTCCAAGGAGGAGGATTCTTTTATAAACGAAGAAAAAGCGGTTCACAAATGATTCTAAGATTTTGATAAAATTTACCCACGTAATTAAGAGATCCTAAATATCTCTGAAGTTGAGTTTTATTAGTGATTTTATCTGAAAATTTATCAGCAAACTGAATAACTCGCTGAATTGGCCTAATAAGACCACGATGAATATCATGACCAAGGAATTCAACTCTAGTTTGAAAAAGACTGCATTTAGTTGGGCAAAGAACCAAACCATTGACTTTGATTGTTTTAAAAAAACGAACTCAAATGCTTAAAGTGTTCGTCAATTGAATTTGAAAAAATCAAAATATCATCAATGTAAACAATGATGAAATGACTGAATGGATTCAAAATATCATTAAGAATATTCTGAAATTCATTAGGAGCATTTTTGAGACCGAATGACTAAACAATCCATTCATAATGACCAAAAAGAGTTGTGAACGCAGTTTTGTATCTATCACTAGGGTGAATACTAACCTGCCAGAACCCTGATTTAAGGTCGAATTTACTAAATATGGTGGCTTTACTAAGTCTACTAAGAAGGTCTTCTTTGTTAGGTAAAGGATACCTAATCCACTCAAGAACCTTATTAAGAGGCTTATAATTAATAACTAATCTGGGGAATCCTCTTTCCTTTTCAGCTTCATTGTTAACATAAAAAGTTGGACAAGACCAAGGAGATTCACTAGGTTTAATTAAGCCTTTTGCAAGCAAGTCATTGATCTCTTGTTTGCCAAGTTCCATTTGTTGTGATTCATTTGAATAGGTCTAGCCTTAGTAGGAATTAAATGTTCCTTAAATTCCTTAGCATAAGGTAACCTAACAACATGCTTCCTTCTGTGCCAGAAAGCATTGGGTGAATCAGCACAAAGGTTTTTTACCATATAATTTCTAAGTTCTTCAATTTTATTTTGAACCTGTTCGCGGAGAAGAAGTTTTTTTACCTGCTTATACTTAATCTCTTGTTTTAAGAATTTTAATTGAGAAGTTTTACCGTTTAACAAGTTTATAGATTTTGAAATAGATTCATCTTGAATAAATTTCAAATCTCTTTCTTTGGGTTCAGTAATGAAATTAAACATTACCTTTTGACCCAAATGTTCAGTTGTTAAACTGTTATTACTAGTAGTAAATGGATACAACAAATATATAAACATAAGTCCTAAGATGACCTTATCTGTCAAATTACGGATTAAAACAAAAGTTATTTTAAAACACATGTTATCCTGACAAATATGGACTTTAGGAAGTTTATATTTTATTTTCATTTTACTACCATTGGCAGAATTTAATCTTTCACTAATTTTCTTATAAAACTTGGTAGGGATTAACCCTTCCTGAATACAATTAAGGTCTGTACCAATATCAACTAGGGCAGGGAGAGTAATTGTAAAAGTTTTATCGATAACTAGCTTAATAATGATATACCATTTTTGGATGGTAATATCTTTTAATCTCTTTAAAGAATAGCCTTGAACCATAAGAATTGACTCTTTATCTTTAGCGTTAGAAGACTCAGCTTCTTCTTCATTATCTGAAGAATAAGATATATGAAGGTTTGAATCCTTAACGGCAAGATTGGTCATTTCTTTTCTTAAATCAGAAATTTCAGCCTTAAGGACTAGAATTTCCTTTTTAAGCTTATTAACTTCTTGATTTAACTCACCTAAAGTGATTTCCTTATCAGGGGTCTTAAATCTCTCTAAGGTTTTATTAAGGCTAATAATAGGCTTTTCTTTACCTTTAATAACCTTATTCTTTCCTGAATTGTTTTTAGTTAATAAATCTTTTAACTATTTAATATACTGGGTTTTTAACTCGGAATCAGTGATTTTACTAATAAGATCAATTAACAAAGAACTTTCTTCTTCTTCTTTGCTAAGAACATTAATAGTTTTATTACAGCAATCAGATCTGCAATTATCTGTACATAGGGTGACTTCATTTTCTTCGCTATTAGTTTGATTATTATCTTCACCATTAGAGGAATAGGGGATATCAGAATAATCGTTACTATCAACGTCATTCTCTATCCTTATTAACTCTAATAGCTTATCAGTATCCTCTGCAGAAATGTTTAACTGGCTTAATTTCTGCTTAATCTTTCATTCACTTTTATAAAGACCCTTTTTACCACAATTATAACAAGTAATTTGACTCTTGTCTTGATTTTTAGAATTTTTAGAAGATTTTTTATTATGAGTTTTCCTTTTGGACTTAGGTTTCTCAAAATAATCATCTTGTTTATTAGACTGACTAGTTTTCTTCTTATGACGCTTACTACTTTTGCGTTTCTCAGTATATTTTTTTCGATTCTTTCTTGTAGAGGAGCAACTGGAGGTAAACCATATTGTTCGCAGAAAGTACAAAGTTCATATTTAGCTTTATTCTTATCTTTACTAGCTTGTTTAGCAAGTTTATAATCAATACACATTTTTAAACCAATTTTTTTTGGATATAACTGATTATGTCTCAATAAGTGAGATTATCATAATCAATATAACCCAAAGTTTTACTAAGTTCTTCTCTAACTTTGTGAGCAAACAAGTTAGGAAGTTCATTAACAAATTTTTCTTTCCAAAAAGGTTTATTACTATCACTTTCCATCATGACTCGAGAAATAAAAACATCTTTGTACCACCTAAAGTCACTTAGAGTGGGACAAGTGAGATTACTTAACTGATCATGAATTCTTTCAGTAATATTACTAGGTGTTCCAATAAAATATTTTATTATGGTGAAAATTAAGGTATTAACACCATTAGGAATTCCAAAACCAATATCTTCTCTAAAGATTGGTTGACCATCATCATCTAGTTGTCTAGCATGAATTATGCTTGTTGGTCAGATTAGATGACACAATTAACGCGCAAGTATACGCGGCCAACGACTAATATAGAGGGAGTAAAGATATCATCCCACAGAGAATTAATGATAATAGGTCGCCAAACCACTAGCACGTAATCATTTCAGACTTATTTAAACGAGTGGTAGAGAGAATGAATTATTAAAACTACTTTTAAATTAGGTGAGGAATGAAAGTTAAACTAAAGGATCCTAAGGTAGAATTAGATAATGAAGATAAGAGATCCCAATTTCTACTAATGATTCGCCTAAGTCAACACACTCCCAATTCAGGTCAAATCAATCATTATAGTTATTAGCCGAGAACACGAAAGTGGGAGTAGGCCATCTTTCGATGCACCTAAACCATATCACGTGCAATCCACAGGTGATAGACACACGTGAACACCCACATTACTTAAACCACTATATGTCTATGTGATTTACAAATAAATAGGGTTGAAGGTCAAGTTCTCTATTGACTACGAGCGGTGCTTCGATATATATCTATCCTAAGCACAAATCATAAGTCCAACGCCATGTGAACCTACAATCGCCCGCTACCGCGATTGGATCTAAACCTATATTTTGTCTTTCAATCCCATATAGATTATCACAGTAATTGGTTGAAACATAATTAAGCAATTAAAGTATACATCGCAATAGATAAGCACATAGCAATCAAATAAGACCAACATGGAAGGGAAATCAACATTGACTACTCAAAAGGTTCCATTGGAACCTCAAAATAGATTTAAGGCATAGACAACCCAAATATATTATCCACAAGGTTGATAAACATCATCCGAATACAAATTGAATACAAGGAGAGTAAAAGATAGAAAAATGCAAATCTTTTATCTTCTCCAAGTGTTGGATCTTTGATGTCAATCCTTGCTTCAATCTTCTTTAACTAATCTAACCCTAGAAACTACACTAACTAATTAACCCTAAACTTACCTTAATCTACTCCTAATCTATACAAAATGAAAAGGAAAAGGAAGAGGAAAACTAGGGCTAGGGCTAATGTGAGCTCCCTAATGGAGATGCCGAACAAATGAAGGGTTAAGACCCTTATATAATATGCGTCTGCCGATCTGCTAAGTGAAAGTGAAAGCCTGGCCAACAATTAGACTGGCGCAGCTGCGCGAGGATTAGGCTTGGATGAGGCGCGGCCGCGCGGCTACAAAATACTGGCTTTCTGGACTGAGGATTGGCACGGGCGCGCGTGCCTCCTGCCTTGACCCGGCGCGGTCGCGCGGCACCTAAAACTTGGATTCCTGGCTTTTTGCTGCTGGCTCAAGGCTGGTTGCTTCATGCTTGCCTTCTTGTGGACCTTTAGCCTCATTCATTTGCCTCTTCATTCCATGCCATCATGCCTGATTTAATCCAATTTCTGCGCCTTGCCCCATTTAGGCCATCTTTGGTCCTTTTATGCTCAATTTGCACTCGGGGAGTTCCTAAACATGAATAATGCAAAACAAAGGAAAAACATATTAAACGCACAGGATTACTTGAGTTTAAGCAACATAATGAGTTGGAAAGTATCTGAATAAGTGGTCAATAAAACCACTTATCAAATACCCCCAAACTTAAACGTTGCTTGCCCTCAAGTAACCCAAACAAAACTAAACACAAGATGCAATGCAATATCTACAATGTATGCAACCTATACTACTATGAATGCAAATCCATGTTCACAGCCCTCATTGAACTTTCACAGCAATGCCTCAAAAAACCACGAGATAGTCGAACAGATAAGCTACCCAAAACAAGACCATAAGGCATATTCTGTAAATCTAAAACCGCCAGCACTGATGTATTGTGCGTTGTGTGCCTAGCAACCATTAGATATGCATTCAAATAAATAACTCACATACTATGCTTCTTAGGGAAAAAAAAAAGCTTTAACTTAAGAAAAACAGTAAATCATATAAGTTCTAACTAAGACCATGTATTACTAGAGTTAAGAGTCAACAAGGGGTTTTCATTAAGCTTTTATTACTCACGAGGGCGTATTCGCACTTTCTCGTGTACACATTTGACTGTGCAATACCTAGTTCTCTTAGGCTTTTTAATGATATCCATGTAACAAGCTTTCGACCAATGACTCCCAGACCAGACGGGCTTAGGGCGCTGGGTGTAGAGACACCCCTAGGGCTTACTTGCTCGAATATCAAAAGCCACAGAACTCGACGTAGCCGAAGTGTTTATTCTATTTTTTTTCTCTTTCTTAATCTTTGCTTTTCTTTTCTTTTTCTTTTTTTTTCTGCAAGGGAGTGCGTCTTACGCTCCATCTCCCCGCATATATCATGCATGACCCCTGTTTCCCCCAAGCTTAAGCTTTTAACAGTCTACTTATTATTATATACGAACTGAAACTCTTTTATTAAAACATAGTTTTTCCACCAGAAGACAAGTATGTAAACATTTAAACTTAGCATATCATGGTGCTTACTCTATCGTTCTTACTGGTTACACAGTATCTAACAGGTAAGGATTTACATATATGACCATGAAATCAGGCTTAAGTCTCAAATCAGTTCAACAATCAAGTGATTTCAGTTTCTTCACAGGCAACATACATAACTAACCAACTGAAAACTAGATTCATGCAGTATGCTCTAACATAGAATGCAAAAACAAAAGAATTTTTTTTGAAATTATCACAAATTTTAACTATTTACAACCTACATGCACTATATGAACTAACTTACATGCAATGAACTATTTACATGCAAAACATGAAATGAATTACCTATATGCAAAATAAACACCAATACCCCCAAACATAAACTGTTCAATGTCCTCGTTGAAGGTAAAGGTAAAAAGAAACTCCCCTATTCGGCTTCTTATGCTGCATGAAATGAAGTGGCATCCTCTCAGAAGTTTCCCCGTCTCTCTCTGCTCTTGGTAAAATAAACCCCGCTCAACACTATACTCAATGAACCAACCCAACTCCATATCAATCTTGCTCTGCTAGAGATCCCACACTCAATATCTCAATTGATCAAGTTGAGAGGATGAGGTGGATGAGAATTGGTACTTTGGATTGAGGAGGTAGGAGGTTTTCAAAACTAAGGCTTGTAGTGGAGGGGATTGCATGAAATGGAAGAGATGGAGGATTGCATGAACGAACTTGAGGGTTTGGGATAAGTGGCTTGTGTGCTGCTTATAATTTACATGAAGCGATGCCCCCCCAAAATCTGCAAGATTTTCCTTAAGTCAGGCCATTTTTGTGCTATGCGCTGCCGCGCGCGGATGCAGTCTTAAATGGCCGCGGCCGCGCGGCCTGCTATTTTCTATTTCTGCATCCTTTGCTCTGTGCACTTGATTGGCCCTTGAGCTTTGCTTCTTGCAGCATGGATTGACCCTGAGAACGACATATAACATTTATTAAGCCCTCATACATTATCAAAAGTATATTATCTATTTACATCAAGAGAATTAACCATGGAAAATTATTTGCATTAAATTCCCAAAAATTCTCTAAAGGAGCGTATAAGCAATGCAAGTGCATCAGAAGTATGCTATAAGCTTTATGTTCCCAAAAATTATACGCATTCATGCCTAAAACCAAAAAATGTAGGCATGAGCTCCTAAATCTACGAGCAGTCAAAAAATTTAAAATAAATACTAAACTAATAAGAATTAAACAAGGGGGACGAAAGTATGATAGAAAGCAGGAAATGGAGAATTAAAAAAGGAGGGAGATAGAGAAATGATGGGGTGCCTCCCATCGAGCACTTGATTTATAGTCCTCTAGCTGGACTGTGTCTGACCATTGCTATCCGACTCCCCGATAATATTGAAGAACCCCTCCATCCATTAGAATAGCTATGTGACTTTAGAGGCTTCCCAATAGAGGAGGGCTCGGATTTAAACTACCTAGCATAGGATGTGTATAAAGATTCCCCATGTTAAAGGTTGGGGAGCTAGGCAATGGTTCCGTTGTGCTTGTGACATGATATGGGTATTGAGGTTCACACTGCACAACAGATTCTTCTTCTATTCTCTTTTCTTCTGACCACCATGGTGTCAAGACTGCGGACTCTCTTATGTCATCGAGATCCTTATCTATAATGTGGCTTCCAAGGGGGCAAGGGTGTGTAAACTTGAATGGTGTTTCAAACTTCGACGGAGAAGGGTCTTGGGGAATTGTCACTGTCAGTTCACTTTCATTTTCCACATCCCCAATCGTCTCCTCGATATCCATTACCTTATGCTCATCCAGTTGCAAGTGCACTTTTGAATCTCCATCAGTTTCTACATCCATTATATAGCACCAAGTATCCTGGGGATCATTACTCACGGCTTCAGTGGTCTGAGGCATTGGACTTTGACTATCTTGAGCTTCATTTACTTACTCAATCACCTCCTCATTCCTTAAAGCTGTGCTAATTTGCTCTACCCAAGTCTGAAGATCCTCCATTGACTGCTCTTGTTCGACCAAGATCTCCTTTGTTGATGCTAATGAGCTACCCAACATAGTGTTCAATCCTTCCTTTTCAGTTTCAGTCTCAAAATTCATATACTGATGCTCATTGGTAGAAGTGTTGATTAGGGCCATCTGATTCTGGAAGTTCTGGCTTGATTGCTCTTGGCTCCTAAGCCTCTCCTCTTGGCTTTCTAAGCTTCTATACATGAATTCCATTGGAGACTGTTCTCCTTATAAACTTGGGGATTGATATGGGGGTTCTGGTGCATAAGTTGGACTTGGCTCATATTGTTCTTGATAGCTCACGGTATGGTTTTGTAGCCGTTGTTCATCCTCTATCATCAAGGCCTTGCTAATCTGCTCTGCCCAGTTCTGGATGTTCTTGACTGACTTCTGTTGCTCAATCAAGATGTCCTTCAGTGATATATCACCTCCTTCCTCGAAGCTTGCATTTTCTGTGTCACCCTCAAAATTGTGTTGAGGCTCGTAAACTGGAGTCTGGAAGGTGCATTCTGGGGCGTATGCGGGATCTGGATCCCAGTGTTGGTCTTGATAGTAGTTTACTGAAGGGTCTGGGTGATACCCCCAATCTTGTTGATAAGTGGGATAAGGTTCGGTGTAGGAATAACCACCCCCATACTGCTCCTGTCCATAACTGATAGGCTCTTGATGGCTCGCGTAGCTTCCAGCACCGTAGTCATAGGTCACTACCGTCTCTCGATTCTGCTGAGCTGAGACAGTATCCAGCTTCCTCGAGAGAACCTCTAGCTGTGCTGAAAGTGTTGCAATTGGGTTGACGCCATTAGTGTATGCTTCCCTTGGTTGCTCTTGCCTTGTACCATTCCATGGATAGAAATTTAAGCCCATTGTACCAGAAAAGAGAATATGAGAAGAGAATTAAACAAAAACAAAAAGTTTAAATTAAGACTAATTTGATTAAACTAATGTTGGCAAACAGTTATCAAATAATTCCCCTGCAACGGCGCCAAAAACTTGTTGGTCCGATTAGATGACACAATTAACGAGCAAGTATACCCGATCAACGAGTAATAAAGAGTGAGTAAAGATATCGTCCCACAGAGAATTAATGATAATAGGTCGCCAAACCACTAGCACATAATCATTTCAAACTTATTTAAACGGGTGGTAGAGAGAATGAATTATTAAAACTACTTTTAATCTAGACGAGGAATGAAAGTTAAACTAAAGGATCATAAGGTAGAATTAGATAATGAAGATAAAAGATCCCAATTTCCCCTAATGATTTGCCTAAGTCAACACACTCCCAAGTCAGGTCAAATCAATCATTATAGTTATTAGCCGAGAACACGAAAGTGGGAGTAGGCCATCTTTCGATGCACCTAAACCATATCACGTGCAATCCACAGGTGATAGACGCACGTGAACACCCACATTACTTAAACCACTATATGTCTATGTGATTTATAAATAAATAGGGTTGAAGGTCAAGTTCTCTATTGACTACGAGCGGTGCTTCGATATATATCTATCCTAAGCACAAATCATAAGTCCAACGCCATGTGAACCTACAATCGCCTGCTACCGCGATTGGATCTAAACCTATATTTTGTCTTTCAATCCCATATAGGTTATCACAGTAATTGGTTGAAACATAATTAAGCAATTAAAGTAGGCATCGCAATAGATAAGCACATAGCAATCAAATAAGACCAACATGGAAGGGAAATCAACATTGACTACTCAAAAGGTTCCATTGGAACCTCAAAATAGATTTAAGGCATAGACAACCCAAATATATTATCCACAAGGTTGATAAACATCATCCGAATACAAATTGAATACAAGGAGAGTAAAAGATAGAAAAATGCAAATCTTGTATCTTCTCCAAGTGTTGGATCTTTGATGTCAATCCTTGCTTCAATCTTCTTTAACTAATCTAACCCTAGAAACTACACTAACTAATTAACCCTAAACTTACCTTAATCTACTCCTAATCTATACAAAATGAAAAGGAAAAGGAAGAGGAAAACTAGGGCTAGGGCTAATATGAGCTCCCTAATGGAGATGCCGAACAAATGAAGGGTTAAGACCCTTATATAATATGCCTCTGCCGATCTGCTAAGTGAAAGTCAAAACCTGGCCAAAAATTAGACTGGCGCGGCCGCGCGAGGATTATGCTTGGATGGGGCGCGGCCGCACGGCTGTAAAATACTGGTTTTCTGGATTGAGGATTGGCGCGTGTAATACCCGAGAATTTCCATATATTATTAAATAAATATATTAATGGAAATGAGAATTTATTTGGATTTTTTTTTATTATGAGAATGATAAATTCAATTATATTAAATTGAATATTTATGACAATTGAGAAAAATGTAAAGTTTGTGATAAACTCGTTGAGAGCCTAGTGTGGCACAGTGATGGGAAATATTAATAATTATATTAATTGACGAATAATTTTTAAGTGAACAATTAATCTATATTAATTGTTAATTGTTATTAGAGGATATTAATTGATTGTTGTGAGATATTAACTGTGGTTGATTAATAATATGTGATTATTATTATTGCAAGAAATATAATAATAATAAACCACTTGTTTATAATTGTGCTGAGATTTATATTTGTTAATGTGATAATTAATCCTATGATTATTAATTTGGTGTAATTAATAATCAATGAGGAATAAATTAATTAATATTATTGTTAATTAATCAACGAGATAAATAGTCTATTTATGTGACATTATGAATAATAAAACAAATAAGTGAGTGATTAATATAATAAGATTATATTAATTGATATGTACAAATGTGCAATACTTGAATATATAAAGTATATGGAATACAACTATATTATATAGTGTAGAGAGACACTTAAGTGTGACCATGCATGTATATACATAAACTATGTTATATAATGCAATGCGAATATATTACACATAGAAACCATATATTACATGAAGCATAAGTGATTATGTTATATTAAAACTATATGTTAGGAATACATGATAATGCCTATGTGACAAGGTGAGTGTGTATACAGTAAAATAATGTATCATGGATATATTATAAATAATTGTTGATTAATACAATTTAATAATATATGATATAATGTAATGTGGTAGTATCCGATTGTATTATATCAGTAAGATAAACGTACATGGATTATATGTGTGTAAATTACACTTATTACATTATGTGAAGTACATTGTGATTTAAATTATAACCTAAGAGTACATATAATATATAACATAAGTATATGGTGTGTGTATACAAGTGTAGTATTTGCAAATGCTGAGAAGTTAAATCAATTGTCTCATTTTAAGTGTCCCATTTGCTCTTCACGTGAATACACATGAAGCTATCCTACTCCTATATCCTCAAACTCAGCACATTCTAGCTATCATAATGAACAAGGGAGTGGTATTGATAATGAGTTTCACCAACTAATCACCAACTCTCCATTAACCTCTATACAATTCAAATTTACGTTGGTTTGATTTGTGGTATAATCTCATTGCCTGTGTAAGGATTTCTCTACAAATAGGAACTCTTCTTCTTCACATATCAATTGCTGAAAATTGCTAGAGTGTTGAGTGAGAGCCTTATATATCAGTGTTAGTAGAGAATCCTATAGCAGCATTAGCAAGTTTAATTCGTGCTTCGAAGGTATAATTCCATTCCCTGTCTTCATTTTCATTTTCTGTCAAAGAAAAACTCCATTGTAGTTCTCTGAGTTTTTCTTGAAATTCTTGATCATGAGGAATTAAAGTATAAATGGATTATAGAAAGCCTGTGTAGTGTAGTATGGACTTGTATACATGTTAAGATTGGAATGTAGTTGGTTTCAATTCTCATTTTTCTGTCAAGAACTCCGTTTTCATTTTTCTGTAAAAATGTTCAATTCTTGAGTTGAGTTAGAATTTACAAAATTGGTGGTTAAAAATGTTAGTGAGTTGTTATATAGCCTTATAATGTGATAAGGAAGCAATGTGGTTAATTAGAAATGGAATTCGTTGGGAATTTTTGTGTTTGGGTTTTTAAACTGCCGTGTTCTGGAACTGTCTGCCGCTGGCTGGGAGCCGGCGCAGCTGCGCCAGTTTTACACTGGGAAGCTGCGCAGCTGCGCCAGCAGTCTGCAGCAGTTCCCTGCTTTCTGCTTGCTTTCTGCAACGTGATAGTTTTGTGCATTGATTTAAATGAACATGTTAGCATGAGTATTACCTATACACGAGTATATTAACATGAAGTGCACGTGTGTTGGTATAATGTCATACAAGATTAATGGAATGTCTAATAGCGTTGAAATAAATCTCAAGTTTCCTAAACAAACTTTAACATATATAGACCATAAATACATTCTGACTTTTGAGACATAATAGTATGACATAGAAATACATGAAGTGCATGTTAGCTTATCTATATTGGTTCCATGATATAATATGGACATGTGAACCTAACTAGTGCTCATTTCTAACGAAAATATAAGTTTTAAAGGCAAACCTTGACATATAAAGATTATATATATATTCTGATTTTCGGGTATGTTTCTATGGCCTTTACATACATGTCGGACACATTAACTTACGTATATAAATTTCATAATGTAGCATGAACGTGTTAGAACGTATTAGCAAACTTTATTAATTAAAGTATAAGTGTTGAACGTGAACGTCGGCATGTTACATTGAGATTTGAACTTCGATACTTATGAACATGTTTGATAGAACTTGTAGACTTGCTAAGGTATCATTCATGTTTGCCTACTATGTTACTTGTAATGAAACCAAATTTGCGTAAATAAAGTATGCTTTCAAACTAATGATAATGATAGTTGCATATATGTGATATGAAAACTCATGAACATGTTTACTACAAGTTATGTGAACATTTTAAGTGTTTAAAAAGCGAGCATGATAGACCTTATGAGTTCGTGTCCTTGGATGACTTTTAGTCATTGAAAGTATTGACTTAGAATCTATATCACATATAATTGAAACGAGGAAAGGTTGTACAAACATAAAAGTATCTTTTAATATGTTTATATGCTATGTGGTGTTGTTGGCTTGCATGACCGGACAGAAACCATAAGGCACAGCTCAGCCTTGGCTTGGCCAGAGGGCTGCGCAGCTGCGCTGTCCCTAGGCTTAGTCATGGCGCAGCTGCGCCGTCCTGGAATTGAAAGCCATGCAGTTTGACAATCTGATTTTGGACAGATAGCTTATATGACGCCTACATTGCTAGAAATGGTTTACACCCTACTGATATATGTGCATAGGTGATGATTAAGTAACAAGATAATGTTTAACTTATATAATGGAAGCCCATGGGTCAAAGAATCATAGCTACTTGAACATGATGAGTTGGTATAATATCATTTATATTATAACTATGTACTTGATTCGTGATCTGATTTTATACCATATGAGTATAAGTATGACATGTGACTAAGATAGTAACATATATGTATATTGAGTAATAAGTTGTGTAACGGATGTGTTAACTAATGAAAATCTTATGCATATAATACATTATATATAGGATTCGAAAGTGTTGGCTAGCTTTACGTGAATAAACTACGCATAAGGCAAGTATCCTAAACCCTTGCACTACTTTATTTAACGGATATCGTAAGCAAGTATCCTAAACCCTTGCACTACTTTATTTAACGGATATCGTAAGCAAGTATCCTAAACCCTTGCACTACTTTATTTAACGGATATCGTAAGCAAGTATCCTAAACCCTTGCACTACTTTATTTAACGGATATCGTAAGCGAGTATCTAAACCTTATCTCTTTGGATACGAGTATTCTATCTTTGTATATTGCGAACTAGTTCCTACTTAATCGTTTGAATTGAATTAGCATACTTGAACTCTTATTTCATTAAAGCTATTATTCATGTTGAACTTAGTGTTGTTCTTGAATATTGTGAAAGTGTCTATGCCATTTGATTCGGCTAGACTTACATTATTGAAAAGCGACCCAAAACCAATTGATTGGTGCGGGATCTTATATATGACTGAGAAGAACAAACTATAACTGTCGGAGAACCGACGCGCGCACTTGAGTATGATTGATTGTTATGCATAACGAGGGTACTTTAGGCTGATCACCTGTTGTATCTGTTTTTGTTGGATTTTCAGTTTATTACTGTCAAATCCTATGGAAGTTCATAGTCCTTAGTGACTGCTCAGTATTCAGTTATCTTGAAATCTTGAATTGATTTATTATTGAATCATATTGATATTATTCTGTCCTTAGTGGCTGTTATTGAGAACTGTTGATATTCTTGCTATCCTTGAACTATCAAACTTTCCTATACCCTTTCGAGAATTGAGAATTATATCATTTACCCTTGTTGTATATTACTTGCTGAGCAATTTGTGCTCATTCTTGCTTTTTCCTAAAACATTTCAGTTAAGGCAGAGCATGGCGAACCTTCGGGCATTGATAAGGGCAAGGGCAAGGCTACCAACTAGCTTGTCTCTTTTATGTTTTAATATTTTAATGTTGTATTAAGATAATGTAGTAAGACTGGATTTGATTATGTTTAAGCTTAAGTTAGATTATGTAATAAGTCATTTATTGATATTATTATGTTATCTATTAAGTACTGTAGGTTGCGAGACTTGGGGGAATAATTATAATAAATCATTGTAAATTATTCTAGAATAGAATTTCCGCTGTGATTGTGCAATATTTAGTTATTATTATTGTGATGTATTACCATGAGCACGTGATGAACCGAATTCGAGAGACCAAGTGGCGGTCTTAGAATTTGGGGGCGTCACAGGTTGGTATCAAAGCCGTAGTTATAAACCTTAGGAACGAGTGTCCTTGGACTATAGCTTAGGTGAACTTAGAAGTTAGGAAGGAGATAAAACTCATGTAGAGTTTTCCTTGAGAGACTTAGTCTGTTATGAAATGTAACTTCATTCTATACAATGAACTTATGTTTTATTTAACATTCTAATGGAGTTGCTGTTTGTTTGCCTTGTGTTTGTGATTGTAGGATGACAGACACAGGTGTAACTAGTAGAGTAGCAGAGGAGGAGCCCAGAGATATACATGTAGTATACGAGGCACCTCTAGAGGCTGTGCCAGTGCAGGCAGTTGCACCATCCGAGTTTGATGATGAGGATGAGATCGAGATTGAGATAGAGACTGATCCAGAGGAGGAGCCGATGGAGGATGAGCCAGTAGAGGACTCTGATGAGGCTACTATAGAGGAACAGATGTTAGGCGAGTACGAGGAGCGTGTTCTAGAGTTAGACTGCAGAGTCCAGGAGCTGGAGGCAGAGGCCCACGAGAGAGAGTCTGAGTTCCAGAAGCTGAGGGACGAGGACCACCAGAGGAAGCTGGCTATGCAAGAGTTAGAGGTGGAGATTGCCTACCGTAGGGAGGCAGGGATCCAAATGGGAACTCTGTTTCATAAGTCAGTGGCTAGGAATGCAGATTTGGCAGAGAAGCTAGAAGAGGTTGAGCAGAGGGAACTGAGTGAGAAGACTGAGAAAGAGGCACTCCGTACTCAGCTAGAGTTGGAAGTGATGGATAGGTTACACTTCGAGGAGAAGTGGGAAGCGTCCAATGAGAGAGCTGACGACCTTGAGGACGAGGTCAGGTGCAAGAAGAGAAAGATGAACAAGATGGGGTATGTGTTCCGTTCAGCTTTTGAGAGGGTGATTGATGGTGTGTACCACTACCCGGCAGAACAGGGACAGACTCTACATACCTTGAGCCGAGAGCTGTTTGCGTATATAGCACAGTTGGAGTACAAGAGCGCAGTGGAGCGCGGGATGATGGGATGAGATTTCCTTAGTCAGTCTAGTGGTAGTACTAGTTGTGTCTTTATGTATTGTATATACTATGTTGTAATCCCGATCTTTTGTGTAAGATGTGGGATGATGATGTAAACCCCGAGTTAGCTTTTTGTTAGAGGGGTAGTATGGTAGTAGGTTGGTATATTCCCCATCTTTTGTGATATTAGGGGATATATGTGATAACATTTATAGCAGTATGCTGGGGAAATCATGTAATGAAATGAAATGGCATATGAATATAAATGGAGTTGATTTTAGAAACGTGTTATAAATTTATTCTTTTAGTATTAAAAGAAATACTTAAGTAATATACTTGAATAATAATAAAATGAAAACTTGTGATGCAGATAATGCCGCCCAGACGTAGATTGACAGCACCCGAAGAATCTGTTAACAATGAGAGAGAACAAGTAGACCCGATCCAGAAACTGGTAGACTTGTTAGGAGAAGCCTTAAGGGGAAGGAACAATGAACCCGTTCGCCCGAACCCTCAAACTGTGCCAGTAACAACCTTTAAAGACTTTAAGAGTGTAGGACCCCCGGAGTTCGAGGGAACTACCGACCCAATCATCGCACAAACGTGGATCAAAGAGATCGAAAAAGCTTTCACTATAGCTAGCGTAGGCGAAGATCAGAAGACGGTGTTTGCCACGTACATGATGAGGGGAGAAGCGAACTACTGGTGGGAGGCTAATCAACAAAGAGCTGGAGAAGGGATAATAGCTTGGGATAAGTTTAAGACACTGTTCTTCGAAAATTACTTTCCAAAAAGTATGAAGAATAGGATGGAGGTGAAATTCCTAGAGTTAAAACAAGGTGAGATGACGGTGGCGCAATACGCGGCTAGGTTTAACGAACTAGCGCGATTTGCGGAGCACCAAGTTGGTGATGAAGAGAGGAAGGCTAGACGCTTTGAACAAGGGTTGAAGCCATGGCTGTTCAATAAGGTATCAGTTCTTCAAATTGATTCCTTTGCAACATTACTGGAGAAGGCAATCATTGCGGAAGGCGGCAGTGAGGCCTTAAGTCAGTATAACAAAGAAAAGAAAGGAAAGAATACTGGAGGAGAGAATCGTACGGGAGGAAGTAGTAGCGGAGGAAGCAACTTGGGAAAGAGAAAGTGGGAGAATAATAACAACAACAAAAACAACAATAATCAATCAGGGAATTTTCGTGGAGGTTTCAAGAAGAGGGCTGAAGGATGCCCGAAGTGTGGGAAGAATCACCAGGGCGAGTGCTGGAAGGGACGTGGCACTTGCTACAACTGCGGACAGGAAGGGCACATCTCGCCTAACTGTTTGAAACCGAAGAAGATACAAGGATGCTTTGCTTGTGGCTCGACGGAGCACCGAATTAAGGACTGCCCAAAGAAGGGAAGTGGCGGGGGTAGTAATCAGCAAGGAGGCAACAAGCTGATGATCGGTGGACCGGCACAATCCAACCGCCCAACCGCCAGAACTTTTAACATGACCGTCCAAGACGCAGTGGCTGCGAAGGATGTGGTGTCAGGTATAATCCCAATCAATGATATAAATGCTTATGTATTATTTGATTCGGGTGCCACCTGTTCTTTTGTATCTGAAGAATTTGCTAGTAGACTTAGTAAACCTCGAGAACTATTAGAAAATCCTTTGATCATAGAAGTTGCTAATAAGGAAGTGATCCCTGTAGAATACGTTTATCGAAATTGTCGCGCAAATATTAGTAAACATGAACTGAGCGTAGACTTGATTCCTATTAGACTGGGAGAATTTGACGTAATACTGGGAATGGATTGGTTGTATAACCATGCTGCGATAATTGACTGTCAGAACAAATGTGTGAACCTTCAGACTCCGAGTAAGTCTAAGGTAGTGTTTTATGGTAGCTCATCGCTTAAGCAATCGTGTTGCGTTACGATGATGCAGGCCAAGAAATTGTTAAGGAAAGGATGTGGAGGATATTTAGCTTACATCGTTGATACTCGGAAAAAGGGAGTAGAAATTAAGGATATATACGTAGTTAATGAATTTCAAGACGTGTTTCCGGACGATCTGCCTGGTCTTCCGCCAGACAGAGAAATCGAATTCGTAATAGACTTAGCACCGGGAACGGCACCGATTTCAAAAGCTCCATATCGTATGGCACCAGTAGAAATGAAGGAATTGATGATACAATTGCAAGAGTTGTTGGATAAGGGTTACATTCGACCGAGTGTTTCTCCTTGGGGAGCACCAGTGCTATTCGTTAAGAAGAAGGACGGATCGATGAGACTCTGTATCGATTATCGAGAATTGAACAGAGTAACGATCAAGAACCGATATCCGCTACCGAGGATAGACGACTTGTTTGATCAACTGAAGGGAGCAAAGTGTTTCTCGAAGATCGACCTACGAACAGGATATCATCAACTGAAAGTGAGGGATGAGGACATACCAAAGACTGCGTTTCGAACCCGTTATGGGCACTACGAGTTTTTGGTAATGTCATTCGGATTGACTAATGCTCCGGCAGCATTTATGGACTTGATGAACCGAGTTTTCAAGCCATACTTGGATAAATTTGTAGTGGTTTTTATCGACGACATTTTGATCTACTCAAAGACAGAGGAAGAACACGCCGAACATCTAAAGATTATTTTGGAGGCACTAAGGAAGGAGAAGATGTATGCAAAATTTTCTAAGTGCGAATTTTGGATGGAGAAGGTTCAATTCTTAGGCCACGTGGTGGATAAGAATGGAATCTCTGTAGACCCTGCGAAGGTTGAAGCAGTAAGTAATTGGGAACAACCGAAAACACCGACAGAGGTGAGAAGCTTCTTAGGGTTAGCTGGGTACTATCGGAGATTTATCCAAGATTTTTCTAAGATAGCAACCCCGTTGACCAATTTGACTAGAAAGACGGTGAAATTTGTATGGACCGACAAATGCGAAGAAAGTTTTCAAGAACTGAAAAGGAGATTGAGCGAAGCACCTGTGTTATCATTACCAGATGATGCGGGAAATTTTGTGGTGTATAGTGATGCATCGCACAAGGGACTTGGCTGTGTGCTTATGCAGCACGGCAAGGTCATTGCATATGCATCACGACAATTAAAGGATTACGAAAAATGATACCCTACTCACGACTTAGAGTTAGCGGCAGTAGTTTTTGCGTTAAAGATATGGAGACATTATCTATACGGAGAAAAATGTGAGATATACACGGACCACAAAAGTCTGAAATATATCTTCACACAGAAGGAGTTAAACATGCGACAGAGAAGGTGGTTAGAATTAATCAAAGACTATGACTGCGATATTCTTTATCACCCGGGAAAGGCAAATGTGGTTGCCGACGCTCTGAGCAGGAAGGGAAGGGAGAAGTTGTTTAATTTGACGACTCAGGAAGAGTTGATAAGAGAGATGGAGAAATTGGAGATAGAAGTAAAAGGACCAGAAAAGTCTGGTGAGAAGTTAATTGTAATGGAAGCTTGTCCGACGTTGTTGGATAGAGTAAAGGAAGCTCAGGAAAAGGATGAAGAGTGTGAGAAAATCCGAAAGAGGATCACAGAAAGTGAGGGAGAAAAATTTCGAATGGATAAAGACGGTATTTTGAGATTTGAAGGGAGAGTGTGGGTACCAGCGGTAACTGAGTTGAGGGAAGAGATTTTGCACGAGGCACACAATACGACATATTCCGTTCATCCGGGAGGCACAAAGATGTACCGAGATCTAAGGCAACATTTTTGGTGGCCTAATTTGAAACGGGAAGTCGCAGAGTGCGTCAGTAGATGCTTGACTTGCCAACGCGTTAAAGCAGAGCATCAGCGGCCAAGTGGTTTACTACAACCGTTAGAAATACCAGAATGGAAATGGGAGCATATTACCATGGACTTCGTGGTAGGACTTCCAGTTACACAGAAAGGTTATGATGCTATTTGGGTTATCGTGGATCGACTAACGAAGACCGCACACTTTCTACCAATCAAGATCCGCTACAATTTGAACCAATTAGCAAGCCTATATGTAAAAGAAATTATTTCACGACATGGAGTGCCGGTGTCAATTGTCTCTGATCGAGATCCGCGCTTCACGTCCAATTTTTGGAAGAGCTTGCAAGAAAGAATGGGAACGCAGTTGAGGTTGAGTACAGCTTATCATCCTCAAACAGACGGACAAAGTGAGCGAACAATACAAACGCTGGAGGACATGCTTAGGACTTGCGTGATGGATTTTAAGGGAAATTGGGACGACCACCTACCCTTAGTCGAATTTGCGTATAATAATAGTTACCATGCGAGTATCGGCATGCCACCGTATGAAGCTCTTTACGGGAGAAAATGCAGAACGCCATTATGTTGGGACGAAGTCGGAGAACGACGAATACTCGGACCAGAATTAGTTCAACAAACCGCAGACGTGGTGACAGTGATAAGAGCCAGATTATTAGCAGCTCAAGATCGCCAGAAGAAATACGCAGATTTGCATCGGCAGGACCGAGACTTCAAAGTCGGCAGTTTTGTATTCTTGAAAGTATCTCCATGGAAGGGAAAAATCCGTTTCGGCAAGAAAGGAAAATTGAGTCCAAGATTCATAGGACCGTTCGAGATACTGAAGCGAGTGGGCGAAGTGGCATACAAAATTGCGTTGCCACCCGAACTGGAGCACATCCACAACGTGTTTCACATTTCCGTGTTGCGACCGTACAAGGCTGACTACAAGCACATAATTTCTTACGAGCCCATTCAAGTGGAGAAGAACTTGGCGTATGAAGAAATTCCTGTCCAGATATTAGATAGGAAAGAACAAACTTTGAGAAATAAAGTTATTTCGTCTGTAAAGGTACTTTGGCGTAACCACGATGTCGAGGAGGCAACGTGGGAATTAGAAGGTAGGATAATGAGGGATTATCCCCATTTATTTGTGTAACCTTGTAGCAATTCCGGGACGGAATTTTTATAAGGGGGGGAGGATGTAATACCCGAGAATTTCCATATATTATTAAATAAATATATTAATGGAAATGAGAATTTATTTGGATTTTTTTTTATTATGAGAATGATAAATTCAATTATATTAAATTGAATATTTATGACAATTGAGAAAAATGTAAAGTTTGTGATAAACTCGTTGAGAGCCTAGTGTGGCACAGTGATGGGAAATATTAATAATTATATTAATTGACGAATAATTTTTAAGTGAACAATTAATCTATATTAATTGTTAATTGTTATTAGAGGATATTAATTGATTGTTGTGAGATATTAACTGTGGTTGATTAATAATATGTGATTATTATTATTGCAAGAAATATAATAATAATAAACCACTTGTTTATAATTGTGCTGAGATTTATATTTGTTAATGTGATAATTAATCCTATGATTATTAATTTGGTGTAATTAATAATCAATGAGGAATAAATTAATTAATATTATTGTTAATTAATCAACGAGATAAATAGTCTATTTATGTGACATTATGAATAATAAAACAAATAAGTGAGTGATTAATATAATAAGATTATATTAATTGATATGTACAAATGTGCAATACTTGAATATATAAAGTATATGGAATACAACTATATTATATAGTGTAGAGAGACACTTAAGTGTGACCATGCATGTATATACATAAACTATGTTATATAATGCAATGCGAATATATTACACATAGAAACCATATATTACATGAAGCATAAGTGATTATGTTATATTAAAACTATATGTTAGGAATACATGATAATGCCTATGTGACAAGGTGAGTGTGTATACAGTAAAATAATGTATCATGGATATATTATAAATAATTGTTGATTAATACAATTTAATAATATATGATATAATGTAATGTGGTAGTATCCGATTGTATTATATCAGTAAGATAAACGTACATGGATTATATGTGTGTAAATTACACTTATTACATTATGTGAAGTACATTGTGATTTAAATTATAACCTAAGAGTACATATAATATATAACATAAGTATATGGTGTGTGTATACAAGTGTAGTATTTGCAAATGCTGAGAAGTTAAATCAATTGTCTCATTTTAAGTGTCCCATTTGCTCTTCACGTGAATACACATGAAGCTATCCTACTCCTATATCCTCAAACTCAGCACATTCTAGCTATCATAATGAACAAGGGAGTGGTATTGATAATGAGTTTCACCAACTAATCACCAACTCTCCATTAACCTCTATACAATTCAAATTTACGTTGGTTTGATTTGTGGTATAATCTCATTGCCTGTGTAAGGATTTCTCTACAAATAGGAACTCTTCTTCTTCACATATCAATTGCTGAAAATTGCTAGAGTGTTGAGTGAGAGCCTTATATATCAGTGTTAGTAGAGAATCCTATAGCAGCATTAGCAAGTTTAATTCGTGCTTCGAAGGTATAATTCCATTCCCTGTCTTCATTTTCATTTTCTGTCAAAGAAAAACTCCATTGTAGTTCTCTGAGTTTTTCTTGAAATTCTTGATCATGAGGAATTAAAGTATAAATGGATTATAGAAAGCCTGTGTAGTGTAGTATGGACTTGTATACATGTTAAGATTGGAATGTAGTTGGTTTCAATTCTCATTTTTCTGTCAAGAACTCCGTTTTCATTTTTCTGTAAAAATGTTCAATTCTTGAGTTGAGTTAGAATTTACAAAATTGGTGGTTTAAAAATGTTAGTGAGTTGTTATATAGCCTTATAATGTGATAAGGAAGCAATGTGGTTAATTAGAAATGGAATTCGTTGGGAATTTTTGTGTTTGGGTTTTTAAACTGCCGTGTTCTGGAACTGTCTGCCGCTGGCTGGGAGCCGGCGCAGCTGCGCCAGTTTTACACTGGGAAGCTGCGCAGCTGCGCCAGCAGTCTGCAGCAGTTCCCTGCTTTCTGCTTGCTTTCTGCAACGTGATAGTTTTGTGCATTGATTTAAATGAACATGTTAGCATGAGTATTACCTATACACGAGTATATTAACATGAAGTGCACGTGTGTTGGTATAATGTCATACAAGATTAATGGAATGTCTAATAGCGTTGAAATAAATCTCAAGTTTCCTAAACAAACTTTAACATATATAGACCATAAATACATTCTGACTTTTGAGACATAATAGTATGACATAGAAATACATGAAGTGCATGTTAGCTTATCTATATTGGTTCCATCATATAATATGGACATGTGAACCTAACTAGTGCTCATTTCTAACGAAAATATAAGTTTTAAAGGCAAACCTTGACATATAAAGATCATATATATATTCTGATTTTCGGGTATGTTTCTATGGCCTTTACATACATGTCGGACACATTAACTTACGTATATAAATTTCATAATGTAGCATGAACGTGTTAGAACGTATTAGCAAACTTTATTAATTAAAGTATAAGTGTTGAACGTGAACGTCGGCATGTTACATTGAGATTTGAACTTCGATACTTATGAACATGTTTGATAGAACTTGTAGACTTGCTAAGGTATCATTCATGTTTGCCTACTATGTTACTTGTAATGAAACCAAATTTGCGTAAATAAAGTATGCTTTCAAACTAATGATAATGATAGTTGCATATATGTGATATGAAAACTCATGAACATGTTTACTACAAGTTATGTGAACATTTTAAGTGTTTAAAAAGCGAGCATGATAGACCTTATGAGTTCGTGTCCTTGGATGACTTTTAGTCATTGAAAGTATTGACTTAGAATCTATATCACATATAATTGAAACGAGGAAAGGTTGTACAAACATAAAAGTATCTTTTAATATGTTTATATGCTATGTGGTGTTGTTGGCTTGCATGACCGGACAGAAACCATAAGGCACAGCTCAGCCTTGGCTTGGCCAGAGGGCTGCGCAGCTGCGCTGTCCCTAGGCTTAGTCATGGCGCAGCTGCGCCGTCCTGGAATTGAAAGCCATGCAGTTTGACAATCTGATTTTGGACAGATAGCTTATATGACGCCTACATTGCTAGAAATGGTTTACACCCTACTGATATATGTGCATAGGTGATGATTAAGTAACAAGATAATGTTTAACTTATATAATGGAAGCCCATGGGTCAAAGAATCATAGCTACTTGAACATGATGAGTTGGTATAATATCATTTATATTATAACTATGTACTTGATTCGTGATCTGATTTTATACCATATGAGTATAAGTATGACATGTGACTAAGATAGTAACATATATGTATATTGAGTAATAAGTTGTGTAACGGATGTGTTAACTAATGAAAATCTTATGCATATAATACATTATATATAGGATTCGAAAGTGTTGGCTAGCTTTACGTGAATAAACTACGCATAAGGCAAGTATCCTAAACCCTTGCACTACTTTATTTAACGGATATCGTAAGCAAGTATCCTAAACCCTTGCACTACTTTATTTAACGGATATCGTAAGCAAGTATCCTAAACCCTTGCACTACTTTATTTAACGGATATCGTAAGCAAGTATCCTAAACCCTTGCACTACTTTATTTAACGGATATCGTAAGCGAGTATCTAAACCTTATCTCTTTGGATACGAGTATTCTATCTTTGTATATTGCGAACTAGTTCCTACTTAATCGTTTGAATTGAATTAGCATACTTGAACTCTTATTTCATTAAAGCTATTATTCATGTTGAACTTAGTGTTGTTCTTGAATATTGTGAAAGTGTCTATGCCATTTGATTCGGCTAGACTTACATTATTGAAAAGCGACCCAAAACCAATTGATTGGTGCGGGATCTTATATATGACTGAGAAGAACAAACTATAACTGTCGGAGAACCGACGCGCGCACTTGAGTATGATTGATTGTTATGCATAACGAGGGTACTTTAGGCTGATCACCTGTTGTATCTGTTTTTGTTGGATTTTCAGTTTATTACTGTCAAATCCTATGGAAGTTCATAGTCCTTAGTGACTGCTCAGTATTCAGTTATCTTGAAATCTTGAATTGATTTATTATTGAATCATATTGATATTATTCTGTCCTTAGTGGCTGTTATTGAGAACTGTTGATATTCTTGCTATCCTTGAACTATCAAACTTTCCTATACCCTTTCGAGAATTGAGAATTATATCATTTACCCTTGTTGTATATTACTTGCTGAGCAATTTGTGCTCATTCTTGCTTTTTCCTAAAACATTTCAGTTAAGGCAGAGCATGGCGAACCTTCGGGCATTGATAAGGGCAAGGGCAAGGCTACCAACTAGCTTGTCTCTTTTATGTTTTAATATTTTAATGTTGTATTAAGATAATGTAGTAAGACTGGATTTGATTATGTTTAAGCTTAAGTTAGATTATGTAATAAGTCATTTATTGATATTATTATGTTATCTATTAAGTACTGTAGGTTGCGAGACTTGGGGGAATAATTATAATAAATCATTGTAAATTATTCTAGAATAGAATTTCCGCTGTGATTGTGCAATATTTAGTTATTATTATTGTGATGTATTACCATGAGCACGTGATGAACCGAATTCGAGAGACCAAGTGGCGGTCTTAGAATTTGGGGGCGTCACAGCGCGGGCACGCGTGCCTGCTGCCTTGACCCGACGCGGCCGCGCGGCTCCTGAAACTTGGATTCCTGGCTATTTTCTGCTGGCTCAAGGATGGATGCTTCATGCTTGCCTTCTTGTGGACCTTTAACCTCGTTCATTTGCCTCTTCATTCCATGGCATCATACCTGATTTAAGCCACTTTCTGTGCCTTGCCCCATTTAGGCCATCTTTGGTCCTTTTACGCTCAATTTGCACTCGGGGAGTTCCTAAACATGAATAATGTAAAACAAAGGAAAAACATATTAAACGGACATGATTACTTGAGTTTAAGCAACAGAACGAGTTGGAAAATATCTGAATAAGTGGTCAATAAAACCACTTATCAATGCTATTTCTAGCGTCTTCATTAAGGTGTTTCTCCCACCCTGAACGAAGAACACCAGTAAATCCATTAGTTAATATTTCAACATTTTCAGGCTGGGTTAAGGCACTGAATGCTGTAATATAACTATTGGCAACCATAGACAGATGATTCATTTTAGTGAGAATCTGATGTTCATTAAAACCATCAATATTTCATTCATAAATTTTATTAGAAGAAATAAAAAATTGATTATCTTGATTTTTCTCTTCGAACTGAAGGTCTGGAGGAGTAGGTCTAGAATACCAATTTTTTGCTATACTAGTGTTACTAAAAGTTAATTTATTTAACTGCTCGTTAAGATCTGGGAAAGAAGCCGTTTCAGACTTATTATCTGATTGACTTATACTTTCATCGTCATCAGATTCTTCAACCTGATCAATGATAGCAATAGTACCACTAGCTTCACCAGAACTCATCTTTTTAAATAGTTTATCAATAGATTTAACTAAATCAGAATCTTTATTAGGCAATCCAAAACCTTCACTTTTTTTCGGGAGTGTTAATAAAGACTGATCTATCTTTTTATCAGGATTTTTTTATCACAGATTGATCAAATTTTTCTTCAATTTTATCTAACTGTTTTCCAATAGTGGCTAAATACTGGTTAGTAAAATTATTTTGTTCAATAATTTTTTTTTTCATCAGTTTTGCCATCAGCAACCTTAAAAGGGCTAGCAACAACTGATGTGTTTTTAACATGTAAAAGAACAGTTTCTAAAGGAGGATGAGTAGCCAGAATTTTTGACTTATCCTCTTTTGTCCACTGACTTTTAGTCAAAACCTTACAATTACAATGATAATTATCATACCAATCATAAAAGGTAATGTAAATTTTTTCTTTATTAATAAATTTTTTCCATTTATTAACAATTTTATCTCTGTCATGCTTATCGTATTTATCATGAAAAGCATGCCTTTTGTCTTTATTAGTTTGGAATTAAAATCCTCAACCAGATTATTCCAATCTAATACAAATTCTTTATTAAGGACTCTTAACTGATGATTAATAGGGGCTTCAAAATCTGAAGGAGTAGGTCCTAATGAAGATGTAGGAGAAAGATCTTGATCTTCTTGTACTGTATCATTAGTATAACAAGGGTGACTGGTTTGACCTTGATTTAAAATACCTTTCATTTTAATATCAGGCATAGAAAGATTACTTAGTATTTCAGTATATCTTCTAGAAGAAATAGAAGGAACTGAAGAACTAGTAAATTATTCTATGACAACGGGTCTTCTGGTACGTTCTAAGCTAACTCTGACAGTACCATCAGAAACTGTTTAATGTTTTCAACATTTAACAAATTGTTAATAACAGGTTTAGGAGGAAGCTCATTAGGAAGAACCCATTAACTAGGTAAAGTAACATCCTTCCAAAGAATAGATCTTGGAGTTTGGATATTAGCATTACTAGTACTGCTTTGAATTAAAACAGTGTGATCTTTGGGACTCTTATTAAGAGCATGAACATTTAAATTAGTTTTCATTGTTTTATAATAAATTCTATAAATTAAAGCAAGAGGTTGAGATCCCTCAATCATCTGAATGATTTCTCTTGCAATTTTAATGTTTTAAACCAATGCTTTTAACAAATTCACGTCACTGAGGCTTAATGGAAGATCAGGAAAGCAATTAAAATGGACAGGTCCATCATGCATACTTGATTCCATTATTCCAATTAAACTAGGGAAATAATTGAGAAAGCGAGCATCTCTTAAACACAAAAAGATACTCAAATTAATTCCCTTAATATTCAAAGGTTTAACAGCAACTTGAACTAATCCAATATGAATAAAATTATAACCTTTCTTCCTGTGTTTATTGATAACATCAGGAGATAAAAGACTACAATTCTCATATTCCTTGTTAATAGCATAAACTCTTTCTACAGTTTTAACATTATAATTAGTTTTAAAGGTATCTAAGAAGGTTGACTTGTATATCTCTCTAGGGGATACACTGGGTATATTCCAATTACTCAAAGTTTGATTAATGTTTTCATAATTGTGTTTTTCTTTGTTAACTACGTCTTGGACTGGAGGTAAAGCTGACCGATTACTAACTGAGGAACTAGATCTGAACAATCTACTCATTTTAGAAAATTAAAAAATTTTAAAATCAAAGTTCTGCCATACATACCCTTCTTACCTTAAGCAGACGCATACCTATGTTCTAGGTCAGACACCCGAACATGGAACTGAGTTGTAGAAACGCCAGAACATGCGTTTATGTACTAAAATATACAAAATATAAGCAAAAATGACCATGGAACTAAGTTCCGGGCATATTCAGAAAGTAAAACTTAACTTGCAAGTGTATAAAAGTGCAATGATGTAATAGGAACTTCCAAATCGTAAAAATACTCGCAATGGAATGCTACACGTGCTTTTTTATAAATCGTAGGCTTTAAACGTCCGTTTCTACCAGTTAATTTTTGATATGTGGTAGTATGTGGGTGTATCTACGTGTTAGAGTAAAACAATTTGGGTTTGGAGTACAAGAAAATGGCTGAGAAACCAAACGGGCAGAGGTTCAGAGCATTTTCTCATTATCAAATGAGCTGGGGGTCACCTTATATATATAGACCTAGGAGAAGCAGCTCTACATGCGGCAGCCATAGGTAGAGGTGCAGCTCCACGTGGCGGGGACTATTGCATCGAAGTACGTACACTCCGAGCAACGCGAGGTCATATTTAAAACTTTTTAACTTTTGATCAGAGCGTCCGTTTGAGGCGTGTTGTACCTTTTCGGAAAGCCCTCGCCGAGAGTGTCGCAATAACATGGGAGTAAAACTTTTTCGAGTCCAAAAAGATGGGTTCATAACTGGGTCTTTGATTCCTCGTAGTTTATCCGTTGAGCTGTCTTGCGCTGTTTCCACTCGGGATAATTGTTATAGTTTTTTATGACCTTGGTGGCATTAATTCGGCTCATGTTTGACCGAATCAATTTTAAGTTGGTAAAATGGCCACTTTGCCCCTCCCGGGGTTGCCTTCAGTGCTGGCATGGCCTTTGGCTGACTTCTCGGGGTTGTCTCCGAGGTTTGGATCTTAGCCGATTCTGTTTGTCCTCAGGGTTGTCTCTGAGACTTACTTTGTTCTTCCAGGTTTATCTCTAGAGATGATGTGAGGCTTCGGGGTTGTCTCCGAAGTTGACCTGACCTCTCGGGTTGAGACCGGGGATGACCTGTACTTTCTGGGTTAAGACCGGGGCTGACCTGTACCTCTCAAGTTGAGACCGGGGCTGACCTGTACCTCCCGGGTTAAGACCGGGGTTAACCTGAACCTCCCGGGTTGAGACTGGGGCTGTCCTGTACCTCCCGAGTTGAGACCGGGGCACCTGTACCTCCCAGGTTGAGATCGAGGTTGACCTGTACCTCCTGGGTTGAGACCAAGGCTGACTTGTACCTCCCAGGTTGAGACTGGGGTTGACCAGTACCTCCCGAGTTAAGACCGGGGCTGACCTGTACCTCCCAAGTTGAGACCGGGGCTGACCTTTACCTCACGAGTTGAGACTGGGGTTGACCTGTACCTCATGGGTTGAGACCGGCGCTGACCTGGCTTCCTGGTATTAAGACCGGGGTTTAGTTGAAATGTAACTTCATTCTATACAATGAACTTATATTTTATTTAACATTCTAATGGAGTTAATTTTTGTTTGTCTTGTGTTTATGTTTATAGGATGACAGACATAGGTGTACCTAGTAGAGTGGCAGAGGAGGAGCCCAGGGATATACATGTAGTATACGAGTCACCTCTAGAGGCTATACTAGTGCAGGCTGTTGCACCATTCGAGTCTGACGACGAGGACGAGATTGAGATAGAGTCCGATTTAGAGGAGGAGCCGATGGAAGACGAGCCGATGGGGGATGAGCCAGTGGAGGATTCTGATGAGGCTACTGTAGAGGAGCAGATGTTAGACAAGTATGAGGAGCATATTCTAGAGTTGGACTACAGAGTCTAGGAGTTGGAGGATGAGGCCCAAGAGAGAAAGTTGGAGTTCCAGAAACTAAGGGACGAAGACCATCAGAGGAAGCTGGCAATGCAAGAATTAGAGGTGGAGATTGCTTACCGCAAGGAGGCAGGGATCCAGATGAGGACCTTATTCCACAAGTTGGTATCCAGAAATGTAGATCTGGTAGGGAAGCTAGAAGAGGTCGAGCAGAGGGAGCTGAGTGAGAAGACCGAGAAGGAAGCACTCCGTACTCAGCTAGAGTTGGAGATTATGGATAGGATACACTTCGAGGAGAAGTGGGAAGCGGCTAACGAGAGAGCTGACGACCTAGAGGATGAGGTCAGATGCAAGAGGAGGAAGATGAACGAGATGGGGTATGTGTTCCATTCAGCTTTTGAGAGGGTGATTGATGGTTTGTACCACTACCCAGCGGAGTAGGGACAGACCCTACATACTTTGAGCCTAGAGCTGATAGCATACATAGCACAGATCGAGTACAAGAGCGCTGTGGAGCGTGGGATGATGGGATGAGACCCTTAACTAGACTAGCAGTAGCTTTAGTGGTTTTCTTTTGTGATGTACATGTTGTGTTGTAATCCCAACTTTTTGTGTAAAGTGTGGGATAGTTACGTAAACCACGAGTAAGCTTTTATTAAAGGGGTAGTATGTTAGAGTTCCCCGCCTTTTGTGATATTACGGGATATATGATAACATTTATAGAAATATGCTAGGGGAAATCATGTAATGAAACAATTTGGCATATGAATATAAATGAAGCTTATTATAGAAATGTGTTATAAAATTTTAAACCTTTAGTATTAAAAGAAATACTTAAGTAATATAACTGAGTAATAATAACATGATAATTTGTGATGCAGATAATGCCGTCCAGACGTAGATTGACTGCACCCGAAGAATCAGTTAATAACGAGAGGGAGCAAGTAGATCCCATCCAGAAGCTAGTTGATATATTAGGAGAAGCTCTTAGGGGGAGAAACAACGAACCCGTTTGCCCAAACCCTCAAGAAGTGCCAGTGATAACCTTTAAAGACTTTAGGAGTGTAGGTGTTGGGTTTGTACGTAACGCAATCATGTAATCAAATCACATAAATAGGGCGGAAGTGTAAAAAAACTAGGTTTTCAAAAATTTATACAAACCCATTACCATGATCATTCTTGTGCATCAATTATCAGTGAATGAAGAAGGAGAAAAACAGAATTATACCTTTGAAGATCCAAGCTTCCTCAGGTACAAGTTCTACTCCTTTGATTCCTTTGATTCCTCTGTAGTGGCTCCTTCCCTTGATCAATGTCAGCAACCCAAATGTTTGGCCTCTAACGGTGATCCACCAAGGAAGATGAAGAACTCAGTAAGATGGGTTATGGGCTTAACCCTTGTTTCCATCTCTATAGAATATGTGTACTCCCAACTCTTGAAAAATTCACGTACCTTATTTCTGATATAAGACTCTCTTATATAGATATTAGGTTAACCCTCCTAATCCAATTAGAATAGGGTTTTATTTAATTAATTAATTAATTACTTTTAATTAATTTATATCCTAATCTTTATTAGGATTGAGAGAGAGTACTAATATTATATTAATTCCTAAACTCCTTTAGAATTAAAATAATAATAATAATAATAATATTAATAAGACTCCTCTTATTAATTTATATTTAATATTTCTAAAATATTAAATAATAAACATTAAGCTATTTAATTTATTCTATCATCATAGATTAAATTAATTATACTTAATGCATTATTACTATCATGCCATTTTCTTCTTAAATAATTCTCTTCCTTTTATGGTGTGTCCTTTAGGTTCTCCATATTAAACCGGTTGTGAATAAATCAATTAGAACAATTCTAATCTTATTTAAATAAACAAATTAAACTAATAATCTATTTAAATAAATAACATTTATTCTACAATAGGGATAAGCCTTCCTAGCGATCAATGACTTTTCAGATAATATAGATTTCAACATTAATCATAAAAGAACCTGTGAGTTAATAGTTACCGTACAATTCAATCCTTCCACCATACAATGTCCCAATTAAATATAAGACATGGATTTACTATCAAGTCTTAATTTATTTAATCATATGTATTTCGCACCTCCGTTCCAACTCACTGCACCTCCGTTCAAGGTAAACACATACCCTGAAACAGATTTACTGTCATCTTGGTCTGTTTGAAAACTTGAGTCCGTGAATCCCTCGAGTTTTAATGCAGACCCACTATAGACAAGAAAAATATCTTTAGTCCTTCTCAAGTACTTTAGGATATTTTTCACTGCCTTCTAGTGCTCTTCTCCTGGATTCGACTTGTATCTGCTTGTTACACTAAGTGTAGAGAAACATCTGGTCTAGTACATATCATACCGTACATAATAGATCCTATTACAGAAGAATAAGGGATCTTACTCATACGGTCTCTCTCCTCAGGTGTCATTGGGGCCTGTTTCTTGGAGAGATTTATTCCATGGCTCATCGGCATGAGACCTCTTTTGGAATCTTCCATGCTAAACCTCTTTAGCATCGTATCAATGTACGTTCCTTGGGATAAGCCGAGCATCCTTTTAGATCTATCTCTATAGATCTTTATCCCCAAAATATAGGATGCTTCACCCAAGTCCTTCATGGAGAAGTTTTTAGATAACCAGATTTTAATGGATTGTAACATAGGAATGTCATTCCCTATCAGTAATATATCATCAACATATAATACAAGGAATGATACTGTGCTCCCACTAACCTTTTTGTATACACATGGTTCATCCTCGTTTTTGATAAAATCAAACTCTTTGATTGTCTCATCAAAACGAATGTTCCATCTACGAGAAGCTTGCTTCAACCCATAAATGGATCGTTATAGCTTACAGACTTGATTTGTTCCAACTTTTGAAATAAATCCCTCTAGCTGTGTCATATACACATCCTCTTCAAGTTTCCCATTGAGGAAGGCCGTTTTCAAGTCCATCTGCCAGATCTCATAGTCATTGTAAGCTGCAATCGCAAGCAAAATCCGAATGGACTTGAGCATGGCTACTGGTGAGAAGGTTTCATCATAGTCAACTCCTTGTCTTTGTTTGAAACCTTTTGCAACCAGTCGGGCCTTATAGGTCTCTACCTTTCCGTCTGCTCCAGTCTTTTTCTTAAAAATCCATTTATACCCAATAGGTTTAATACCTTCAGGTGGTGAAACCAAAGACCATACTTTGTTTTCATACATGGAGTCCATTTCGGATTTCATGGCTTCAATCCATTTCCCTGAGTCTTTATTACTCATAGCATGTTCGTAATTCAATGGATCATCATCATTCATGATGTGTACCTCATCGTTATCCTCTATAACGAATCCATACCTCTCAAGTATCTTCGGTACTCTTCCAGATTTACGAATAGGGTGTGGTACAGTAGGTTCTTCTACTTGGTTAGGTACCTTACTTTGGTCCGTGATAACTTGTGGTTCTTGAACTTCTTCAAGATATATCTTGCTCCCACTGACCCCTTCATGGATAAACTCTTTCTCCAAGAAGGTAGCATGTTTCGCAACAAACACCTTTTGATCAGTTGGATGATAGAAATAATACCCTACGATTTCTTTAGGGTATCCCACAAATCTACACTTATCGGATTTAGTCTGTAGCTTATCATTTTCAAACTTTTTTACATAAGCTGAACAACCCCAAGTCTTAACATGATTAAGATTTGGTTTCCTCCCTTTCCACATCTCATATGGAGTCTTTGGGGCGGATTTGGTAGGTACCTTGTTAAGTAGGTATGCAGCCGTTTCTAGGGCATATCCCCAGAAGGAAATTGGAAGGTCGGTAAAACTCATCATGGATCGAACCATGTCCAACAGTGTTCGATTTCTCCTTTTAGATACTCCATTTAACTGTGGTGTACCTGGAGGAGTCCATTGTGAGATTATACCATTTTCTCTGAGATAATTGAGAAACTCACTGCTTAAGTATTCTCCACCTCGATCTGATCGAAGTATCTTAATACTCTTGCCCGTTTGTTTCTCTACTTCACTTCTGAACTCTTTGAACTTTTTAAATGATTCTGATTTGTATTTCATTAAATACACATATCCAAATCTTGAGTGATCATCAGTGAAAGTAATAAAATAATAATACCCACCCCGTGCACTTGTTGTCATAGGTCCACAAACGTCTGTGTGAATTAATGCCAACAACTCTGTAACTCTCTCTCTTTTTCCACTAAAAGGAGATTTAGTCATTTTACCCATGAGACAAGATTCACAAGTTGGATATGATTCATAATCAGATAGCTCAAGGAGCCCATCTTTATGCAACTTGGATAATCTTGTTTCATTGATATGACCGAGTCTATAGTGCCACATATAGGTATAATTAATATCATCTCTTTTCCTTTTCTTAATTTGTTCAATTTGAAATATATTTTCTTGTAAGTCAAGTGTATAAAGGCCATTTCGCAAATTTCAATACCATATAAAACATCGTCTTTATAAATAGAACAACCATTGTTCTTTATAATAACGTCAAAACCTTCCATATCCAATACAGAAATTGAAATAATATTTTTAATAATATTCGGAACATAATAACAATTATTAAGATAAATGGATTTGCCCGAAGGCATTGCTAAACAATAAGTTCCTACAGCTAATGCAGCAACTTTTGCTCCATTTCCCACTCGTAGGATCACCTCATCTTTGTTCAGCTTTCTACTTCTGACCAGTCCCTGCACAGTATTACATATGTGATAACCACAGCCGGTATCCAATACCCAAGTAGAATTATGACTTTCAGAAAAATTAATTTCAATCATAAACAAACCTTGATTGGAAGTCGAAGCTTCTCCAAGCTTCTTCTCTGCTAGAAACTTCTTGTAGTTCCTCTTCCAATGTCCCGGCTCATTGCAATGAAAGCACATTCCTTTAGCTGGTTCAGGTTTCTTTTGCTCCTTTTCTTTCCCTTTTCCCTTAGCCTTCTTAGATTTCTTCTTTTCAGAAGACACCTTGGGCCTCTTCCTTTTATTGGAAGAATCCACCATCAAGACATGGTTCTTCTTGGATGAGAAGTGACCTTCTGCAGTTTTCAGCATGTTAAGCAACTCAGGTAAGCTGACATCTAGCTTATTCATGTGAAAATTAACCACAAACTGCGAGAAGGTCTCAAGGAGTGACTGCAAGACCAAGTCTTGACTCAACTCCCCATCCATGACGAACCCAAGTTGTCCAAGGCGTTCAATCAAATTGATTACCTTCAGAACATGAGTCTCGACGGCAGTGCCCTCGGTCATCCGAGATCGGAAGAGCTCCTTAGATATCTCATATCTAGCAGTCCTACTCTATTCACCATACAACTCCTTGAGGTGAAGTAGCATAGCAGGAGCATCCATTTTTTCGTGCTGACGCTGAAGCTCGTTATTCATGGATGCGAGCATGATGCATTAAGCCACAGATGCATCATCTTGCCACTTATTGAAAGTGGCAATCTCTTCCTCAGAGGCTGTTTCTGAAACAGATTCAGGGATAGTGGAATTTAGGACATAAGAAATCTTTTCAGCAGTGAGAACAATTCTCAGATTTCTTAGCCAGTCCTCATAATTCAGGCCGGTAAGCTTATTTGCATCAAGTATGCTTCGTAGTGAGATTAGTGATTTTGACATTTTTTAAAATTCTGCATGTGAAAAGACAACATTTTAGCAAACATTCATTTTATTAACTTTGCATACCAAAATAAATTTAGGTCTTTATTTTAAATTGGTATCTCCCACTATTTTTATCAAACTATATTACCCTCACTCATATAGTTCGGCAACATCTAATTAAAGATTTGCTAGTGAGATTATGGATCCCATTTCAAATGTATATAACCTTGTGGATATCATAACAAGCGATATACAAATAAATAGGTAAACAACTCTTGTCAATTACATCACCATGTAACTCCTTTTATTTTGCCTCTTAAATCATAATGGTCATGTGTGTGCACATCCGAACTAAAATGATTTAAGTTAAGTCCAGCCTAGCACTTCCATAAATTCAAAAAAGAAAAATTTGCGTCCTTGTGGATAGCACAACAAGACTAGATCGTTCAATTTTCTTGATAAGCATCAAATGTGATTAATTAACATCTTAAATATTCAATACTCGCCTTGTGGATAACACAACAAACTCATATTAAATATTTAATACTCTATTAACTAATCATGCTAGAAGGCGACGTTCGATATTCCAAATATCATTTGAACGCTTCAGACTTAATAATATTTCTTTGAGGGGTTTGTTATTATTTGTCTCATCTTTTTAAATGCGCATGCACATATATATATATATAAAATACGCGTCATTTTATTAAACATGCGAAGCATGTTTGTATAAAATATAATATAATTAATATTTAGCATGCAATATAGAATACTATATTCTACCCGGATTGATTATGGACTTTTATTCTAGTTTGGTTCACTAGAGCCACCAAGTGAACCAAAAGGTCAAACCTAGGAGTGCAAAAATTTAAATTTAAACGTAACTGTTACATTTAAACCTGGGCTCCATACAAACGAGTCTTCACGCGCTCCTTGCTCCTTGGTCTCCAGTTTCTTCAAAATAATTCTAACTATCTCTATTACATAAATTATTTAAAATTAAATAGAAACCTTGATCAGCAGTCAAGGGGAAGTACATAGAAAGGAGATAGAATTTACATCGAGAATAAAACTAGAGAAGACGAGGTACGCAGACCCCATTTTATAAAACCCATTCATTCAAGCATTCAACCAAAATAAAATCCAATCACATTGGTCATAGTTCATAATCAATCCCTTTTATTACCATACATATCATCATACGTATCAATAAAACTTATTCATCTCATGAAAATAAATTCATTCCATATATGTATTAATATCAGTTAATGGGCAAAAGTTTGCTAAACTTTATTTTTGGAAAAATAAACTCCTTTATTTCATTAAAAAATAATTCCAAATTAAACTCTTTAATTTTAGCAATTCTGAAATCTCATTTCATATAAAATAAACATCTTTATTTTAAACCTTTATTAATTAAATAAACCATTCATTTAATTAAATAAAACAAAAAAAATTTCAGTTCCTATCCAGTGGAGCAGCTGCGCCAAGAATGTAAAGGGAACCGGCGCAGCTGCGCAGCATGAAAACCAGGAACAGCACCCGGCGCAGCTGTGCAGCAATATTGCCTTGTACCGGCGCAGCTGCGCAGCTTCGCAGAATCTGAAAATTTTTTTGTTACCCAGAACTCGATCCAATCGCATATCATACATGTATGGAATTACATAGACTGATAATTAGCACAAGATTGGCTCTGATATCACTGTTGGGTTTGTACGTAACGCAATCATTCAATCAAATCACATAAATAGGGCGGACGCGTAAAAAACTAGGTTTTCAAAAATTTATACAAACCCATTACCATGATCATTCTTGTGCATCAATTATCAGTGAATGAAGAAGGAGAAAAACAGAATTATACCTTTGAAGATCCAAGCTTCCTCAGGTACAAGTTCTACTCCTTTGATTCCTTTGATTCCTCTGTAGTGGCTCCTTCCCTTGATCAATGTCAGCCACCCAAATGTTTTGCCTCTAACGGTGATCCACCAAGGAAGATGAAGAACTCAGTAAGATGGGTTACTGGCTTAACCCTTATTTCTATCTCTATAGAATATGTGTACTCCCAACTCTTGAAAAATTCACGTACCTTATTTCTGATATAAGACTCTCTTATATAGATATTAGGTTAACCCTCCTAATCCAATTAGAATAGGGTTTTATTTAATTAATTAATTAAATACTTTTAATTAATTTATATCCTAATCTTTATTAGGATTAAGAGAGAGTACTGATATTATATTAATTCCTAAACTCCTTTAGAATTAAAATAATAATAATAATAATAATATTAATAAGACTCCTCTTATTAATTTATATTTAATATTTCTAAAATATTAAATAATAAACATTAAGCTATTTAATTTATTCTATCATCATAGATTAAATTAATTATACTTAATGCATTATTACTATCATGCCATTTTCTTCTTAAATAATTCTTTTTCCTTTTATGGTGTGACCCTTTAGGTTCTCCATATTAAACCGGTTGTGAATAAATCAATTAGAACAATTCTAATCTTATTTAAATAAACAAATTAAACTAATAATCTATTTAAATAAATAACATTTATTCTATAATAGGGATAAGTCTCCCTAACGATCAACGACTTTCCAGATAATATAGATTTCAACATTAATCATAAAAGAACCTGTGAGTTAATAGTTACCGTACAATTCAATCCTTCCACCATACAATGTCCCAATTAAATATAAGACATGGATTTACTGTCAAGTCTTAATTTATTTAATCATATGTATTTCGATTAGAAAATGCACAACTCCAAATAATGCAAATTAGAAACCTCTTTCTAATTTCATTCTACATTGGCCAAGGATTCCTGGGTTGTCATTTAACGAATCACATAGGACATATCTCCTCTTTTACTAGAGGTGGTAGATTCTTTATTAATCATTCATTATCTCCATATGTAATTCATTATACCCAAGCATACCCTATATATGTCTTAAAAGGCCTTAAGGAATTAGTCAAAGTATAATTTGTTACATACAAGATACTATGATGATCTCAAGTCCAAGGATCACATGTACTACTATCACATTAGGAATTCCTATTGACAGGCGAGTAAAACTCCATTAGGTATTCCATAGCGAGTCACGTTCAGTGAACTTATTCTCTAATAAGCACCTACATACTTGCTTTAGTGTCTCCACACAAATGACCATGAGATCAGTCATCCTCATCCAATGAGCAAGCAACATATGTCCAATCTATCCGGATTTACTAATCCCCATTTTAGTAATCCCACAATTGGGAACTATTTTAGTTTTTAAGCTTTCTAAGAATTTAGATCTCATTATCATGATCTCATCATGATTCTAAAAGCATTGCTTAAAACTATAGGTTATTTACATATTATAAAAACAGCACCATGTAGATAATTATATGCCTTAAATGAATATTTTATTAATAAATAAATAAGATTATTTACAAAGTATGTGCTTTGTCATCATACATGATTGGCTTGTATGCACACTACTATCAGTAGGACCCCCAGAGTTCGAGGGTACTACTGATCCGATAATTGTGTAAACCTGGATCAAGGAGATCGAGAAGGCTTTCACTATAGCTCGTGTGGGCGAAGACCAGAAGACAGTATTTTCTACGTACATGATGAGGGGCGAAGCGAACTACTGGTGGGAGGTGAATCAGCAGAGAGTTGGAGAAGAGACGATAACATGGGATAAGTTTAAGACTCTATTTTTCGAGAATTATTTCCCAAAAAGCATGAAGAATAGGATGGAGGTGAAGTTTTTGGAACTTAAACAAGGAAATATAACGGTGGCACAGTACGCAGCTAAGTTCAACGAACTAGCGCGATTTGCAGAGCACCAAGTGGGAGATGAAGAGAGGAAGGCGAGACGCTTTGAACAAGGACTAAAGCCGTGGCTATTTAAGAAGGTACCAGTTCTTCAAATTAATTCCTTTGCGACGTTGCTAGAAAAGGTAATCATTGCGGAAGGTGGCAGTGAGGCCTTAAGTCTGTACAACAAAGAAAAGGAAGGAAAGAATACTGGAGGAGAGAACCGTACTGGAGGAAGCAGTAGTGGAGGAAGCAACTTGGGAAAGAGAAAGTGGGAGAATAACAACAACAACAACAAACAAGGCAGGAGTCACCAAGGGAGTTTTAAGAAAAGGAGTGAAGCTTGTTATAAGTGTGGGAGAAGTCATCAGGGAGAATGTTGGAAAGGAAAAAGCACGTGTTATAATTGCAGCCAAGAGGGGCACATATCGCCAAATTGCCCAAAACCAAAGAAGATCAGAGGATGCTTTGCATGTGGCTCGACGGAGCACCGGATTAAGGATTGCCCAAAAAAGGGAAGTGGCGGAGGTAGTAGCTAATAAGGAGGGAACAAACTAATGATCGGCGGACCGGTACAATCCAACAGCCCAACCGCCAGAACCTTTAACATGACCGTCCAAGACGCATTGGCTGCGAAGGACGTGGTGTTAGGTATAATCCCAATCAATGATATAAATTTTTATGTATTATATGATTCGGGTGCCACCAGTTCTTTTGTATCTAAAGAATTTTCTAGTAAACTTAATTCACCCTGAGAACGATTATAAAATCCCTTGAACATAGAAGTTGCAAATAAGGAAATAATCCCTGTAGAATACGTTTATCGAAATTGTCACGCAAACATTAGAGAACATGAACTGAGCATAGACTTGATTCCTATTAGATTGGGAGAATTTGATGTAATACTGGGGATGGATTGGTTTTATAACCATGCTACGATAATTGACTGTACGAACAAATGTGTGAACCTTCAGACTCTGAGCAAGTCTAAGGTGGTGTTTTATGGTAGCTCATCGCTTAAGCAATCGTGTTGCGTTACGATGATACAGACCAAGAAATTGTTAAGAAAAGGATGTGTAGGTTATTTAGCTTACATCGTAGATACTCGAAAAAAGGGAATAGAAATTAAGGATATATCCATAGTGAATGAATTTCGAGATGTATTTTCGGACGATCTTCCTGGTCTTCCGCCAGACAGAGAAATCGAATTCGTAATAGACTTAGCACCGGGAACGGCACTGATTTCGAAAGCTCTATATCGTATGCGCCAGTAGAAATGAAGGAATTTGTGATACAACTGCAAGAGTTATTAGCTAAGGGTTACATACGGCCGAGTGTGTCTCCTTGGGGAGCACCAGTGTTATTTGTTAAGAAAAAGGACGAATCGATGAGGCTCTGTATTGATTATCGAGAATTGAATAGAGTAACGATCAAGAACAGATATCTATTACCAAGGATATATGACTTATTTGATTAACTGAAAGGAGCGAAGTGTTTTTCGAAGATAGACCTATGAACAGGTTATCACCAACTGAAAGTATGGGATGAGGACATACCAAAGACTGCGTTTCGAACCCATTATGGACATTACGAGTTTTTGGTAATGTCATTTGGATTGATTAATGCTTCGGCATCATTTATGGACTTGATAAACCGAGTTTTCAAGCCATACTTGGATAAATTCGTGGTAATTTTTATCGACGACATCTTAATCTACTCAAAGACAGAAGAAGAACACGACGAACATCTGAAGATTGTTTTAGAAGCACTAAGGAAAGAGAAGATGTATGCAAAATTTTCTAAGTGAGAAGTTTAGATGGAGAAGGTTCAATTCTTAGGTCACGTGGTGGATAAGAATGGAATCTCAATGGACCCTGCAAAGGTCGAGGCAGTAAGTAATTGGGAGGATCCAAGAACACCGACGGAGGTAAGAAGTTTCTTAGGGTTAGCTGGGTACTATCAAAAATTCATCCAGGATTTTTCTAAGATAGCTGTTGACCAATCTAACGAGGAAGATGGTGAAATTTGCATGGACAGACAAATACGAAGAGAGTTTTCAAGAACTGAAGAAGAGATTAAGCGAAGCGCCTGTGTTATCACTACCAAATGATGCGGGAAAGTTTGTGGTATATAGTGATGCATCGCACAAGGGACTTATCTGTGTGCTTATGCAGCACGGAAAGGTTATTGCGTATGCATCACGACAATTAAAGGATTACGAAAAACGATACCCTACTCACGACTTAGAGTTAGCGGCAATAGTTTTTACGTTGAAGATTTGGAGGCATTATTTGTACAGAGAGAAATGTGAGATATACACGGACCACAAGAGTCTGAAATATATCTTCACACAGAAAGAGTTGACTATGCGTCAGAGGAAATGGTTAGAATTGATCAAAGATTATGACTGCGATATTCTTTATCACCCGAGTAAGGCAAACGTAGTTACCAATGCTTTGAGCAGAAAAGGAAGGGAGAAACTGTTTCACTTGAAGACTCAAGAGGAGTTGATAAGAGAGATGGAGAAATTGGAAATAGAGGTCAAAGGACCGGAGAGGTCTGAAGAGAAGTTGTTCGTAATGGAAGCTTGTCCGACAATGTTGGATAGAGTAAAGGAATCACAAGAGAAGGACGAAGAGTGCGAGAAAATCAGAAAAAGGATCGCATAAAATAAAGAAGAGAGATTTCGAATGGATAAAGACGGTATTTTGAGATTCGAAGGAAGAGTCTGGGTAACAACGGTAACCGAGTTGAGAGAAGAAATTTTGCACGAGGCACATAATACGACGTATTCTGTTCATCCGGGAGGCACAAAGATGTACCGAGATTTGAGGCAACACTTTTGGTGGCCCAATCTGAAACGGGAAGTCGCAGAGTGAGTTAGTAGATATTTGACTTGCCAACGCATTAAAGCAGAGCACCATCGGCCTAGTGGTTTACTGCAACCGTTGGAAATATCGGAGTGGAAATGGGAGCATATTACGATGGACTTCGTGGTAGGACTTCCTGTCACACAGAAGGGATACAATGCCATTTGGGTTATTGTGGATCGACTGACGAAGACTGAACATTTTCTACCAATCAAAATCTGATACAGTTTGAACCAGTTAGCGAGCCTATACCTAAAGGAGATTATTTCACGACATGGAGTGCCAGTGTCAATTGTCTCTGATCGGGATCCACGCTTCACGTCAAATTTTTGGAAAAGCTTGCAAGAGAGAATGGGAACACAGTTAAGGTTGAGTACCACTTATCATCCTCAGACAGACGGACAGAGTGAGCGAACAATACAAACACTGGAGGACATGCTTAGGACTTGCGTGATGGACTTCAAGGGAAATTGGGACGACCACCTACCCTTAGTCGAATTGACATATAATAATAGTTACCATGCGAGTATTGGCATGCCATCGTACAAAGCTCTTTACGGAAGAAAGTGTAGAATGCCATTATATTGGGACGAAGTCGGAGAACGACGAATACTCAGACCAGAGTTAGTACAACAAACCGCGGACGTGGTGACAGTGATAAGAGCTAGACTAGTAGCAGCTCAAGATCGTCAAAAAAAGTACGCAGATTTGCATCGGCAGGACCGAGACTTTAAAGTCGGCAGTTTCGTATTTTTGAAGGTATCTCTATGGAAGGGAAAGATCCATTTCGGCAAGAAGGAAAAATTGAGTCTGAGATTCATAGGACCGTTCGAGATACTGAAACGAGTAGGCGAAGTGGCATACAAAGTAACATTACCACCCGAGTTGGAGCACATCCACAACATGTTCCACATTTTCGTGTTGCGACCATACAAGGCCGACTACAAGCACGTGATTTCTTATAAGCCCATTCAAGTGGAGAAGAACCTAGCGTATGAAGAAACTCCTGTCCAAATATTAGATAGGAAAGAGCAAACCTTGAGAAATAAAATTATTTCATCTGTAAAAGTACTTTGGCGTAACCACGATGTCGAGGAGGCTACGTGGGAGTTAGAGGAAAGGAAGATGAGGGATTATCCCCATCTATTTGTGTAACCTTGTAGCAATTCCGAGGACGGAATTTTTATAAGGGGGGAGGATGTAATACCCGAGAATTTTCATATATTATTAAATGAAAATATTAATGGGAATGAGAATTTATTTGAATATAAATGATTTTGTGTTATGAGACAAGTTAACTCAATTATATTAAATTGAATATTTATGACAATTGAGAAAGATATGGAGTTTATAATAAACTCGATGAAATGCCTTGTGTGGCACAGTGATGAGAAATAATAATGATTATATTATTCAACGAAAGAATTATTAAGTGAATAATTAATCTATATTAATTGTTACTTAATTGTTATAGAATAATGTGTTGAATATTATTATTGCAAATAATGGAATAATAATAGGTAACTTGTTTATGATTTATATTTATTCAATGTGAACATTAATCATATGAATATCAATTAATTGTTAGGGAGATTAATAATTACATTGACTGACATAGGAAGGATTAATATTATTAATTTATATTTAATTGATAAGACAAGTAATTTATTAATTCCTATGTGCAAGCATACGATATTAAAAGTATAACGTATAGTAGTTAACTATATACTATATGAAGTGTAAAGTGAAATTTAACTATGTTATATATGTATATAAACTATATAGTAAAGTTTATTAAGTTATAAGAGTTACATGAAATGTGTTTGTGACAATGTATATATGAGTATACAATAAAATAATATATCATGGATATATTGTAAACAATTATTGAATTAATAAAATTTAATAATAAAGGAGACAATGTAATGTGATAATATTCGATCAAATTATATCCGGTAAGACAAATGTACATGGATTATATGTGTGCCAATTTACACTTACTACATTATGTGAGTTACATTGTGACATTTCATTATAACCTAAGTGTATAATATATGTTATAACCTTGCATTGTATAAATTTGCTAGAATGCTGAGATTGATATTGCTTGTCCCATAATGTAAGGCATTTCTTCCCTTCACGTGCATAGCCATAAGGCCTAAGCCTACTCTCCTCCTCAAACTTAGCAAAGCCATAGCAATCATCAATGGGGGAGTGGGAATAATAATTTGATTCACCAACTAATTACCTACCATTCCATAACTTTCATGCAATTCTTCAATCCATGGGTTTAATTTAGTGGAAGATTGCAATATCTGTGTATTGGTTTTACTATATATATAGCCCCTTCTCTTCACATTTTTCTTTGCTGAGATTTTGCTTAAGTTGAATTGAGAGCATACATACATTAGTAATATCAGTAGAGGGAGAAGTGTGAATTAGCAGCAAGCCCAGTTGCATTGTAGAGGTATAATATACCTCTCTTGTTCTTCATTTTCTATTTGCTGTTTCTGCAAATTTTTAAATTTCTTATATTCTTTATTATGGATGCAAAACATGCCAATTGGAATATAGGAAGCTTGTTTAGTTGTTATAATACACTTATAAGCATATTGAAATACAATGTGGTTATTTTTGTGAAGAAATTTTGTGATTTGGGATAATGCCTGCCGAAGCTGGGAACTGTCTGGCACGAACCAGTAGTGGCGCAGCTGCGCCGGTTTATAGCTGAGGCGCAGCGCAGTTGCACCGGCCTCTGAAAATTGTTTTCTGCATTCTGCTGCAGATTCTGTTAGGAGATAATAGCTAAGGTAGCTTAAACAAGCATGCTGATAGGTTTAACAGGCCTATATGAGTATATTAACATGACGTGCACATGTGTTGCTATGATAGCATGTAAGATTTATGAAATGACTTATAGTTTTGAAATAAACCTAAAGTTTCATAAACGAACCTTAAACAAACTCGATATGTATGCATGCCATTTTAACATTCTGACTTTTGAGACATGATCATATGACCTAGAACGCATGAAAAGCATGTTAACTTGCGTATATAAGATTCATAATGTAATGTGAACACGCGAACCTCACTAGTGCACGTTTCTAACAAAAGTGTAAGTTTTGAAAGCAAACTTTGATACGTATGTACCATATCCATATTCTGATTTTACAAACATGTTTATATGACCTAGAAATGCATGTGGACATGTTAACATATGTATATGGATAGCATGAACATGTTAGGCCTTATTAATGAAAATATGAGTTTTGATTGTGAACCTTGACATGCTACATTGAGATTTAAAATTTGAAATTTATGGATGTGTTTGATAGTACTCTTAACCTCATTAACGTCATACACGTACACATGCCATGTTAGATGCCATGAAAACTAGTTGAGCACACGTGAAGCATGATTTAAGCTAAGTAACAATACTAGTCATGTGTATATGAAGTTGAAACTTGCAAGCATGCCTAAAATGAGTTATATGTGATCACCTCATATGTTTAAAATAACAAACATGATGGCTAATGTGATTTCATAGCTTTGAATGGTCTTAAGTTATTAAAAGTGTTGACCTAGGACCTATAGCATAAAAAATTGAACTTAGAAAGGTTAGACAATCATGGGAGTCCCCTTTAATATGCATATATGTTATGTGATACCATATGTTGATGCTTGAATCCGATTTGACGATTAACTTACAACAATGGTATAACTTGCTAAAAAGGGTATGTTTGCTAATTGATTGTGGTCTTATAATGATATGAAAATATGTTTAACTCAAAAAGAGGTACGTTAAGGATAAAAATATATTAGTCAAGACTTGAGAATTAATATGATACTATATATAGTATGACGGTGTAGCTAGGTTAAAACTTAGTTTATGTGTTGATTGAATATCCAAGATAAGATATGATGTTGAAATATATGACTAATGGATATCATATATATACGTAACTATATTACGATAGGATTCAAAAGTGTTGATTAATTTCGTGGATAGACTACATCTAAGGCAAGTATCCGAACCCTACTCTTTATTGAGCGTTTATTAAGCTTATGCTATTATTGTCGTACAAGTAAACTTTTGGAATTTGCGATTCATGTATTATAACTATATACTTCATAGATAAGATAAAAGTCGATTTATATTTTTCGAACTTTAAATCTTGAGATTGAACTTATAATTATTGCCATTTGATTCGGCTAGACTTATATTGTTGAAAAGCGACCCAAACTAATTAATTGGTGCGGGATCATGTGTTTGACTGAGATGAACAACCTTCTTTGAAGGAAAATTATATTTGTCAGAAGACCGACGTGCGCACTTTAGTACAATTGAACGATATGCATACCATAGGGTACTTTAGGCTGATCACCTGTTGTACTTGTTTTGTTGGATTATCAGTATATTACTGTTAATTCTAGTAAGAGTTCATAGTCCTTAGTGACTGCTCAGTATTCAGTTATCTTGAAATCTTAAATTGATTTAGTATTGAATCATATTGATATTATTCTGTCCTTAGCGACTGTTATTGAGAACTGTTGAAATTTTTACTATCCTTGAAATATCATACCTTACTATACCCTTTTGGGATTCGAGAACTATATTACTCACCCATATTGTATATTACTTGCTGGGCAATTTGTGATCATTCTTGCTTTCCGTAAAAATATTTTCAGTTAAGGCAGAGAGCAGTGCGGACCCTCGAGCACAGACAAGGGCAAGGGAAAGGCTACTGAGTAGCTTTATTTATGTAGAACTTTATGATTTGTAATAAGAACTTATGCTATTATGTATTAGTTAGGTTTATATATGCGTAAGGTATGTTTAAGCTATGTAATCGATGTTTAAGTTACGAGACCTTGGGACGTGATAAAATTATATTATCTAAATATAATCTATTCGGTACTAGTTGTGTATTATTTCGCTCTGCGATGTGATATTTAGTCGTAATATTTATTGTGGTGTTAGATATTAGAACGTGACAAACCGAATTTGAGTGACCCTGTGGCGGTTCGAATTTGGGGGCGTCACATTGACCGCTTATAACTTCCAATCTGTTATTTCGATTGCTATTTTACCACTTCTAGACTACTAATAACCTTACAGTCTACAACTACAAACCTTTACAACATCTAAAATATTAACAGAGCACAATCTATGAGCCCTGACATTCACTGTCAGATCATATTTTTAATGTTTTGTAGTTTTGCTTAAATCGTCATTTTTATGCATTCAGATGTTATTGATTCATGTTTCAGCAACCCAGATCAATAAATAACATACTTCTAAACATACTTAAACAATAACATCAACAATAAAATTTCAAAATCTAAGATCTAAAGCTAGGGTTAAGTTTTTAACCTTTTTGAGCAAAAATTTTTTTACTCCTTTCTGAATCTGATCCGGCCTTGCTGATGATTGTTTATGGGTTAGTTGGTGATGTATAACAAGTGAAAATTTTGTGGCCCTAAGTTCTCACTACCTAGACTTATGTCAAAACCTCAAGTGGGTTAAAAACTTAATTTCTCTCTCTTGTTTGACAACTAAGTCTAGTTCATTTATTGTATTGTGTTATGTTGTCAAGCTAGGGTCTAGTAGAAGCTATTTTCAGCATATGAAAAATCTTTTGCTTGATTAAGTTAGAGATTTGGTTTTATCTCTTTCAAAAAGAGAAGATTTAGGGTATTTTAATCATTTAACAAATACTAACGGTATTTCGGTAATTTTCTACTTAAATCCGAGGGTAAATTAGTCATTTCATATTCTCTCTAGAAATTTAAAAATAAAATTGAACCATTAGAGTTTGTTAATTTAGAATTAGGGTTTATAATTAATATTTAGGGTTTTCTATTTAGGGTTAGGGTTTCCTAATTCCTGATTATGGTTTTCATACGATTCCTGTCAATTAAATCCTTAGTACATCATATATTAACTTAATATATTCATAATCCTACATAACATTCTCAATGTCTTAAGTTATAATTTTCTTTTATTTTAACAATTAGGGTTTCTTAATTGAAATGAAATCTATAATTAGGGTTTTCTTAAAAAAACTTTCCATAATTATATCCTATATGTTAATATATATTTATATATATACTCTAATAAGGCTAAATACACATCCATGAACATAATCATATTTATTATTATTATTACTACTATATATATATATCCATATTATTAATCCTGTTTAAGTTTTTGATTATTACAATCACCCCCTCTTATAAGAATTTTGCCTCGAAATTAAAAATACAAATAATGAAAACCATATAGGAAATTTTTTGGCATTTCACCTCACAGCTCCCATGTAGCTTTTTCTATATCATGATTCTTCTAGATCACTTTAATTGATGATATTACTTTGTGTATTAACACTTGTTCCTTCCAATCAATTATCTGAGCAAGAACTACCATATACAATACCTCTTCCTTATAGGTCAGGTTTATACGGTCATATGAGATAGTCTATAAATATATTTTAATTTAGGAAGTAGTGCTACCACCTCATTCCCTTCTCTTCTTAACTAACATGGTTTAACGAATCGCGGTCCCTATTCCCCTTTTCTTAGCAAAATGTATTTGTATTTCTAAGGTAACACTTCTAAAAATAATTGATTCTTACCCTTTATCTCTCATTATTTTCGACTGAGTTTGAGATGTTTGAAATCTTTCACATATAATCTCAATACTTATGTGTTATATATATTATACTGTCTAAAGCTTCATATGGTGGCATTCTTATGTTGGCATGATAACTATGGTATGCAACTTCTACAAATAGCTTCCATTTTCTTGAAGTCTGAAACTTCAGTTCTTAATATATTCTTTAAGGTCAGAATGGTTCTCTCACTTTGTCCATCTGTTTATGGGTGGTATACTGTAGTCAACCTACACTAAGTGCTTATATGTGTTTGCTAACTCCCCTCTTAAAGTTTAAAATGAATCGTGGATCTTGATTCTGACCCTGTAAAAACAAAAACTACATACCTAGAACTTATTTCCGTTAGATACAACTTGGCTAATTAATCTAGATTAACAATTACAATGATAAACTAAAGATGAGATTATTTTAGTGAGACGGTTAATAATATTACGACCTTTCTATGTGACAGGAGCATCTATTACTAATTCTATGATCTTGTGTTCCTACCATTACTCAGAGATTAGTACTATTAATAATAACATCTCCGTCCTTTGACTTCTAATTCTATGCGTAAGACATTTACATACCCATTTCACTAATTATTATTTCATGTTCAACCACCCAAAATATTTATTTCTGTCTCTATATTAATACTATGACGTACCACCTAAATTATATCAACCTTATTAAATAGTTATTATATTCTTATTCAACATTTGCTCCTTTTACCTAACTGAAAAATTCTATCACAAATTTAAAATACTATATTCTCAATTGTTATTCTAAAACTTTACTATAATCTTTTTATTTTGGCTTCAACATTGTTGGAACTCAAATTCCTCTTTCAAATCTTTATTCTCCTCTTATCCCTTTCTAACCTTGAAACTTCTTTGACTTATCTAATTTTATATCTTTGATATAATGCTTTCTTCATTCTGCAATTCTAGTAATACTTGTGACCCGCATGGTGTTTGAATCATAGCACTTTACGAGAGTGGTGATAGTTATCTACTTCAATAAGCTTCTAGTTTTAATTATATAGTTTCAAAAGTTCCTTGAGAACTGGTTTGACAGCTTCTGCAACAATACCTAGGCCCCTTATTGCACTAAAGGACTTCGCAACCCTTGGGTCTGACACCACTTTCACGAATTTGAATTTTTCCTATTGGTATTAATTCAGTGCCATGTAATATTTTGGACAATTCTTTATCTACCTCCTATATTTCTTTGACTCTGTTTAATAAGGTCAAACTATATCCTCTAGGTAGAGTTAGTTGGAATTCTTATCTAAATCTCAAATTTATTAAAGTCTTTTATCGGTACCTCGTTGTTTTATTATTACTTCATATTTTTCTTAATTCTTCCAACTTTTAAAATGTTTATAATGATATTGATTATTAATGGAATGGTATAAGATTTTTTTTCTTTTTTCAGTCAAAATCTTTTCTATCCCTTCACTTCGACAATAGACTTTACTATCTTTTCTACGAAATTTCTCTGTTTAAATAACTGTTTTCCTTCACCTCGTTGTTTTATATCTTGTTCATTTCTATTAAACTCTCTTAACTGAAACTTTATATCTTTTAATCATTATAAAACTTTTATATGGTTTTAACGAAAACTATTTCTTTATGAAATGTTTTTATATTTATGTCTTCATATGACGTCTTTCCATGTTTTAGAAAAACCAATATTTGTAAACGAAAAATTCGTACCAGAGTCAAATATGCCATGAGTATTTAAAATATGGATTTGGGATAATACATGTTATCACGTCTTGTGCAACAGCATCCCTCATCGTCATGTTAAAGGTTCTAACGCTTCCGGACGACTCTGACCAACCTCTCCGGCAACTGTTGGTTTGGAGTTTTGGTTTCCCCCTTTGTTTGGATCTCTGAGTTTTGGACAAAATTTAGCAATGTGTCCCTCCACCCCACAATTAAAACATGTGATTCTTTTTTTATTACTATTCCTCTTTTGTGAACACCGGTTTGAGTAATGTCCATCTCTCCCACAAGTAAAATACTTAGTTGCCCTAATATAACATACCCCTCAGTGCTTTTTCCCACAAATACAACACCCTTCATTCTTCTGACTAGTTTTGTTATTTCCACCCTTGTTGACTTTGTTGATGAAATTATCGCCCCCTTTTCCAGAATTATTAGGAAAAATGGCCTTCCCCTTCCTTTTGTTATTCCTCTTCTTTTGACATTCCCTTAAGGCTTCATTCTCTGGTTTATCAGTCTCTTTAAACTCAGGTGGTCCTGTTAACTTAAAGTCTAAGGTAATCCTTAAGTACTGGGTTCGATTGGTGGTGGGTTCTTTGGCCTCCCATGTAAAGCTCCTCACAACATGTTTACCAACTGTTGAGTTGGGGTTGCCTCTATTTGTTTCGCATTAGTTTCTGCTCGTGTTCTCTCGTATGATGCAATTTACCTAACAATAACAAATAACTCGGTCAAACGGATAGAGTTTGTATGTCACATACTTGACTAGTGTTTTATATATATTATAACTAACCTTTCTGAAAATGCATTAGGAAAACTTATAAATTCATTAGGTACAATTCACCTCTTAGCTGCTGCTATTTATCTTATATATCCCTTTGTTACTGTTAGAAAATTATAATCTACTATTATATTTTCATTAACTTATACCAAAGTTTAGAATTTACACATCATACACAGAGATATATTCATGTATATACATATAGATTCATTCATAAGGTATTATTCTATCTTTCTTACCATTACTAAATTACTAATACTCAACCTTCATTTTGAATCGTTCTACTTCTTTACCCTGTCTTTTCAGTATAATAATACCTTTCGCCTTTACTAGATACATATGTATGCATCTTTTCACTGTTCTTTTATTTACTATCTGAACCTCTGTTGCGCCGTTTCGGTGTTCACAAAAATGGGCACAAAACACGTGCAAGTATACACGGTCGACAAGTAATAAATTCGATAAGTCAAGATCGTTCCCACGGAGAAAGGAGTTAGGCTTTAATATTTTTGTCTGCTTAAATGTGTATCAAAGTGTTCTTTAAATAACTAGACTGGTTTTAAAGTAAACTTAACTAATTAACAGATGAGGGGTTCAAATTAGAGAAATATGGGATTCTAACTTCATCTATTGCATCATCTAGGTTAACAACACATCAAGTCAAGTATAAATAATCACATAGGAATGCTAGCCGGGAGCACGAATGTGAGACAAGGCTATTTGTCAATAAACCAAGTCCATATCATATAATATCCACAAAAGAGATAGAAATCACATGAACACCAATAAAACCTAAACCACTATATGTCTATGTGATTTACAAGCTATACCAGTTTAAGTGCAAGCCCCCAATAGACTACATATGGCAATACGGTATATTTTTATCCGGATTACGAATCACAAAACTCATCGAGTGCAAGTTTCACGAACATATGCTAGTATGGAAAAATCTAAGTTTACAATTCATTTGTCAAGTCCATATAAACTATTACAGTAGATGTTGATCAGGCATCTAAACATACAAAGCAACCATGCTGGGCAAACCGTACATTTTCATCCATACATTTCAAAGAGGCATAAAACCTTAGATTAAGCAATAAAATCCATTAGAATCCCATAATGGTAGTTAGTTCATCTCTGAACCACAAACCATTATGGGATTTAAACCAAGCATTTAAACGACTATGAAAGAAAGAGGGTAGAGAGACTGGAAAAATCTTGGTGGTTCTCTTTCTAATAGAAGCCTTCAATGCTCAAGTTCAGACCACAAACCCAACCAAAGAGAAACCTAGAAATGGAAATTTACTAGAACTAGAAGAAGAGAAAGAGTTAAGCTCTCAAGCTCCTCCTTAGTTCTCTAACCCTAGAAAGTAGGAACTTAGTAATAAAATGTTAAGTCTGAGAAGTGATAAGTATATATGTTCAAATGTAACCCACAAGCCTTATAAACGATTACACTCAGCAAAATAAATAAAACTTCAGCAACTTTGACCGGCGCGGGCTTGCTTGCTCTAGTCTTATTAGCGGCGCGGTCGCGCACTCCTCTAGAGAAGGCCTCTGGTTCTGGCACTCGGCGCTGGCGCGAGGACTTCCCTTGCTTTCTTGGCACGGCTGCGCGAGCACTTTTCTTTTGCTAGTGCAATCTGGTTGTGGCTGCTTTCTTGTGCAATCCTTTGCTCTTTCTTTTGCTTCTTCTTGCTCTTTCACAATGCTACTTTGAGGCCATCATCACATGCCCCTCACCTCAAACCATCTTGATGCCAAGCTATCTGATGCCATCCCACCAGCCTTGTTGCCAAGTCCATGACATTTTGCCCATTATCATGCCATTTCCCGGTCTTTTGAGTTTTCTGCCTAAGATATGCAAAACAAAGTTAAAACGCATTAAAAGACAATAAAATGCTTGAGTTTAAGCCATAATCATAACAAGTTGATATCCAATAAGTAGGTGTAAAACCTACTTATCAAATACCCCCAAACTTGAACTATTGCTTGCCCTCAAGCAACAAACGCAAATGTAAACTATAAGATATACAGCTAAACTACATGAAAATGAATCCCAATATATCAGCTATGATGTTAACTCCAGTAAGAAGTGCATCAGAGAGATAACAAGAAAAATGAACAATGTATCGGCTCAAGCTATAGTTATATAGACAGACAATCTGTAAATCACAACCTGTTACTCAGATGTAGTGTGTGTGTGTGTAATGTCATAAACAAGCTTGACAGAGATAAAGATTCCACATGCTATACTTCTAAGGAAGGAAAATTGAGGTTTTAAATCGAGAATTTATCATTTATACAAAATAATAATCAAACCAACACATAAATACAAGTTGAAGTGCAACAAGGGCTTATTATGCCTTTATTCACACACGAGGGCGATATTCGCACTTTTCCCGCGGTTACACCCGACTGTGCAATGCTATGCCCTCTTAGGCTTTTCAATGATACCCATTTAACGAGCTTTCGACCAACGACTCCCAAACCATAAAGGCTTTAGGGCGCTGGGTGTAAAGACAAACCCCTAGGGCTTACTTGCTCGAGTATCAGAAGCCACAAGACTTTGCTAGCCAAGGTGCTTATTTTATTTTTTTTCTTTTTCACAACTTATTTTCTTCTTTTTTTTGCTTTATCTTTTTCTTTTTATTAGCATGCATACCCAAAGTTTTCCCTCAAACTTGTATTCTAGTGTTGTTAAGGTCATTATTGCTTTTATTACACAATTCTAGCAATTAAAAACAAAAATTTTCCCCCTCAGAAGACAAGCATGCAAAATCTAGCCAACAAGCAAGTAAAGACAAAACTGTGCTATCCAGCGACATCAAAGCAACAGGTATAGATTCATCATGTATAAAAATATAACTGAGCTTAAGCTACTAACAGAGTTCAATAATCTATCATAACTCAATGTCATCATTGGCCAGACTGGAATTCAACAGGCTAAACAAAAAGGGATTATGCCATGCAATGCAATTAAACACAACTAAATAAACAAAATAAAATAAAATAAAATTTTTTTTTATGGAAAATTAAGTAACACAAACTATAATGCAATGCAACTACTATATACAACCTAACATGCAATACAAACTATATGCAATTAACTAAATGCAACTAACTAAATGCAATTAAAACTAAATGCAAAAATTTAACACTATATGCAATTATTACTACTAACACCCAATACCCCCAAACTTGCAATATTTAATGTCTTCATTGAAGGTAATAGGGTCAAGAAAGTCCCCTACTGATTGGCATGGCCACCCTCATCGGATGGTGTATCTGGCGGCGGGTATGGCAAGTCGGAACTGAAAATAGGCCACTCCAGCATCGTGCCCTACTGTGCAAAGGCCTCAGACAGTGCACGAGTCAATCCATCAGTAAACACAGCGAAGCTCTCATGTAGTGCGTCTATCCTCCGCTCTATACGACGAAACTAGCGACCCTGCTGTATGTCACCGGCTGGAGGAGGAGGTGAGGCCTCGTCTGGCTATGGCTGCGGTGGAGGAACTGACGGAGGAGCTAATATCAAGAACCCTTTTCCACTCGGGTCTGCCGTGCCTTCAGCCCAATCCATAAAATTCTTGATAGTGTTGTGATTGACGTCCCCACTCGGCATTTAGATCTGCTCATCGGGCTATTCGAGCCCTGCCTCAGCACAGAGATGGGCCTTTATGGAAGCATGTGGAATGGAGCCTGTGGTACTGCCTCTCATAAACCTCAGCATATTCTGGTGAATCAGATGGCCGACATCAATGTACTTCGCCGTAATGATCCCCTACAGAATGATAGCCCTCTCGACTATAACTTCGTGCTGGTGCGTGGATGGCATTAAGTTGGCACAGAGGAACAGATTCCATGCCTTAGCGTATCGGTTCAGCCCAGAGGCAGGGAACGTGGTATTCTCATTCGCAGTATCCTTCTTAATCTTCCAAACTGTGTCTGGCGCACACAAATCACGGAGCAACTGATCCAGGTTAGTTCCAAACCTTTCTTCCTCGACCCAGTTCACCTATCCGGTCGGCACTGATGGCAAATTTAAAATCTCACGAATTGCAGCCGGGCAGTAATCAATGGTTTGGCCCCGAACAAAGGACCGGCCGCTCTTTGTCATTTTGGCGTTGACATAGAATTCACGGACTAAAGCCAATGGCACCGGCGGCGGCGTTGCACAAACACCTTACCATCCCATCTCTTGATTCATGGTACGCATATCCCCATCCTCTTTGGTGGGCTTCAAACCCCGTTCTGATAGTAGTGTGCATACAAGCCAATCATGTATGATGATAAAGCACATATTTTGTAAACAATCTTATTTATTTATTAATAAAATATTTATTTAAGGCATTTAATTATCTACATGGTGCTGTTTTTATAATATATAAATAACCCATAGTTTTAAGCAATGCTTTTTGAATCATGATGAGATCATGCTAATGAGATCTAAATTTTTAGAAAGCTTAAAAACTAAAATAGTTCCCAATTGTGGGATTACTAAAATGGGGATTAGTAAATCTAGATAGATTGGTACATATATTACTTGCTCATTGGATGTAGATGACTGATCTCATGGTCATTTGTGTGGAGACACTAAAGCAAGTATATAGGTGCTTATTGAAGAATAAGTTCACTGAACGTGACTCGCTATGGAATACTTAATGGAGTTTTACTCGCCTGTCAATAGGAATTCCTAATGTGATAGTAGTACAAGTGATTCTTGGACTTGAGATCATCATAGTATCTTGTATGTAACAAATTATACTTTGACTTATTTCTTAAGGCCTTTTAAGGCATATATAGGATATGCTTGGGTATAATGAGTTGCATATGGAGATAATGTATGATCAATAAAGAATCTACCACCTCTAGTAAAAGAGGAGATATGTCCTATGTGATTCGTTAAATGACAACCCAGGAATCCTTGGCCAAGGTGGAATGAAATAAGAAAGAGGTTTCTAATTTGCATTATTTGGAGTTGTGCATTTTTTAATCGAAATACATATATTAAATAAATTAAGACTTGATAGTAAATCCATGTCTTATATTTAATTAGGACATTGTATGGTGGAAGGATTGAATGGTACGGTAACTATTAACTCACAGGTTCTTTTATGATTTATGTTGAAATCTATATTATTTAGAAAGTCGTTGATCGCTAGGGAGGCTTATCCCTATTGTAGAATAAATATTATTTATTTAAATAGATTATTAGTTTAATTTATTTATTTAAATAAGATTAGAATTGTTCTAATTAATTTATTCACAACCGGTTTAATATGGAGAACCTAAAGGGTCACACCATAAAAGGAATAAGAATTGTTTAAGAAGAAAATGATACGAAGTAATAATGCATTAAGTATAATTAATTTAATCTATGGTGATAGAATAAATTAAATAGTTTAATGTTTATTATTTAATATTTTAGAAATTTTAAATATAAATTAATAAGAGGAGTCTTATTAATATTATTATTATTATTATTATTTTAATTCTAAAGGAGTTTAGGAATTAATATAATATCAGTACTCTCTCTCAATCTTAATAAGATTAGGATATAAAATAATTAAAAGTGTTTAATTAATTAATTAAATAAAACCCTATTCTAATTGGATTAGGAGGGTTAACCTAATATCTATATAAGAGAGTCTTATATCAAAAATAAGGCACGTGAATTTTTCCAAAGGTTGGGAGTACACATATTCTATAGAGATAGAAACAAGGGTTAAGCCAATAACCCATCTTCCTGAGTTCTTCATCTTCCTTGGTGGATCACCGTTAGAGGCCAAATATTTGGGTGGCTGACATTGATCAAGGGAAGGAGCCACTACAGTGCAATCAAAGGAATCAAAGGAGTAGAACTTGTACCTGAGTAAGCTTGGATCGTTGAAGGTATAATTTCATCTTCTCCTTCTATGTATTGACTGATAATTAATGCACAAGAATGATCATGGTTATGGGTTTCTATAAATTTTTGAAAACCTATGTTTCGCGCTTCCGCCCTATTTATGTGATTTGATTGCATGATTGCGTTACGTACAAACCCAACAGTGGTATCAAAGCCAATCTTGTGCTAATTATCAGTCTATGTGATTCCATACATGTATGATATGCGATTGGATCGAGTTCTGGGCAATAAAATTTTTTCTGATTCTGCGAAGCTGCGCAGCTGCGCCAGTGTCTTGGCCTGATTTTCATGCTGCGCAGCTGCGCCGATTCCCTTTATATTACTGGCGCCGCTGCGCGACTAACATAATCTGAATTTTTTTAATTTTATTTAATTAAATGAATGGTTTATTTAATTAATAAAGGTTTAAAATAAAAATGTTTATTTTATATGAAATGATATTTCAAAATTGCTAAAATTAAAGAGTTTAATTTGGAATTATTTTTGAATGAAATAAAGGAGTTTATTTTTCCAAAAATAAAATTTTGCAAACTTTTGCCCATTAACTGATATTAATACATATATGGAATGAATTTATTTTCATGAGATGAATGGATATTTATTGATGCATATGTTGATGTGTATGATAATAAATGGGGTTGATTATGGACTATGCCCAATGTGATTGGATTTTATTTTGGATGAATGCTTGAATGATTGGGTTTTATAAAATGGGGTCTGCGTACCTCGTCTTCTCTGGTTTTATTCTCGGTGTAAAATTATATCTCCCTCCTATGTACTTCCCCTTGACTGTTGATCAAGGTTTCTATTTAATTATAAATTATTTATGTAATAGAGATAGTTAGAATTATCTTGAAGAAACTGGAGACCAAGGAGCAAGAAGCGCGTGAAGGCCCGTTTGTATGGAGCCCGGGTTTAAATGTAATAGTTACATTTAAAATTTAAATTCTTGCACTCCTAGGTTTGACCTTTTGGTTCACTTGGTGGCTCTAGTAAACCAAACTAGAATAAAAGTCCATAATCAATCCGAGTAGAATATAGTATTCTATATTGCATGCTAAATATTATATATATTATAGTTTATGCAAACATGCTTCGCATATTTAATAAAATGACGCGTATGTTATATATATATGTGCATGCGCGCTAAACAAGATGAGATAAATAATAACAAACCCTCATAGAAATAATATTAAGTCCGAAGCGTTCAAATGATATTTAGAATATCGAACGTCGACTTCTAGCATGATTAATTAATAGAGTATTAAATATTTAATATGAGTTGGTTGTGCTATCCACAAGGCGAGTATTAAGTATTTAAGATGTCAATTAATCACATTTGATACTTATTAAGAAAATTGAACGATCTAGTCTTGTTGTGCTATCCACAAGGACAAACATTTTTCTTTTTTGAATTTATGGAAGTGCTAGGCTGGACTTAACTTAAATCATTTTAGTTCGGATGTGCACACACATGACCATTATGATGTAAGAGGCAAAATAAAAGGAGTTACATGGTGATGTAATTGACAAGAGTTGTCTACCTATTTATTTGTATATCGCTTGTTGTGCTATCCACAAGGTTATATACATTTGAAATGAGATCCTTAATCTCACTAGCAAATCTTTAATTAGATGTTGCCGAACTATATAAGTGAGGGTAATATAGTTTGATGAAAATAGTGGGAGATACCAATTTAAAATAAAGACCTAAATTTATTTTGGTATGCAAAGTTAATAAAATGAATGTTTGCTAAAAATGTTGTCTTTTCACATGCAGAATTTTAAAAATGTCAAAATCACTAATCTCACAACGAAGCATACTTGATGCAAATAAGCTTACCGGCCCGAATTATGAGGACTGACTAAGAAATCTGAGAATTGTTCTCACTGCTGAAAAGATTTCTTATGTCCTAAATTCAACTATCCCTGAATCTATTTCGGAAACAGCCTCTGAGGAAGAGATTGCCACTTTCAATAAGTGGCAAGATGATGCATTTGTGGCACAATGCATTATGCTCGCATCCATGAATAACGAGCTTAAGCGTCAAAACGTAAATATGGATGCTCCTGCTATGCTACTTCACCTCAAGGAGTTGTATGGTGAATAGAGTAGGACTGCTAGATATGAGATATCTAAGGAGCTCTTTCGATCTCGGATGACCGAGGGCACTGCCGTCGAGACTCATGTTCTAAAGGTAATAAATTTGATTGAACGCCTTGGACAGCTTGGGTTTGTCATGGATTGGGAGTTGAGTCCAGACTTGGTCTTGCAGTCACTCCTTGAGACCTTCTCGCAGTTTGTGGTTAATTTTCACATGAATAAGCTAGATGTCAGTTTGCCTGAGCTGCTTAACATGCTGAAAACTGCAGAAGGTCACTTCTCATCTAAGAAGAACCATGTCTTGATGGTGGATTCTTCCAATAAAAGGAAGAGGCCTAAGGTGTCTTCTGAAAAGAAGAAATTCAAGAAGGCTAAGGGAAAGTGGAAAGAAAAGGAACAAAAGAAACCTGAACCAGCTAAAGGAATGTGCTTTCATTGCAATGAGCCGGGACATTGGAAGAGAAACTGCAAGAAGTTTCTAGTAGAGAAGAAGCTTGGAGAAGCTTCGACTTCCAATCAAGGTTTATTTATGATTGAAATTAATTTTTCTGAAAGTCATAATTCTACTTGGGTATTGGATACCGGCTGTGGTTCTCACATATGTAATACTGTGCAGGGACTGGTCAGAAGTAGAAAGCTGAACAATGATGAGGTGATCCTACGAGTGGGGAATGGAGCAAAGGTTGCTGCATTAGCTGTAAGAACTTATTGTTTAGCAATGCCTTCGGGCAAGTCCATTTATCTTAATAATTGTTATTATGTTCCGAACATTATTAAAAATATTATTTCAATTTCTGTATTGGATATGGAAGGATTTAACGTTGTTATAAAGAACAATAGTTGTTCTATTTATAAAAACGATGTTTTATATGGTATTGGAAATTTGCGAAATGGACTTTATACACTTGACTTACAAGAAAATATATTTCAAATTGAATAAACTAAGAAAATAAAAAGAGATGATATTAATTATACCTACATGTGGCACTGTAGACTCGGTCATATCAATGAAACAAGATTATCCAAGTTGCATAAGGATGGGCTCTTAGAGCTATCCGATTATGAATTATATCCGATTTGTGAATCTTGTCTCATGGGTAAAATGACTAAATCTCCTTTTAGTGGAAAAGGAGAAAGAGTTACAGAGTTGTTGGCATTGATTCACACAGATATTTGTGGACCTGACAACAAGTGCACGGGGTGGGTATTATTATTTTATTACTTTCATTGATAATCACTCAAGATTTGGATATGTGTATTTAATGAAATACAAATCAGAATCATTTCAGAAGTGAAGTAGAGAAACAAACGGACAAGAATATGAAGATACTTCGATCAGATCGAGGTGGAGAATACTTAGGCGGTGAGTTTCTCAATTGTCTCAAAGAAAATAGTATAATCTCACAATGGACTCCTCCAGGTACACCACATTAAATGGAGTATCTGAAAGAAGAAATCGAACACTGTTGGACATGGTTCGATCCATGATGAATTTTACCGACCTTCCAATTTCCTTCTGGGGTTATGCCTAAGAAACGGCTGCATACCTATTTAACAAGGTACCTACCAAATTCGCCCCAAAGACTCCATATGAGATGTGGAAAGGGAGGAAACCAAATCTTAAGCATGTTAATACTTGGGGGTTGTCCAGCTTATGTCAAAAAGTTTGAACAGGATAAGCTACACACTAAATCCGATAAGTGTAGATTTGTGGGATACCCTAAAGAAACTGTAGGGTATTATTTCAATCATCCAACTGATTAAAAGGTGTTTGTTGCGAAACATGCTGCCTTCTTGGAGAAAGAGTTTATCCATGAAGGGGTCAGTGGGAGTAAGATATATCTTGAAGAAGTTCAAGAACCACAAATTAACATGGATCAAAGTCAGGTACCTAACCAAGTAGAAGAACCTACTGTACCACACCCTGTTCGTAAATCTGGAAGAGTACCGAAGATACCTGAGAGGTATGGATTCGTTATAGAGGATGACGATGAGGTACACATTATGAATGATGATGATCCATTGAATTACGAACAGGCTATAAGTAATAAAGACTCAGGGAAATGGCTTGAAGCCATGAAATTCGAAATAGACTCCATGTATGAAAACAAAGTATGGACTTTGGTTTCACCACCTGAAGGTATTAAGCCTATTGGGTGTAAATGGGTTTTTAAGAGAAAGAGTGGAGCAGACGGAAAGGTGGAGACCTATAAGGCCCGACTGGTTGCAAATGGTTTCAAACAAAGACAAGGAGTTGACTATGATGAAACCTTCTCACCAGTAGCCATGCTCAAGTCCATTCGGATTTTACTTGCGATTGCAGCTTACAACGGCTATGAGATCTGGCAGATGGACGTGAAAAAGGCCTTCCTCAATTGGAAAGTTGAGGAGGATGTGTATACGACACAGCCATAGGGATTTATTTCAAAAGTTGGAACAAATCAAGTCTGTAAGCTAAAACGATCCATTTATGGGTTCAAGCAAGCTTCTCGTAGATGGAACATTCATTTTGATGAGACAATCAAAGAGTTTGATTTTATCAAAAATGAGGATGAACCATGTGTATACAAGAAGGTTAGTGGGAGTGCAGTATCATTCCTTGTATTATATGTTGTTGATATATTACTGATAGGGAATGACATTCCTATGTTACAATCAATTAAAATATGGTTATCTAAAAACTTCTCCATGAACGACTTGGGTGAAGCATCCTATATTTTGGGGATAAAGATCTATAGAGATAGATCTAAAAGGATGCTCGGCTTATCGCAAGGGACGTACATTGATACGATGCTAAAGAGGTTTAGCATTGAAGATTCCAAAAGAGGTCTCATACCGATGAGCCATGGAATACATCTCTCCAAGAAACAGGCCCCAAAGACACTTGAGGAGAGAGACCGTATGAGTAAGATCCCTTATGCTTCTGCAATAGAATCTATCATGTACGGTATGATATGTACTAGACCGGATGTTGCTCACTCACTTAGTGTAACGAGCAGATAGCAGTCGAATCCAGGAGAAGAGCACTAGAAGGCAGTGAAAAATATCCTAAAGTACTTGAGAAGGATTAAAGATATTTTTCTTGTCTACGGTGGGTCTGAATTAAAACTCGAGGGATTCACGGACTCAAGTTTTCACACAGACCAAGATGACAGTAAATCTATTTCAGGGTATGTGTTTACCTAGAACGGAGGCGCAGTGAGTTGGAAGAGTTCCAAGCAGTAAATTGTTGCTGATTCAGTGACAGAGGCAGAGTTTATAGCTGCAAGTGAAGCTGCAAAGGAAGCTGTTTGGATGAATAAGTTCATAACTGAACTTGGTATAGTTCCTAGCATTGGAGAAGCAGTTCCTGTATACTATGACATCACCGGAGCGGTTGCACAGGCTAAGGAACCCACGTCTCATCAGAAATCCAAACACGTGTTATGGCGATTTCACTTGATTAGAAGATCATTGAAAGAGGAGACGTCACCTTGGAGCGTGTGGACTCTCAAGACAGCATTGCAGATCCATTTACTAAAGCTCTAACACAACAGCAGTTTGATCGTCACTTAGAGAAGATGGGTATGAGATACCATGGCGATTGGCTTTAGTGTAAGTGGGAGATTGATAGTAGTGTGCATACAAGCCAATCTTGTATGATGATAAAGCACATACTTTGTAAACAATATTATTTATTTATTAATAAAATATTCATTTAAGGCATTTAATTATCTACATGGTGCTGTTTTTATAATATGTAAATAACCTATAGTTTTAAGCAATGCTTTTTGAATCATGATGAGATCATGCTAATGAGATCTAAATTCTTAGAAAGCTTAAAAACTAAAATATTTCCCAATTGTGGGATTACTAAAATGGGGATTAGTAAATCCGGATAGATTGGTACATATGTTGCTTGCTCATTGGATGAGGATGACTGATCTCATTGTCATTTGTGTGGAGACAATAAAGCAAGTATGTAGGTGCTTATTGGAGAATAAGTTCACTGAACGTGACTCGCTATGGAATACCTAATGGAGTTTTACTCGCCTGTCAATAGGAATTCCTAATGTGATAGTAGTACAAGTGATCCTTGGACTTGAGATCATCATAGTATCTTGTATGTAACAAATTATACTTTGACTTATTCCTTAAGGCCTTTTAAGGCATATATAGGGTATGCTTGGGTACAATGAGTTGCATATGGAGATAATGTATGATCAATAAAGAATCTACCTCCTCTAGTAAAAGAGGAGATATGTCCTATGTGATTCGTTAAATAACAACCCAGGAATCCTTGGCCAAGGTGGAATGAAATTAGAAAGAGGTTTCTAATTTGCATTATTTGGAGTTGTGTATTTTCTAATCGAAATACATATAATTAAATAAATTAAGACTTGACAGTAAATCCATGTCTTATATTTAATTGGGACATTGTATGGTGGAAGGATTGAATTATACGGTAACTATTAGCTCACAGGTTCTTTTATGATTAATATTGAAATCTATATTATCTGAAAAAAGTCGTTGATTGCTAGGGAGGCTTATCCGTATTATAGAATAAATATTATTTATTTAAATAGATTATTAGTTTAATTTATTTATTTAAATAAGATTATAATTGTTCTAATTGATTTATTCACAGCCGATTTAATATGGACAACCTAAAGGGTCACACCATAAAAGGAAGAAGAATTATTTAAGAAGAAAATGGCATGATAGTAATAATGCATTAAGTATAATTAATTTAATCTATGGTGATAGAATAAATTAAATAGCTTAATGTTTATTATTTAATATTTTAGAAATATTAAATATAAATTAATAAGAGAAGTCTTATTAATATTATTATTCTTATTATTTTAATTCTAAAGGAGTTTAGGAATTAATATAATATCGGTACTCTCTCTCAATCCTAATAAGATTAGGATATAAATTAATTAAAAGTGTTTAATTAATTAATTAATTAAATCCTATTCTAATTGGATTAGGAGGGTTAACCTAATATCTATATAAGAGAGTCTTATATCAGAAATAAGGTATGTGAATTTTTCCAAAAGTTGAGAGTACAAATATTCTATAGAGATAGAAACAAGGGTTAAGCCAATAACCCATATTCCTGAGTTCTTCATCTTCCTTGGTGGATCATCGTTAGAGGCCAAACATTTGGGTGGCTGACATTGATCAATGAAAGGAGCCACTACAGAGGAATCAAAGGAGTAGAACTTGTACCTGAGGAAGCTTGGATCTTCAAAGGTATAATTCCGTTCTCTCTTTTCTGTTATTGATAACTAGCACAAATCATGATCATGGTTATGAGTTTGTATAAATTTTTGAAAACCTATGTTTCGCGCTTCCGCCCTATTTATATGATTTGATTGCATGATTGCGTTACGTACAAACCCAACAGTGGTATCAGAGCCTAACTTTGTGCTAATTATCAATTTTATGATTCCATGTATGAATTGATGTGAGAATTGGATCGATTTTTCTGCACAAAATCATTTTCTGCAAGTTTCTGCGACGAACGGCGCAACTGCGCAGCTGTCCAGTTCATTACTGGTGCAGTTGTGCAGCTGCCCAGTTCATTCGTGGTGCAGCTGCGCAGCTGCCCAGTTTATTATTGGCGCAGCTGCGCCGGTACCTGGACAGACCCTGAAATTAATTTTATTTAAATAAGTAAACTATTTATTTAATTAATGAAGTTTTAAAATAAAGATGTTTATTTTATCTGAAATATGAATTCAGATTGCTAAAATTAAAGGAGTTTAATTTGGATTTATTTTTGATTAAAAAAAAGAGTTTATTTTGTTTCAAAAATAAAATTTAGCAAAACTTTTGTCCAATAAATGACATCGATCTATACATGGAATAGCTTTATAATTCATGAGATGAATGGAAATTTATTGATGCATATGGTGATGTGTATAATAATAAATGGGATTGATTATGGACTATGACCAATGTGATTGGATTTTATTTTGGATGAATGCTTGAATGAATGGGTTTTATAAAATGGGGTCTGCGTATCTCGTCTTCTCTAGTTTTATTCTCGATGTAAATTCTATCTCCTTTTTATGTACTTCCCCTTGACTGCTGATCAAGGTTTCTATTTAATTATAGTATATGTAATAGAAATAGTTAGAATTATCTTGAAGAAATTGGAGACCAAGGAGCAAGGAACGCGTGAAGACCCATTTGTATGGAGCCCGAGTTTAAATGTAATAGTTATATTCAAATTTAAATTCTTGCACTCCTAGGTGTGACCTTTTGGTTCACTTGGTGGCTCTAGTGAACCAAACTAGAATAAAAGTCCATAATCAATCCGGGTAGAATATAGTATTCTATATTGCATGCTAAACATTATATATATTATATTTTATGCAAACATGATTCGCATGTTTAATAAAATGACGCGTATTTTATATATATATATATATATATGTGTGTGTGCATGCGCGCTAAACAAGATGAGACAAATAATAACAAACCCTCAAAGAAATAATATTAAGTCTGGAGTGTTCAAATGATATTTGGAATATCGAACGTCTCCTTCTAGCATGGTTAATTAATAGAGTATTAAATATTTAATATGAGTTTGTTGTGTTATCCACAAGGCGAGTATTGAATATTTAAGATGTTAATTAATCATATTTGATGCTTATCAAGAAAATTAAACGATCTAGTCTTGTTGTGCTATCCACAAGGACGAAAATTTTTCTTTTTTGAATTTATGAAAGTGCTAGGCTGGACTTAACTTAAATCATTTTAGTTCGGATGTGCACACACATGACCATTATGATTTAAGAGGCAAAATAGAAGGAGTTACATGGTGATGTAATTGACAAGAGTTGTCTACCTATTTATTTGTATATCGCTTGTTGTGCTATCCATAGGGTTATATACATTTGACATGGGATCCTTAATCTCACTAGCAAATCTTTAATTAGATGTTGCCGAACTATATAAGTGAGTGTAATATAGTTTGATAAAAATAGTGGGGGATACCAATTTAAAATAAAGGCCTAAATTTATTTTGGTATGCAAAGTTAATAAAATGAATGTTTGCTAAAAATATTGTCTTTTCACATGCAGAATTTTAAAAATGTCAAAATCACTAATCTCACTACGAAGCATACTTGATGTAAATAAGCTTACCGAGCCGAATTATGAGGACTGACTAAGAATTCTGAGAATTGTTCTCACTGCTGAAAAGATTTCTTATGTCCTAAATTCAACTATCCCTTAATCTGTTTCGGAAACAGCTTCTGAGGAAGAGATTGCCACTTTCAATAAATGGCAAGATGATGCTTCTGTAGCTCAATGCATCATGTTCGCAACTATGATTAACGAGCTTCGGCGTCAGCATGTAAATATGGATGCTCCGGCTATGCTGCTTCACCTCAAGGAGTTGTATGGTGAACAGAGTAGGACTGCTTAATATGAGATATCTAAGGAGCTCTTCCGATCTCGGATGACCGAGAGCACTACCGTCGAGACTCATGTTCTAAAGGTAATCAATTTGATTGAACGCCTTGGACAGCTTGGGTTTGTCATGGATTGGGAGTTGAGTCAAGACTTAGTCTTGCAGTCACTCCCTGAGACCTTCTCGCAGTTTATGGTTAATTTTCACAAGAATAAGCTAGATGTCAGCTTGCCTGAGCTGCTTAACATGCTAAAAACTGCAGAAGGTCATTTCTCATCCAAGAAGAACCATGTCTTGACGGTGGATTCTTCCAATAAAAGGAAGAGGCCAAAGGTGTCTTCTAAAAAGAAGAAATCCAAGAAGGCTAAGGGAAAGGGGAAAGAAAGGGAACAAAAGAAACCTGAACCAGCTAAAGGAATGTGCTTTCATTGCAACGAGCTGGGACATTGGAAGATGAACTGTAAGAAGTTTCTAGCAGAGAAGAAGCTTGGAGAAACTTCGACTTCCAATCAAGGTTTGTTTATGATTGAAATTAATTTTTCTGAAAGTCATAATTCTACTTGGGTATTGTATACCGTCTGTGGGTCTCACATATGTAACACTGTGCATGGACTGGTCAGAAGTAGAAAGCTGAACAATGAAGAGGTGATTTTATAAGTGGGGAATGGAGCAAAGGTTGCTGCATTAGCTATAGGAACTTATTGTTTAGCAATGCCTTCGGGCAAGTCCATTTATCTTAATAACTGTTATTATGTTTCGAATATTATTAAAAACATTATTTCAATTTCTGTATTGGAAATGGAAGGTTTTGACGTTATTATAAAGAACAATGGTTTGTTTATACACTTGACTTACAAGAAAATATATTTCAAATTGAACAAACTAAGAAAAGAAAAAGAGATGATATTAATTATACCTACATATAGCACTATAGACTCGGTCATATCAATGAAACAAGATTATCCAAGTTGCATAAAGATGGACTCCTCGAGCTATCTGATTATGAATCATATCCAACGTGTGAATCTTGTCTCATAGGTAAAATGACTAAATCTCCTTTTAGTGGAAAAGGAGAAAGAGTTACAGAGTTGTTGGCATTGATTCACATAGACGTTTGTGGACCTATGACAGCAAGTGCACGGCGAGGATATTCTTATTTTATTACTTTCACTGATGATTACTCAAGATTTGGATATGTGTATTTAATGAAATACAAATCAGAATCATTTGAAAAGTTCAAATAGTTTAGAAGTGAAGTAGAAAAACAAACGGGCAAGAGTATTAAGATACTTTGATTAGATCGAGGTGGAGAATACTTAAGCGGTGAGTTTCTCAATTGTCTCAAAGAAAATGGTATAATCTCATAATGGACTCCTCCAGGTACACCACAGTTAAATGAAGTATCTGAAAGGAGAAATCGAACACTGTTGGACATGGTTCGATCCATGATGAGTTTTACCGACCTTCCAATTTCCTTTTGGGGTTATGCCCTAGAAACGGCTGCATAGCTACTTAACAAGGTACCTACAAAATCCACCCCAAAGACTCCATATGAGATGTGGAAAGGGAGGAAACCAAATCTTAAGCATGCTAAGACTTGGGGTTGTCCAGCTTATGTCAAAAAGTTTGAAAATGATAAGCTACAGACTAAATCTGATAAGTGCAGATTTGTGGGATACCCTAAAGAAACCGTAGGGTATTATTTCTATCATCCAACTGATTAAAAGGTGTTTGTTGCGAAACATGCTGCCTTCTTGGAGAAAGAGTTTATCCATGAAGGGGTCAGTGGGAGTAAGATATATCTTGAAGAAGTTCAAGAACCACAAATTAACATGGATCAAAGTCAGGTACCTAACCAAGTAGAAGAACCTACTGTACCACACCCTGTTCGTAAATCTGGAAATGTACCGAAGATACCTGAGAGGTATGGATTCGTTATAGAGGATGACGATGAGGTACACATCATGAATGATGTGATCCATTGAATTACGAACAGGCTTTGAGTAATAAAGACTCAGAGAAATGGTAGATGACCATAAAATCTAAAATGGATATGGAAGCTATGCTCAACTCCATTTGGATTTTTCTTGCGATTGCAGCTTATTTTTACTTAATCTGGCAAAATGGATGTGGAGACGCCCTTCCTCAAATATACATTATTCGAGGAGAATGTATGTATGATACAGCTAGATGGTTTTTGTTTAAATGGTTGAAACAAATCATGTATATGAGCTACAACAATCCATTCGTGGATTAAAGAAAGATTCTCGTAGATGGAACTTTCGTTTTGATGAGACAATCAAAGAGTTTGATTTTATCAACAACGAAGATCAACCATGTATGTACATGAAGGTTAGTGGGAGCGCTGTTTCATTCCATGTATTATATGTTTATGATATATTACTGATAAGGAATAAAATTCCTATGCTAAAATTAATCAAAATAAAGTTGTCTAAACATTCCTCCTTGAATGATTTGGGTAGAACATCCCGTATTGGGGATATAAATCTGTATTAATAGATTTAAAAGGATGTTCGGCTTAACCTAAGAAAATGTATATTCATTAGATGCTAAAGGCGTTTAGCATGGCAAACTCCAAAAGAGTGCCTCATGATGATAAGCCATAGAGTCTATCTCTCTAATATTATCCTTAGTAAAAGAGAGATCGCATGAGTTACTATCATGTATGCAATGAAATATACGAGACTTGATGTTGATAAGTCAGATTCTAGAGAAGATCACTGTGAGATAGTGATAAACATCCCAAAGTACTTAACTGACACTAAGGATGTCATCATGACACATGATGGGTCTGAATGAATCTAGAGTGCTAAACAGACTCAAGTTTTCAGACTGACCAAGATGACAGTAAATCCACTATAGGGTAAGTCGTTACCTTGAAAGGTGGTGCAGTGAATTGAAAAGGTTCCAAACAGCAAAAGGTTGCTGATTTAGTGACAAAGACAAAGTATATAACTGCAAGTGAAGCTGCAAGTTGATGTTTCGGATGAAAAGTTCATTACAGAACTATGAATAGTTCCTAAGTCTCATCTTGAATCTAAAACATGTGTTGCGACACTCTGATTAAAGAAATCATTGAAAGAAGATAGACTCTCAAGATAACATTGCAGATCCATTTACTAAAGCTATAACACAACAGCAGTTTGATCGTCACTTAGAGAAGATGGGTATGAGATACTATGACGATTGGCTTTAGTGCAAGTGGGAGATTGATAGTAGTGTGCATACAAGCTAATCATGTATGATGATAAAGCACATACTTTGTAAACAATCTTATTTATTTATTATTAAAATATTCATTTGAGGCATTTAATTATCTATATGGTGCTGTTTTTAATAATATATAAATAACCCATAGTTTTAAGCAATGATTTTAGAATCATGATGAGATCATGCTAATGAGATCTAAATTCTTAGAAAGCTTAAAAACTAAAATAGTTCCCAATTATGGGATTACTAAAATGGGGATTAGTAAATCGGATAGATTAGTACATATGTTGCTTGCTCATTGGATGGGGATGACTGATCTCTTGGTCATTTGTGTGGAGACACTAAAGCAAGTATGTAGGTGCTTATTGGAGAATAAGTTCACGGAACGTGACTCGCTATGGAATACTTAATGGAGTTTTACTTGTCTGTCAATATGAATTCCTATTGTGATAGTAGTACAAGTGATCCTTGGACTTGAGATCATTATAGTATCTTGTATGTAACAAATTATACTTTGACTTATTCCTTAAGGCCTTTTAAGGCATATATAGGGTATGCTTGGGTATAATGAGTTGCATATGGAGATAATGTATGATCAATAAAAAATCTACCACCTCTAGTAAAAGAGGAGATATGTCCTATGTGATTCGTTAAATGACAACCCAGGAATCCTTGGCCAAGGTAGAATGAAATTAGAAAGAGGTTTCTAATTTGCATTATTTGGAGTTGTGCGTTTTCTAATTGAAATACATATTATTAAATAAATTAAGACTTGACAGTAAATCCATGTCTTATATTTAATTGGGACATTGTATGGTGGAAGGATTGAATTGTACGGTAACTATTAACTCATAGGTTCTTTTATGATTAATGTTGAAATCTATATTATCTAAAAAGTCGTTGATCGCTAGGGAGGCTTATCCCTATAGTAGAATAAATGTTATTTATTTAAATAGATTATTAGTTTAATTTATTTATTTAAATAAGATTAGAATTGTTCTAATTGATTTATTCACAACCGGTTTAATATGGAAAACCTAAAGGGTCACACCATAAAAAGAAGAAAAATTATTTAAGAAGAAAATGGCATGATAGTAATAATGTATTAAGTATAATTAATTTAATCTATGGTGATAGAATAAATTAAATAGCTTAATATTTATTATTTAATATTTTAGAAATATTAAATATAAATTAATAAGAGGAGTCTTATTAATATTATTATTATTATTATTTTAATTCTAAAGGAGTTTAGGAATTAATATAATATCAGTACTCTCTCTCAATCCTAATAAGATTAGGATATAAATTAATTAAAAATGTTTAATTAATTAATTAAATAAAACCATATTCTAATTGGATTAGGAGGGTTAACCTAATATCTATATAAGAGAGTCTTATATCAGAAATAAGGTACGTGAATTTTTCCAAAGGTTGGGAGTACACATATTTTATAGAGATAGAAACAAGGGTTAAGTCAATAACCCATCTTCCTGAGTTCTTCATCTTCCTTGGTGGATCACCGTTAGAGACCAAACATTTGGGTGGCTGACATTGATCAAGGGAATGAGCCACTACAGAGGAATCAAAGGAATCAAAGGAGTAGAACTTGTACCTGAGGAAGCTTGGATCTTCAAAGGTATAATTCCGTTCTCTCTTTTCTGTTATTGATAACTAGCACAAAGCATGATCATGGTTATGGTTTTGTATAAATTTTTGAAAACCTATGTTTCGCGCTTCTGCCCTATTTATGTGATTTGATTGCATGATTGCGTTACGTACAAACCCAACACAAGCTCCAAGGGGAGGTGTCAGGCCTTCCCGTACACAAGTTGATATGGGGACATCCTGAGAGGTGTTTTGTAAGTAGTCCTATAGGCCCACACCGCATCGTCGAGCTTGAGGGACCAATCTTTTCGTGTTGGATTCACGATCTTTTCTAATATTCTCTTCACCTCACGATTTGATACCTCAATCTGGTCATTTGTCTGGGGGTGGTAAGCAGTAACAATACGATGATTCACCCCATATTTGGCCAGAAGCGCAGAAAACTGACAATTGCAAAAGTGTGTACCCTCATCACTGATGATGGCTCTAGGCATCCCGAAACGTGTGAATATGCTTTTCTGAAGAAAACGTAGGACCACCCGAGCATCGTTGGTTGGTAAGGCTGCTACCTCTACCCATTTAGACACATAATCGACCACCAGCAATATGTTTAAATTTCCACAAAAAGATACAAAGGCCCCATGAAATCAATTCCCCATACGTCGAAGATTACAACCTCGAGGATCATATTCAGAGGAATCTCATTTCTCTTGGATATATTCCCCACTCACTGACAATGGTGGCAGCTCTAGACAAAGTTATGTGCATCCTTAAACACTGTTGGCCAATATAAATCGGCCTGTAGCACTTTGGCGGCTGTCCTCTTGCCCCCATAATGGCCTCCATACACAGATGAGTGACAATCTCGAAGTATGCTTTCCATCTTGCTCTCTGGGATGCACCGCCTGATCACCCTATCAGTGCACTGCCGAAATAAATACGGCTCATCCCAATTGTACCATCTAGCATCGTGCAGAAACTTCTTCTTTTGTGCTCTAGTGAAGTCTGACGGGATAATATTACTTACTAAAAAGTTTGCAACATCTGCGAACCAGGGCATCTCGCCTTGCACCACAAATAACTGCTCATCTGCGAAGGACTCATTGATCAATACTTTGTCATTTCTGTCCATCCCCTGATTTTCCAGTCGAGATAAGTGGATAGCCACTTGGTTCTCGGTCCCTTTTTTGTCCTTAATTTCTAAGTCAAATTCCTAAAGAAGAAGTATCCACCGAATAAGGCGAGGTTTGGCATCTTTGTTACTAATCAGGTATCTGATCACAGCATGGTTTGTATATACAATTACCTTTGTGTCAATCAAATATGACCTGAATTTATCAAAAGCACAGACCACTGCAAGAAGCTTTTTGTCAGTGGTGGTGTAGTTTAACTAGGCATCTGTCAGGGTTTTACTTGCGTAATAAATCACATGAAAGATCTCATCCCTGCGCTGTCCCAATACTACCCCCACGGCGAAGTCGCTTGCATCACACAACAGTTCGAAGGGGAAAGACCAGTCTGGTGCTGTAATTGTTGGGTTTATACGAAATTGTGACGCAATCAAATTGCAAAAATTAGCGGAAGCATGGTATATCATAGTTTTAAAAAAATTCTACAAAACCATCACCCGGATCATCCTTTATGCAAATTATTAATTTAAAACGATAAATAAGAAGTTATGGAATCATACCCTTATAGAACGAAGCTTCCACAGGTACGAGTTCAACTCCTTGTTCTTCGTGATCTCCTTGAATTTCTGGGTTAGATTCTTTCCTTTGATCAACATTAGCCACCCAAGTGTTTGGCCTCTAGAGTTGATCCACCAAGGAAGATGAATTATAAAGAAGGAGGGTGGTTGGCTTAGTTTTCTATCCTCTATAGAAAAGGAGTACTCTCCAACAATTGGAATTGCATCAACTGATATCTATTATAAGACTCCTCTTATATGGATATTGGTAAACCATTCTAATCCTATTAGACATGGGATTTCATTTAATTAATTTAAACTCCTTTAATTAATTTAGGCTTCCCACCACATTGTGAATAATTAATTAAATTCATTTGTCTCCTAATTTTATTAGGAATAAATGAGAGTACTAATATTAAATTAATTACTAAACTACTTTAGAAATTAAAATAATAATAATTGTAATAATATTAATAAGACTTCTCTTATTAATTTACATTTAATATTTCTAAAATATTAAATAATAAACATTAAGCTATTTAATTTATTCTATCACCATAGATTAAATTAATTACACATAATGCATTATTACAATTATGTCATTACCTTCTTAAAAAATTAATCTTTCTTTTATGGTGTGACCCTTTAGGTTCTCCATATTAAACCGGTTGTGAATAAATCAATTAGAACAATTCTAATGTTATTTAAATAAATAAATTAAACTAATAATCTATTTAAATAAATAATATTTATTCTACAATAGGGATAAGCCTTCCAAGTAATCAATGACTTTCCAGATAATATAGATTTCAACATTAATCATAAAAGAATCTGTGAGTAAATAGTTACTGTACAATTCAATCCTTCTACCATACAATGTCCCAATTAAATATAAGACATGGATTTACTGTCAAGTCTTATTTTATTTAATTATATGTATTTCGATTAGAAAATGCACAACTCCAAATAATACAAATTAGAAACTCCTTTCTAATTTCATTCTACCTTGGCCAAGGATTCCTGGGTTGTCATTTAACGAATCACATAAGGCGTATCTCCTCTTTTACTAGAGGTGGTAGATTCTTTATTGATCATTCATTATCTCCATATGTAACTCATTATACCCAAGCATACCCTTTTATATACCCTAAAGGGCTTTAAGGAATAAGTCAAAGTAATATTCATTACATAAAAGATACTATGATGATCTCAAGTCCAAGGATCACTTGTACTACTATCACATTAGGAATTCCTATTGACAGGCGAGTAAAACTCCATTAGGTATTCCATAACGAGTCACGTTCAGTGAACTTATTCTTCAATAAGCACCATACTTGCTTTAGTGTCTCCACACAAATGATCATAAGATCAATCATCCTCATCCAATGAGCAAGCAACATATGTTCCAATCTATCCGGATATATTAATCCCCTTTTTAGTAATCCCACGATTAAGAACTATTTTAGTTTTAAGCTTTCTAAGAATTTAAATCTCATTAACATGATTAACATCATGATTCTAAAAGCATTGCTTAAAACTATGAGTTATTTACATATTATAAAAACAGCACCATGTAGATAATTAAATACCTTTAATAAGTTAATACTTTTATTAATAAATAAATAAGATCGTCTCCAAAGTAGATGTTTTATCATCATACATGATTGGCTTGTATACATACTACTTTTAATCTCTCGCTTGCACTAAAGCCAATCACCATAGTATCTCATACCAACTTCTCTAAGTGACGATCAAACTGCTGTTGTGTTATAGCTTTAGTAAATGGATCTGCAATGTTATCTTGAGAGACTACACGCTCTAAGGTGACGTCTCCTCTTTCAATTATTTCTTTAATCAAAGTGCCGCAACACATGTTTAGATTCAAGATGAGACTTAGGAATTATTCCTAGTTCTGTAATGAACTTTTCATTACAGTTATATACTTTGTCTTTCTCACTAAACCAGCAACCTTTTGCTATTTGCAACCTTTCCAATTCACTGCACCATCTTTCAAGGTAACGACTTACCTAAAGTGGATTTGTTATCGTCTTGGTCAGTCTAAACACTTGAGTCTGTTTAGCACTCTAGTTTAATTCAAACTCATCATGTCATATGATGACATCCTTAGCGTCAGTTAAGTACTTTAAGATGTTTATCAATGTCTCACAGTGATCTTCTCTAGAATATGACTGATCAACATCAAGTCTCGTATATTTCATTACATACATGATAGTAATTCATGCGATCTCTCTTTTACTGAGGATAATTTTTGAGAGATACACTCCATGGCTCATCATCTTGAGGCACCTTTTGGAGTTTGCTATACTAAACACCTTTAACATCTGATGAATATATGTTTCCTTGGGTTAAGCCGAACATCCTTTTAAATCTATTAATACAGATGTATATCCCTAATGCGGGATGTTCTACCCAAATCATTCATAGAGGAATGTTTAGACAATTTTATTTTAATTGATTTTAGCATAGGAATTTCATTATCTATCAGTAATATATCATCAACATATAATACATAGAATGAAACAGAGCTCCCACTAACCTTCTTGTACACACATGGTTCATCCTTGTTTTTGATAAAATCAAACTATTTGATTGTCTCATCAAAACAAATGTTCCATCTACGAGAAGCTTGCTTAAATACATAAATGGATTATTGTAGCTCATATATATGATTTGCTTCAACTATTGAAATAAATCCATCTGGTTGTATCATACATACATTCTCCTCTAATAATGTATATTTGAGGAAGGGCGTCTCCACGTCCATTTTGCCAGATATAGTAATAATAAGCTGCAATTGCAAGTAAAATTCAAATGGACTTGAGCATAGCTTCAAAATCCATTTTAGATTTTATAGTCATCTACTATTTCTCTGAGTCTTTATTACTCATAGCCTGTTCTTAATTCAACGAATCATCATCATTCATGATGTGTACCTCATCGTCATCCTCTATGACGAATCCATACCTCTCAGATATCTTCGGTACTCTTCCAAATTTATGAATAGGGTGTGATAAAGTAGGTTCTTTCACTTGATCAGGTACCTGACTCTGATCCGTAGTAATTTGTGGTTCTTGAACTTCTTCAAGATATATCTTACTCCCACTGACCCCTTCATGGACAAACTCCTTTTTCAAGAAGGTAGCATGTTTTGCAACAAACACCTTTTGATCAGTTAGATGATAGAAATAATACCCTACAGTTTCTTTAGGGTATCCCACAAATTTACACTTGTCGGATTTAGTCTGTAGCTTATCATGTTCAAACTTTTTAACATAAGTTGGACAACCCAAAGTCTTAACATACTTAAGATTTGGTTTCCTCCCCTTCCACATCTCATATGGAGTCTTTGAGGCAGATTTTATAGGTACCTTGTTAAGTAGGTATGCAGCCGTTTCTAGGGCATAACCCCGGAAGGAAATTGGAAGGTCGGTAAAACTCATCATGGATCGAACTATGTCCAACAGTATTCGATTTCTCCTTTAAGATATCTATTCAATTGTGGTGTACCTGGTGGAGTCCATTGTGAAATTATACCATTTTCTTTGCGACAATTGAGAAACTCACTGCTTAAGTATTCTCCACCTCGATCTGATCGAAGAATCATAATACTATTGCATGTTTGTTTATCTACTTCACTTTTGAACTATTTGAACTTTTCAAATGATTCTGATTTGTATTTCATTAAATACACATATCCGAATCTTAGAGTTATCTTTAGTGAATAAAATAAGAATACCCTCCCCGTGCATTCGTTGTCATAGGTCCACAAACGTCTGTGTGAACCAACACTATCAACTCTATAACTCTTTCTCCTTTTTCACTAAAAGGAGATTTAGTCATTTTACCCATGAGACAAGATTCACAAGTTGGATATGATTTATAATCGGATAGCTCTAAGAGCCCATCCTTATGCAACTTGAATAATCTCGTTTTATTGATATGACCGAGTCTACAGTGCCACATATAGGTAGAATTAATATAATCTCTTTTCCTTTTCTTAGTTTGTTCTATTTGAAGTATATTTTCATGCAAGTCAAGTATATAAAGTCCATTTTGCAGATTTCCAATACCATATAAAATATTATTTTTATAAATTGAACAACTATCGTTCTTTATAATAACGTCATATCCTTCCATATCTAATACAGAAATAGAAATAATATTTCTAATAATATTCGAAAAAAAATAATAATTATTTAGATAAATGGACTTGCTCGAAGGCATTACTAAACAATAAGTCCCTACAGCTAATGCAGCAACCTTTGCTCCATTCCCCACTCGTAGGATGACCTCATCATTGCTCAGCTTTCTACTTCTGACCAGTCCCTGCACAGTATTATATATGTGAGAACCACAACCGATATCCAATACCCAAGTAGAATTAAGACTTTCAAAAAAATTAATTTTAATCATAAACAAACCTTGATTGGAAGTCGAAGCTTCTCCAAGCTTCTTCTCTGCTAGAAATTTCTTGTAGTTCCTTTTCCAATGTCCCGACTCATTGCAATGGAAGCACATTCCTTTGGCAGCTGAATCAGGTTTGTTTTGTTCCATTTCATTCCCTTTTCCCTTTTCCCTTAGCCTTCTTAGATTTCTTCTTTTCAGAAGATACCTTAGGCCTCTTCCTTTTATTGGAAGAATCCACCATCAAGATATGGTTCTTCTTGGATGGGAAGTGACCTTCTGCAGTTTTTAGCATGTTAAGCAACTCAGGCAAGCTGACATCTATCTTATTCATGTGAAAATTAACCACAAACTGCGAGAAGGTCTCAGGGAGTGACTGCAAGACCAAGTCTTAACTCAACTCCCCATCCATGATAAACCCAAGCTGTCCAAGGCGTTCAATCAAATTGATCACCTTTAGGACATGAGTCTCGACGGCAGTGCCCTCGGTTATCCGAGAACGGAAGAGCTCTTTAGATATCTCATATCTAGCAGTCCTACTTTGTTCACCATACAACTCCTTGAGGTGAAGTAGCATAGTAGGAGCATCCATTTTTTCGTGCTGACGCTGAAGCTCGTTATTCATGGAAGCGAGCATGACACATTGAGCCACAGATGCATCATCTTACCACTTATTGAAAATGGAAATCTCTTCCTCAAAGGCTATTTCCAAAAACAGATTCAGGGAGAGTTGAATTTAGAAAATAAGAAATCCTTTCAACAATGAGAATAATTCTCAGATTTCTTAGTCAGTCCTCATAATTCGAGCCGGTAGGCTTATTTGCATCAAGTATGCTTCGTAGTGAGATTAGTGATTTTGACATTTTTTAAAATTCTGCATGTGAAAAGACAATATTTTAGCAAACATTCATTTTTATTAATTTTTGCATACCAAAATAAATTTAGGTCTTTATTTTAAATTGGTATCTCCCACTATTTTTATCAAACTATATTACTCTCACTTATATAGTTCCGCAACATCTAATTAATGATTTGCCAGTGAGGATAAGTATCTCATTTCAAAAGTATATAACCTTGTGGATAACACAACAAGCGATATACAAATAAATAGGTAGACAACTCTTGTCAATTATATCACCATGTTACTCCTTTTTATTTTGCCTCTTAAATCATAATGGTCAAGTGTGTGCACATCCGAACTAAAATGATTTAAGTTAAGTCAAGCCTAGCACTTCCGTAAATTCAAAAAAAAAAAATGTTCGTCCTTGTAGATAGCACAACAAGACTAGATCGTTCAATTTTCTTGATAAGCCTCAAATGTGATTAATTAACATCTTAATACTTAATACTCGCCTTGTGGATAGAACAACAAGCTCATATTAAATATTTAATACTCTATTAATTTATCATGCTAGAAGACGACGTTCGATATTCTAAATATCTTTGAACGCTTCGGACTTAATATTATTTTTTTGAGGGGTTTGTTGTTATTTGTCTCATCTTGTTTAGCACGCATGCACATATATATATAAAATACGCGTCATTTTATTAAACATGCGAAGCATGTTTGCGTAAAATATAATATATATAATTTTTAGCATGCAATATAAAATACTATATTCTACCCGGATTGATTATGGACTTTTATTCTAGTTTGCTTCACTAGAGCCACCAAGTGAACCAAAAGGTCAAACCTAGGAGTGCAAGAACTTAAATTTAAACGTAACTATTACATTTAAACTCGGGCTCCATACAAACGGGTCTTCACGCGCTCCTTGTTCCTTAGTCTCTAATTTCTTCAAGATAATTCTAACTATCTCTATTATATAAACTATTTTAAATTTAAATAGAAACATTGATCAGCAGTCAAGGGGAAGTACATATGAGAGAGATAGAATTTACATTAAAAATAAATTAGAGAAGACGAGGTATGTAAACCCCATTTAATAAAACTCATTTATTCAAACATTCAACTAAAATAAAATCCAATCATATTGGTCAAATAGTCCATAATCAATCCCTATTTATTATAATACATATCACCATATATATCAATAAATAAATATTTATCTCATGAATTAATACATTCCATATATATATATGAGTATCATTTAATGGGCAATTTTAAATTGCATAAAATCCAATTTCAAGATTAAAATAAACTCTTTTTTTTAATTATAAAATTATTAATAATATGTATATATATATATATATATATATTATAACTATCCTGTTGCTTTTTTTTGAATCAAAACCTCCTTTTGAATTCCGTAAGAAAAAATCCTAGAAAGCTTTTAAAGTTGAATCACTATTCCTATTAACCTTTAATAAAATGAATTTGCATTCACATTGAAAATCCAAACCGTGTGAGTCTTTTTTTTTTAAAATTTCGCCAGGAAAGAAATCACTTTTTTGGACAGCCTTTGCAAAACCGAATCAGCTAGCACGAAAAAAAAATCGCCATTCAATTTTTTTTTTCTTTCATAAAAATAATTTTATACAATTAATTATGTCCAATAAATTATTCTAAATACATACCCATATGTATATGAAATCAAAATAATTAATAATTGCATAAAGGTTTGGCTCTGATGCGACTGTTGGGTTTGTACGAAATCGTGACGCAATCAAATTGCAAAAATTAGCGGAAGTATGGTATATCAGATTTTTAAAAAATTTATACAAAACCATCACCCGGATCATCCTTTATACAAATTATTAATTTAAAACAATAAATAAAAAGTTATGGAATTATACCCTTATAGAACGAAGCTTCCACAGGTACGAGTTCAACTCCTTGTTCTTCGTGATCTCCTTGAATTTTCGGGTTATATTCATTCCTTTGATCAACGTTAGCCACCCAAGTGTTTGGCCTCTAGATGTGATCTACCAAGGAAGATGAATTATCAAGAAGGAGGGTGGTTGGCCTTATTTTTTATCCTTTATAGAAAAGGAGTACTCTCCAACAATTGAAATTGCATCAACTGATATCTATTCTAAGACTACTCTTATATAGATATTGGTCAACCCTTTTAATCCTATTAGACATGGAATTTTATTTAATTAATTTAAACTCCTTTAATTAATTTAGGCTTCCCACCACATTGGGAATAATTAATTAAATTCATTTAATTAAATTGTCTCCTAATCTTATTAGGAATAAATGAAAGTACTAATATTAAATTAATTACTAAACTACTTTAGAAATTAAAATAATAATAATTGTAATAATATTAATAAGACTTCTCTTTTTAATTTATAATTAATATTTCTAAAATATTAAATAATAAACATTAAGCTATTTAATTTATTCTATCACCATAGATTAAATTAATTACACTTAATACATTATTACAAATATGTCATTACATTCTTAAATAATTATTCTTCCTTTTATGGTGTGACCTTTTAGATTCTCCATATTAAACCGGTTGTGAATAAATCAATTAGAACAATTCTAATCTTATTTAAATAAATAAATTAAACTAATAATCTATTTAAATAAATATTATTTATTCTACAATAGGGATAAGCCTCCCTAGCGATCAACGACTTTTCAGATAATATAGATTTCAACATTAATCATAAAAGAACTTGTGAGTAAATAGTTACTGTACAATTCAATCCTTCCACCATACAATGTCCCAATTAAATATAAGACATGGATTTACTGTCAAGTCTTATTTTATTTAATTATATGTATTTCGATTAGAAAATGCACAACTCCAAATAATGCAAATTAGAAACTCCTTTCTAATTTTATTCCACATTGGCCAAGGATTCCTGGGTTGTCATTTAACGAATCACATAGGACATATCTCCTCTTTTAGTATAGGTGGTAGATTCTTTATTGATCATTCATTATCTCCATATGTAACTCATTATAGCCAAGAATACTCTTTTATATACCCTAAAGGGCTTTAAGGAATAAGTCAAAGTACAATTCATTACATACAAGATACTATGATGATCTCAAGTCCAAGGATCACTTGTACTACTATTACATTAGGAATTCCTATTGACAGGCGAGTAAAACTCCATTAGGTATCCCATAGCGAGTCACGTTAAGTGAACTTATTCTTCAATAAGCAAGTACATACTTGATTTAGTGTCTCTACACAAATGATCATGAGATCAATCATCCTCATCTAATGAGCAAACAACATATGTACCAATCTATCCGGATATACTAATCCTGTGACACCCCCAAATCTGGGTTCTCTAACATCGATTTGGTCGTTACGATACAATACAAATATCCACCTCTAAACAACATACAATAACTAAATGCGGAATATAATAAACGTATGTCGTTCATTCCAAAGGTGTTACTAGTCCCAAGATTCGATAACCTTAATACAATCATACAAACATAGCCTAGAATAGTCATTAGGGTTCATATTATATAACAGTAATTAAACTAATCATAAAGTAAAGTCTGCTCCTTGCAAACTATTACAACATCTTTTCTTTACCCTTGTCCTTCCCTGAAGTCTCGGGCTTAACTGCAATAGAAGTCATGATATAGCAAGAATGAGCAACAACTTTGCTCAACAAGTTTAAATACACAATAAAGGATATATCATGATGAAAGGAATATATCTGACAATGAATTTAACAATATAAAAATCGGAAGCAAGAATAATAATTGCTTTTAGAATAACTGATAGTCAAGTAGACTTTGAACTATAAAACTCCAATAGAATCAATAGTTGATTGACCTTTTGGTTACTAGCTACAAAATAAGTACTTGAGGGGATCAGCCTCGCGTACGCCATGTATATTCATAACATTCAACTCTACTGTTTGTATCTTTATACTAGATACGTGGGGTACTTCCCTATATATAAGGGGTGTTCTCTTCAGTCTAAGAATCCATACCATCAATTGGTCTGGATAGCTTTTATAAAACTTCATACAATTGTCTGACCGAATAAGGGTTCAGACTCTATCTGATGCAGTTTAAGAATTATAGAACTTTAAATATGGTACAAGTCCAAGACTGTACGAACTCAAGTGCACCAAGTGCGAATATCAATAAGATCGATGTGGAATAATTGTAAAGTAATTAAACCACCTAATAGCATGCTTGGAAATAAGATTCAAGCTTAAATAAAATAACTTGCAAAATAATAATAACCTGCTCAATATAATATGAGAAGGATAAGAAACTTGCACAATAAGGAATGAGTTTCAGAAGACTTGCACAAATAAAGAGTGTAAGTCGGAGAACATGCACAACCAAAGAGTGAACTTCGGGAACTTGCTCACAAAATTTATCGAATAAAGTAATGCATGGTTTTAGAATACTTGCAGCACCATAAAGGTAGGGTTCGGATACTTGCCTGTTTGCTTAGCTACAAATAGTTCTAGCTTTAATTAAACTGCGTTTAAATGACCTAACATTCACAAGTCGGTCTTTTAATTAGTATGTGTAACTAATATGAGTCTACACTTACAAGAATCTAATCCTCATATAGGTCTATCCCATAATTCACGTAAGTCAATTTACTATGACTGAGTTTATAAACATTTAATCATGTCTTAGATTAATAACTTTAGAATATCTAGTCTCTATGCATCAATATAGGCTTGAACACATAGCACTTAAATTTAAGCATGCAAACTACTGACATTAAACAAACACACATGCTGATCAGGTTATTAACTCAAGTTCGAGACCTAACATGTTCATTCTATTCCAATTCAAAATCATATGTTATTCATGCCGGATACCCTTTATACTTTAAGCAAAACAAGTTCATGCTTCAATGGTCAACTATTAAAGTCATATTACCACATAACGAGGCTAAACGATATTCAGTAGTCATGCTTGTGTGTAAACAACACATGTATACTCACATAGTTCATTTTTTAGAAATTTCCTTTTCATAAATATGGGTGCATAGGTGAAAACTATGTTTAATCAAAATGAAACTTATGTCAACAAGTCTATAGGCATAATGAGATCCTAATATACATGCTTGCGTAATCTAACATAATTCTCATGATAATTGATGTTATTAACTTTCAAATCATAAGTTTTCTTTTAAAATTATACTAAGTCAACAAAGGTCATTTTATTATCAACAAAGTGTTTTGTAACCATGTCTCACATGTATTAAAACACATTACTAAGCCATATAAACGCTCTCAGACGGTCAGAAATCTGAAGACAAAATTTCTTGGTCAAGTTTATTTTGAAAGTCTTAAGTTTTTCTTGAAAACCTCTTGAATCTTTCAATCAAGGATGCTAGTGCATGATTAACACTTTAAACATGCTCTTCATGTCAATATAAACCATACTATCAAGTTCATAAAAATCAGAATACACATGGTACTCATATGCTCATGACAAGTTTACTTTAACAAGTTCTAAGTTCATTTTGTAAACTTTTAAACCCTTTCATCAATAGAGTGTACTAACATAGTTATACATGCTCATATTACATGTATGTACTCATATATGTGTGCTAATTCAGTTTACATGCTTGCTCTAATAAGGTACCATATGTTAGTCATGACATGACAGCTTAACAGAAAATGAAGATTTGGTTTTCAGGCCTGGCGCAGCTGCGTAGGCTGTCGGCCAGAGATAGTAGCTGCCCAGTAACGGTAGAACATAGACCAACCCAAAAAATTTTATACGAAAATCGATTCAGTCATGCTATAATACAGTTCTAATATACTTGTACGATAACATAACAACTAATAAACATTTCCCAATCAACTTAATTAATCAATCATGATCAATTTATGAATCAAGAACTTATAAATTTACAGAATGAAGAACAAGGATATAAATGTTATACCTTTATTAAGGAGATAGACTTGCTGCTATACTAAGTCTTCCTTACTGGTATCTCTCCAAATAACTTACACTTCTGAAAATCTCAGCAATGTTAACAATGAAGGAGTAGACTCTATATATAACCAATTCAATAACCAGACAATACTATTATCTTCCAAATCAATTCAAAGGATTGCAAGAATGTATAATAGATAAGAAGAAGTTAGTGAGAGTTGGTGGATTTAATCATGAATCCCACATCTCTTACAATCATAAGCTAGTTTTGTGAAGAAATTGAGGAAGATATATAGTAGTGTAGCCATGTGGGAGTTCATGTGTGAAGAATGAAGAGGAAATGGGCTCTTATTATGGGATAACCAATTAATCTTAGCAATAGCAACTTGGATGCAATACACTACACTATTATTATATACATATACCATGTTTACTAAGGCTCTATCATGTATACACATTTTATATCATGTATATACTTAGGTTATAATTAAATTAAACTCACAATTTCAATGAGCAAATAATAATATGAAGCATCAAGTAGGGTATATACATATAATCCATGTACATTTTCCTTAATACTAACTATAATTTAATTGGGTATTATCATTGTTCATTATCATAACAGTTATAATTACTATTATAATAACTTTATAGAATTCAATATTAATTAACAATTGAACTTACTATATATCAATAGGGTATACATTATGGTCACATCATGTTACAAAAGCAAAATATTATGTAACTTACATAATGCCATTAATCTTACTACGTAGTCTATATATATATATATATATATATATATATATATATATATATATATATATATATATATATATATATAATATAGACATTAATGTGTCACCTTGTACTATATATAGTTAACTATCATATATTAAAGGTTTAATATGTTGCATGCTTGCAAAAATTAATTAATCAAGTAAATATAATCTCGTTATATTTATTAGTCCTTTGCTTATTAGTATATTATTTTCAACAATAATAAATTCATACGTTATCGATTAATTACCCAAAATATAAATTAATCAATCACGTTTAAATCTCTACACTATATTCAAGTAATTGAATATTTAATTACTAATTATCTTATCAATTCTTTTGATATAAACGTCTCAGGGCTAGTTCACTAATTTAATAAACCATTAGTGATTCCCTTTAATATTTCTAGCATTTATTCGCATATGCTATAATCACATAACCACATAAGGTTTAAATAAACTCACAAAACTAACTTATTAAAATTAAATTACATATTTAATTAATAATGAAGTTTAAAATTCACGGTCATTACATCCCTCCCCCCCTTATAAAAATTTTGTCCTCGAAATTGTAAAAATAAGGTTACTCAAATAAAAACGGATAATTCGCTTTTATCTTCTCTTCTAGTTCCCACGTAGCTTCTTCGACTACATGATTCCTTTAGAGAATCTTAACGGAATGGATGACTTTATTCCTCAGCTTCTGTTCCTTCCTATCTAGTATCTGGACAGGAACTTCCTCATGTGATAAGTCTTTCTTGACTTGGATTGGGTTATAGGAGATAACGTTCTTGTAGTCCGGTTTATACAGTCGCAACACTGATACATGAAACACGTTGTGAATGTGCTCAAGTTCAGGAGGTAACGCTACCTCGTACGCCACTTCACCGACTCGCCTCAGAATCTCGAACGGTCCTATGAACCTAGGGCTCAACTTGCCCTTCTTCCCAAAATGAATCTTCCCTTTCTAGGGAGATACTTTTAAGAATGCATAGCTTCGTAACTCAAAATCACTCTTCTTGCGATGTAAATCCGCATACTTCTTCTGGCGATCTTGAGTCGCTACTAGCCGGGCTCTTATCACCTTGATGATTTCTACCGTCTGTTGTACCAACTCTGGTCCTAACAGTCGATGTTCTCCAACTTCGTCCCAGTATAAGGGCGTTCTACATTTCCTCCCATACAGTGCTTCATACGACGGCATTGCAATACTAGCGTGATAACTATTGTTATACGCGAACTCTACTAATGGAAGGTGATCCTCCCATCTACCCTTGAAGTCCATCACACAAGCTCGGAGCATGTCTTCAAGTGTTTGAATCATTCTCTCGCTTTGCCCATCTGTCTGTGGATGATACGCGGTACTCATTAGTAGTTGTGTCCCCATTCTTTCTTGAAGACTCTTCCCAAAGTTTGACGTGAATTGCGGATCTCTATTTGATACAATAGATACCGGCACCCCATATCTCGAGATAATTTTCTTGACATATAATTTGGCTAGTTGGTCCAAACTATACTTAATCTTAATCGGGAAAAAGTGAGCTGACTTAGTAAGACGATCTATAATCACCCATATGGCGTCGTGCCCTTTTTGCATTACCGGAAGCCCCACCACAAAGTCCATTGTGATGTGTTCCCACTTCCATTCTGGAATTTCTAACGGTTGTAATAATCCTCTTGGTCATTGGTGCTCTGCCTTGACTCTCTGACAAGTTAGACATCTACTTACACATTGCGCAACCTTTCTCTTCATGTTTGGCCACCAGAAGTGGTGACGCAAATCTTGGTACATTTTCGTGCTTCCTGGATGAATCGAGTATCTCGTACTGTGCGCTTCTTGCAAAATCTCTTCTCTTAGCTCTGGTACTAACGGTATGAAAATTCGTCCTTCGAATCTCAACAGTCCAGTGCTATCAATCTTATACTTAAGCTCCTCGCCTTCGGCAATTCGCTTCTTGATGTTATCGCAATCTTCGTCCATCTCTTGTGCCCCTTTAACTTTATCTAATAAAATCGGGCTCGCTGTCACTATAAATAATTTCTTGTTGATCTCCATCAGATATTTAACCTCTAAGTCTAGTCGTTCAAAATCTTTCACCAATTCCTCTTGAATGGTTAACTTCAATAATTCTTTCTGCCTTTCCTACTCAAGGCATCTGCCACTACATTCACTTTGCCTGGATGGTACAGAATCTCACAATTATAATCTTTGACAAATTCTAGCTATCTGTGCTGCCTCATATTTAGCTCTTTCTGCGTGAAGATATACTTCAGACTCTTGTGATCCGTATATATCTCACACTTCTCGCCATACAAATATTGCCTCCAAATCTTCAAGGCAAAAACTACTGCTGCTAACTGCAGGTCATGAGTCGGATAGCCCTTCTCATAATCTTTCAGCTGATGTGAAGCGTACGCAATGACCCTGTCGTGCTGCATAAGTACATAACCAAGACCCTTGTGCGACGCATCACTATACACTACAAACCCTCCCGTGTTGCACTGTAAGGCCAACACAGGTGCTTGACTAAGCCTCTTCTTTAATTCTAGGAAACTTTCCTCACATTTCTCCATTAAAACAAATTTAATTGCTTTTTTGGTAAGATTGGTTAATGGCAACTCTATTTTCAAAAAATTATGAATGAATCTTCGATAGTATCCTACTAATCCTAAGAAACTCCTGATTTTTATCGACGTCTTCGGCTGCTCCCAATTGATAACCGCTTCTACTTTTGCCGAATCCACCGAAACACCATTCTTGTCGACAACGTGCCCCAAAAACTGCTCTCTCTGCAACCAAAACTCACACTTGGAGAATTTTGCATACAGCTTCTCCCTCCTTAATGTCTCTAACACTATCCGAAGATGCTCGGTGTGTTCTTCCTCCATCTCTGAATACACCAGAATGTCATCGATGAATACGACAATGAACTTATCTAAATACTGTTTTAACACTCTGTTCATTAAGTCCATAAATGCTGCCGGCACGTTCGTCAATCCGAATGACATTACCAGAAACTTAAAGTGTCCATACCGAGTTCTTAATGCCGTCTTTGGAATGTCCTCCGGCCTCACTTTCAGTTGGTGATAACCGATCCTCAAGTCAATCTTTGAAAAGTATTTTGCCCCCTTCAACTGATCAAACAGATCGTCGATCCTGGGCAACGTGTACTTGTTCTTAATGGTGACCTTGTTCAACTCTCGGTAGTCAATTCAAAGCCTTAACGACCCATCTTTCTTCTTCACGAATAAGACTGGTGCTCCCCACGGTGATACGCTCGGTCGAATGTATCCCTTATCTAACAACTCTTGTAATTGAGCCATCAGTTCTTTTATTTCTATCGTAGCCATACAATATGGTGCTTTGTATACCGGTGCTGTCCCTGGTGCGAAATCAATAACAAACTCAATCTCTCTATCCGGTGGCAATCCCAGAATCTTATCTAGGAAGACATCGGTGAATTCCCTTACAATAGGTATCTGACTCAGTTCACCCTCGACTCGTCGAGTATCAACCACGTGAGCTAAATAACCTACATAACCCTTCCTAAGCAATCTCTGTGCTTGCATCATCGTCAGACAATGAGATTGTCTCGGTGATTTACTACTATAAAATACCACCTTCGACCTATTCGGAGTCTTAAGGTGTACACACTTTTTCTTACAGTCGATAACTGCTCCGTGAATCGATAACCAATCCATTCCAAGGATTACATCGAACTCCCCTAAACGAATCGGTATCAAATCCACGTTGAGCTTAAATCCTGGCAATTCAGTATAAGAGTTCCTATAAATGTATTCTACGGGGATAATTTCCTTTTTTGCTACTTGTACGTTCATAAGGTGTTCTAATCTTTCACGGGGTAAGTCTAACCGTTTAGCAAATTCTTTAGAAACAAAAGAGCAGGTAGCACCCGAATCAAATAACACATATGCATCTATATTGTTGATTGGGATGATACCTGACACCACGTCCTTGGACTCCACCGCATCCTGTACGGTCATGTTAAACGTGCATGCCGTTGGTCTGTTGGCTTGACTGGCTGGCCCTCCGATGCTCAACCAATTATTGTTGTTGTTGTTGTTGCGGTTGCCGCTAGCTGCATCGCCCTTTCTCTTCGTGCAATCCTTAATTTGGTGATCTGGTGCTCCACACGAGAAACATCCTCCTTTCTGCTTGTTCGGACACTGAGGAGCTATATTCCCCGGTTGTCCGCAATGGTAACACACACTCTTTCCCTTCGTGCACTCTCCCGAGTGATTCCTTCCACGGTTGTTGCACTTCACACTTTTCTTGGCCTCTCCCCCAGACTTGTTGCCTCCGGATGATTTCCTCTCCACCCATTTACGCTTGTTGGGGTTGCTGCCTCCGCTGCTTCTCCCTTTCTGTCCTTCATGTCCATTCTTCTTTTTTTGTTTAAATCGAGCAATGGCTTCATTTCCTCCCTCTGCAATGATAGCCCTTTCCAGTAGATCAGAGAAAGTCTTAATCTTCAATACTGCAACTGCTTTCTCCACCCATGATTTCAATCCTAACTCGAACCTTCTTGCCTACCTGGCCTCCGTGTCAGCCTGATGTGAAGCGAATCGGTCCAACTCGTTAAATTTTGTCTCGTATTTTGCGACTGTCATTCTACCTTATTTCAGTTCCAGAAACTTAACCTCCATATCCTGTTGCGTATTCTCCGAGAAGTAATTCTCGAGGAATAGCTCCTTAAATTTGTCCCAAGGAATAACTCCTTCGCATGCTCGTCTTTTATTGGCTTTCCACCAATAATTAGCTTCTCCCTTCATCATAAAAGTGGCAAAACTCATTTTCTATGCTTCGGCCACCCGTGCAACCTCAAACACTTTCTCCATCTCTTCTATCCATGTTTGGGCTTCAATTGGGTCTAAGGTCCCTCGAAATTCCGGAGGTCTTACCAACTTAAAATCCTTGAAGCTAGCCAAGTGATGTCCTGGCTGCCCTGCTGCTGGGGGTCTATTTTGCATTGCTTTTGTTAATAGGTCAATGAAGTTTTGCATCGGATCTGCATTTCTCCCTCCGTTGTTAACGGATCCTTCCTCCCTCTCGTTTCGTGGTAGTCTCCTAGGCGGCATGATTTGAGGAAAGGAAGAAAACTTTAAGATTTACGTGATATGCTATTCATGTTAGCATTAAGAAGTTAGGATGTCTATCAATCATATTTGATTCGAATAAATAACTTCAGTATTTCAATAAAACTTGATGGATCTCCTCAACCCATCACCAACATACTCTACTTGAGTTTTCTACTAAGGTTATAACCTAGGTTTTGCATTCCTAACGTTGATAACCTATGGCTCTGATACCGACCTGTGACACCCCCAAATTCGGGTTCTCTAACCCTGATTCGGTCGTCACAATACAATACAAATATCCACCTCTAAACAACATACAATAACTAAATGCGGAATATAATAAACGTATGTCGTTCTTTCAAAAGGTGTTACTAATCCCAAGATTCGATAACCTTAATACAATCATACAAACATACCCTAGAATAGTTATTAGGGTTCATATTATATAACAGTAATTAAACTAATCATAAAGTAAAGTCTGCTCCATGCAAACTATTAGTACATCTTTCCTTTACCCTTGTCCTCCCCTGAAGTCTCGGGCTTAACTTCAATAGAAGTCATGATATAGCAAAAATGAGCAACAACTTTGCTAACAAGTTTAAATACACAATAAAGGATATATTATGATGAAAGGAATATATCTGACAATGAATTCAACAATATGAATATCGGAAGCAAGAATAATAATTACTTTTAGAATAACTGATAGTCAAGTAGACTTTGAACTATAAAACTCCAATGGAATCAATAGCTGATTAACCCTTTGGTTACTGGCTACAGAATAAGTACTTGAGTGGATCAGCCTCGCGTACGCCATGTATATGCATACCATTCAACTCTGTTGGTTGTATCTTTATACTAGATACGTGGGGTACTCCCCTATATATAAGGGGTGTTCTCTTTAGTCTAAGAATCCATACCATCAATTGGTCTGGATAGCTTTTATAAACTTCATACAATTGTCTGACCGAACAAGGGTTCAGACTCTATCTGACGCAGTTCAAGAATTATAGAACTTTAAATAAGGTACAAGTCCAAAACTGTACGAACTCAAGTGCACCAAGTGCGAATATCAATAAGATCGATGTGGAATAATTGTAAAGTAATTAAACCACCTAATAGCATGCTTCAAAATAAGATTCAAGCTTAAATAAAATAACTTGCAACACAATAATAACCTGCTCAATACAATATGAGAAGGATAAGAAACTTGCACAATAAATAATGAGTTTCAGAAGACTTGCTCAAATAAAGAGTTTAAGTCAGAGAACTTGCACAACCAAAGAGTGAAGTTCGGGAACTTGCTCACAAAATTTATCGAATAAAGTAATGCAGGGTCTTAGATTACTTGCAACACCATAAAGGTAGGGTTCAGATACTTGCCTGTTTGCTCAGCTACAAATAGTTCTAGTGTTAATTAAACTGCGTTGAAATGACCTAACATTCACAGTCGGTCCTTCAATTAGTATGTTTAACTAATATGAGTCTACACTTACAAGAATCTATTCCTCATATAGGTCTATCCCATAATTCACGTAAGTCAATTTACTATGATTGAGTTTATAAACATTTAATCATGTCTTAGATTAATAACTTTAGAATATCTAGTCTCTATGCATCAATATAGGCTTGAACACATAGCACTTAAATTTAAGCATGCAAACTACTGACATTAAACAAACACACATGCTGATCAGGTTATTAACTCAAGTTCGAGACCTAGCATGTTCATTCTATTCCAATTCAAAATCATATATTATTCATGCCGGATACCCTTTATACTTTAAGCAAAACAAGTTCATGCTTCAAGGGTAAAATATTAAAGTCATATTACTATATAACGAGGCTAAACGATATTCAGTAGTCATGCTTGTGTGTAAACAACACATGTATACTCACATAGTTCATTTTTTAGAAATTTCCTTTTCATGAATATGGGTGCATAGGTGAAAACTATGTTTAATCAAAATAACTTTCATGTCAACAAGTCTATAAGCATAATGAGATCCTAATATACATGCTTGCATAATCATAACATAATTCTGATGGTAATTGATGTTATTAATTTTCAAATCTTAAGTTTTCTTTCAAAATTGTACTAAGTCAACAAAGGTCATTTTATTATCAACAAAGTGTTTTGTAACCATGTCTCATATGTATTAAAACACATTACTAAGCCATATAAACGCTCTCATACGGTCAAAAATCTCAAGACAAAATTTCTTGGTCAAGTTCATTTTGAAAGTCTTAAGTTTTTCTTGAAAAACCTCTTGAATCTTTTAATCAAGTATGCTAGTGCATGATTAATATTTTAAACATGCTCTTCATGTCAATATAAACAATACTATCAAGTTCATAAAAAACAGAATACACATGGTACTCATATGCTCATGACAAGTTTACTTTAACAAGTTCTAACTTCATTTTGTAAACTTTTAAACCCTTTCATCAATATAATGTACTAAGATAGTTATACATACTCATATTACATGTATGTACTTATATATGTGTGCTAATCCAGTTTATATACTTGCTCTAACAAGGTACCATATGTTAGTCATGACATCAGCTTAACAGAAAATGAAGATTTGGTTTTCAGGCTTGGTGCAGCTGCACTGCTGGCCAGTACATAACTGGTGCAGCTGTCGGCCAGAGACAGTAGCTGCCCAGCAACGGCAGAACTTAGCCCAACTCAAAAAATTTTATACGAAAATTGATTCAGTCATACTATAATACAGTTCTAATATACTTGTAAGGTAATATAACAACTAATAAATATTTCCCAATCAACTTAATTAATCAATCATAATCAATTCAAGAATCAAGAACTTATAAATTTACAGAATGAATAACAAGGATATAAATGTTATACCTCTGTTAAGGAGATAGACTTGCTGCTATACTAATTCTATCTTACTGGTATCTCTCCAAATAACTTACATTTATGAAAATCTCAGCAATGTTAACAATGAAGGAGGAGACTCTATATATAGCCAATTCAATAACCAGACAATACTATTATCTTCCAAATCAATTCAAAGGATTGCAAGAATGTATAATGAATAAGAAGAAGTTGGTGAGGGTTGGTGGATTCAATCATGAATGCCACATCTCTTACAATCATGCGCTAGTTTTGTGAAGAAATTGAGGAAGATATATATTAGTGTAGCCATATGGGAGTTCACGTGTGAAGAATGAAGAGGAAATGGGATCTTATTATGGGACAACCAATTAATCTCAGCAATAGCAATTTGGATGCAATACACTACACTATTATATATATATATATATACCATGCTTAAAAATCAGCAACTTTGATCGGCGCGGGCACGCGGGCTCCAGTCTTACTGGCGGCGCGGCCGCGCGCTCCTCTAGAGCAGTCCTTTGGTTCTGGCACTCGGCGCGGGCGCGTGGACTTCCCTTTCTTTCCTAGCGCGGCCGCGCGAGCACTTTTCTGCTGTTGGTGCAATCTGATTGTGGATGCTTTCTTATATAATCCTTTGATCTTTCTTTTGCTGCTTCTTGCTCCTTCACAATGCTACTTTGAGGCCATCGTCACATGCCCATCACCTCAAACCATCTTCATGCCAAGCTATCTGATGCCATCCCACCTGCGTTGTTGCCAAGTCCATGCCATTTTGCCCATTATCATGCCAGTTCCTGCTCTTTTGAGTTTCCTGCCTAAGATATACAAAACAAAGATAAAACACATTAAAAGACAATAAAATGCTTGAGTTTAAGCCATAATCATAGCAAGTTGATATCCAATAAGTAGGTATAAAACCTACTTATCAACCTCCCAGTTCACTGTTATTCCATATTTTCTTTCTCCTCCTTATTCTGAGTTTTACATGGTTATTCAAATCTCATCTTCTCAACCTGCTTCCTAAACACGTCATGTTCCTCTGCTTAATATCATCCTAAATGGGATATAAGTTTCTCTCTTCACTTAGTTCCACTCCGGTACTTTTTATGAGCACTACCTACGTCTATCATAGGTTTATCTTCTACATCTTCCAACACTATCCTATAAACTACTTCAATTAGCACTTCTCATATCCTACCCTCTAGATCATTCTCTATTGGCCCAACTAATTCTGGTTCAGATATCAGCTTGCTCAGAACAACCTGTTCCTCACTCACTTATGTGAATATCCTTAACTTCTAATTCTTCTATCAATTATATAAACTAGACTAGTACCTATTATACGTTGTATACATATAGCAAGCAATAGTTTTCTTTAAGTTAGTTTTTATCTTATTTTACGATGAATTTACTCAATTCACATCCTAGAAACTCTTTTTGAGTTTATGTTTTCATTAACTTTTCTGCCACTCCTATTCCTCCAAGGTTATAGCCTAAGGTAACCTTACCTAAGGTTTATAACCTACAGCTCTGATACCAAATTGTGACGCCCCCAAAATCTCTACATTCTCTATAGCAGATTTTGGTGCTCACGTAAATATTCTATAAGATAATAATTCCTATCAATTCAAGATTCACAGTATTCCACAACGAATAGTAGTTCTCGTCAGAACATTCACTATATTGGGATAAACTCACTTAGATGAATAGGTTTATAATCTCATGAATATTTCTTTCATATTAATAATTTTTATCTATCTGACATTTGCAGTATTAATGTTAGGGTCGTTCTTGGAATCTGAGGGGTGCGACCAACCTCAGTGCATCAGAGAACCACACTATCTTTCAATACTTCCAAATAAGATGTATAGTTCATATAGACTGTAGACACTTAAAATTTTCCTTGCCCAATACTAACACTGCATGAGGGCAAAATCGTCCTTCAATTCAAATCCGACCGCCAATACCGGTCCTTTAACTCAAAACCGGCTGCCAATGCCAGTCCTGAAACTTAAATCCGGCCACCAATATCAATAAACTCAAATTCGATCACCAATATCAGTACTCCAGACAAATCCGATCACTAATATCGGTACTCCAGTCAAATTTGATCACCAATATCGGTACACCAGCCAAATTCAATCACTAATATCGGTACTCCAGTCAAATTTGATCACCAATATCGGTACTCAAGTTAAATCCAATCACTAATATCGATACTCCAGTCAAATCCAATCACCAATGTCGGTACTCCAGTCAAATTTGATCTCCAAACAGACTATCTATTTAGCTCCGATCTCCATTCGGACCGTTTATCAAGCTCTTATATCCAATCGGACTATCTATCCAGCTCCGATCTCCAATCAGACCGTCTATCCAGCTCCGATCTCCAATCGGACAGTGAATCTAGCTCTGATCTCTAATCGGACCGACACTCCAGGTCTGATATCTAATCGGACCATCAATCCATCTTTGATCTCCAATTGGACCGTCTATCTAGCTCCGATCTCCAATCGAACCGTTCAATCCAGCTTCGATCTCCAATCGAACCGTTCAATCCAGCTTCGATCTCTAATCGGACCGTCTATCCATCTTTGATCTCCAATCGGACCGTCTATCCAGCTCTGATCTCTAATCGGACCTTCTATCCAGCTCCGATCTCCAATCGGATCGCCAATCCAGCTCTGATCTCCAATCGGACTGTCAATCCAGCTCTGATCGTCAATCGGACTGTCAGATCAACCCCGATCTCAATATCGGGCTATCAAATCACCCCTGATCTCTGATCGGGCCGTCAAGTCCAACCCCAATCTCAATATCGAGCCTTCAAATCTGCCTCGGTGGCAATTCGAGAGGTACAAATCAGCCCCGACATCAACCTGGGAGGTATCGATCAACCCCGATCTCAATATCGAGACTTCAAGTCAGCCCCAACACCAACCCGGGAGGTACAATTCAACCTTGATATCAACCTAGGACGTGTCAAGTCTCCCTCAGCATCAAGCCGGGAAGTACAGTTCAGCCCCAAAGACAATCCTGGGAAGCCAGGTCCATCAAAGGTCGTGCCGACACCACAGGCAACCTCGGGAAGGGAAAAATAATCATTTTATCCAACTCTCAACCAATTCGGTCAAACTCAAGCCGAATTGATGCCATCGAATTCAGAATGAACCACAACAACGATACCGAGTGCCAATAGCGCAAGACAGCTTAACGGACAAACTACGGGGAATCGAAGACCTGGTTATGGACCCGTATTCTTGGACCCAGAAAATGTTTTATCCCATGTCATGGCGACACTCTCGGTGAGGGCTTTCTAAAAAGGTATCGCACGCCTTAAACGGACGCTTCGATCAAAAGTTTGAAAGCTCCCACTTCGACTACGCATTTGCTCCAACGCTTCGGCAAAGGTAATATTGATTTGCAGTTTCTTGAAAACCTCCAAAAACTTAGCAAATTGCTTATCCAATTTCTGCTTTTGTACCCGCTATGGGTATTGTGCAGGAGGGTAGATTACTTGTGGTGGAACATTGGTTTTCTCATTGGTGACTTGCTTTTCTGGCTCAATTGCATGTCCCTCATCTTTCTCATCTTCCAAAACTATCTCAGAAATTTCTACACTTGGGCGCACTCGCACCGGGTTTTGGCATTCCAGGGGAGCGGCCGAGCCAGCCTCCAGATCAGAAGTCTGCTTCCCAAACCTTAAGGTGATTGTTTGGCATTGCTTCTTGCCATCTCTTCTCCCCGGATTGGATTCCGTATTGCTTGGAAGAGTGCCTTGCGGTCTGTTGTTGATCGAATTTGCCATTTGGCCCATCTGATTTTCCAAATTCTTGATTGCCACCGCTTGGCTCTTCATCATCAACTCAGTGTTAGCAATATGCTTCAGCATCAATTCTTCCATTTCAGATCTCTTTTCTTGCTGAGGTGCGGGATCTGAGTGATGTTGATATTGTTGTGATGTTTGAGGCTATTTGGCACTTTGAGCATTTTGCTATGGTTGTGGTTGTTGGGCATTTTTGTTGTTGCTCCAACTGAAATTTGGATGGTTACGATTGTTAGAATGGTAGAAGTTTGAAAAGTGATTTGAGGCTTCTGGTAGTTGCTGACAAACTGGACCGACTCTATAGTGATTGCACATTTCTTAGTCGGGTGTGCTCTGGCACCCAACTCACATATAAAAGTAACTTGCTGGACTCTGTTTTCAGCCATAGAATCTATCTTCTTGTTCAGTGCTGCTATTTGTGCTGACAATGCTGTTATAGCATCAACATCCAATATTTCGGCCACCTTAGGTTGAACCATTCTTGCTGTTGGATTCTGATACTCATTGGTCGCTATAGTTTCAATCAGATCATAAGCTTTCGAGTAGTCCTTGGCCCACAGGGCTCCTCTGGATGCGGCATCAATGATTGGCCTTGATTGCCACCCTAAACCATTATAAAACGAATTTATCACCATCCAGTCAGGCATTCCATGGTGCGGGCATTTCTTTGTAGCGTTCCCATTCCTCATACAACGTTTCCCCTTGTTACTGTTGATAAGTGGATTTTATGACCACTTATTCGGATAGTAACCAACTCATTCTGTTGCTTAAACTCAAGTATCGTTGTGCGTTTTATGTGTTTTTGCTTTGTTTTGTGATTTTCAGGTTTAGAAACTCTCCAGGTGCAAATTAAGCTTAAAAGGGAAAAACAACGCTTAAATGGGGCAAAGCACTGAAATGGGCTTAAAACATGAAGATAGCATGGGTGAGAAAGCAATGAAGGTGATGCCACGAGTCTAGAGGCCAAAAGGAGCAAGAATGGCATTTGAAGCAAAAATGGGAAGGAAATGCAATCCGGACATCACTTGGGGGGTTTATGTTCATTTCATGTTCTTGGATTGGAGTTTAGTTCATATTTTAGAGCGTCTTATAAGCTTTTCGGAACATCTTGAATTATCCCAATCGGAGTTCGGAGGCGAGAGTTATGCCCCGTATACTAAAGGAAGTTAAACTCCACTGTTTTGGGTTTCTATTGCACTACTGTCACTTGGAGCTCAATTTCAGCCTTCATCCATCCATTATTTCTCAATGTTCAAAGAATGAAAGTTGTAGAGCTCTTCGATAGCTTCTATTTGACAGGTGGCAGGCATCGTAAATCTTCCCGAATCAAAAGTTGCGGCCGTTTTACCAGAGGACTCTGCAGCAGAAAAGCCTTGGCGCGGGCGCGCGGATTCTAGTGCATTTTAGGGCGCGGCCGCGCCGGTCCCCAGCTGTGGCAGACTTGACTTTTTAATTGAACGAGACTTAACTTTTGATTGGGATATAAGGGGGCTCGTTTTGGTGAAGAAATGGTATCATATATTGGCCCTAAGCCCTAGTTCCTCTCTTTTCTTCCTTTACATCTTGTTTAGTCTAGATTAGGAGTAGATTAGGAGTAGATTAGAGAGTAGATTAGTGCTAGTTTAGTGTTAGTTAGTTAGATTATAGGGTTTTGTTAGTGTGTGAAGATTGAAGCAAGTAATAGCATCAAGATCCAAGTTTGGAGAAGACACAAGATTTGCATTTCTCTATCTCTTACTCTCCTTGTATTAAATTGTATTCGGATGATGTTTATCTAACTTGTGGATAATATATTCAAGTTATTTATGACTTAGTTTATATTTTTGTTGTTTCAATGGAACCCAACACATAGTTTGTATTGATTGCTCTCTCTTTGCTATTATTATGAATTGGTTATCATAACTTGTGCTTTTAGATTGATTTCTTGTGAACCTGTATGAACTTGACAAATGGATTATAGGTTTAGATCTAGTTATGATATCATGCGAAAGTTAGAGATTCTTGAGGGTAATCTATGAGATTATGTGGCGTGTGTCTCATTCATTGTCCTAAAGAGTTGATAATTTATTAGTGTTTAGGATAGAAATATACCTAAATGCCGTATGTAACCATTTGAGAATCTAATCGTAATGACTTCCTATGCGAAAGTTGGTAATTGATAGAGTAGTTAACGAGATTTCCCGTGACATGTGTCTTGTTAATTGTTCTAGATATTAGTTGCTTGATAGTGTGTAGGATAGACATATACCTACATGCCGCATTAGGAAGATTCATAATAATTGTCCATCGAAAGAGGCTATTATGTAATCGTGATTTCTCGGTTGTCAATTCTAGGTGCTTATTATTCTAAGTGAGAGAGTTAAGAGATTCGAACGAAGTGTTGGGGGAAATTGTAATCCCATGTCTTCATTATCTGAATTTACCCTAGGATTAGTTATTGCATATTTTAATTCTTGCCTAGTTTAACTTAGCTTTAATAATTCATTCTCCTTCTCGCCCGTTTAAATAAGATTGAGATGATTATGAGCTAGTGCTTTGGCGACTTATTATCCATTAATTCTCCGTGGGAACGATCTTTACTTACTCTTTATTACTTGCTGGCTGTGTATACTTGTGCGAATATATTGACCGATAAATAGGCTAACAAGTTTTTGGCGCTGTTGCCGGGGAATTATTTGGATAACTGTTTGCCAACATTAATTTAAATCAAATTAGTCTTAATTTAAACTTTCTATTTTTGTTTTAATTCTCTTCATTTATTCTCTTTTCAGGTACAATGGACTTAAATTTCTATCCATGGAACTGTTCAAGGCAAGAGCAACCAAGGGAAATGGGAAATGATGGCGTCGACCTAATTACTTCACTTTCAGCAAAGTTGGAGGTTCTCTCGAGAAAGTTGGATACTGTTGCAGCCCAACAGAGTTGAGAGCTAGAAATGACATATGACTATGGTGCTGGGAGCTACACGAGCCATCAGGAGCCTATCAGTTATGGATATGCGCAGTATGGGGATGAGTACTCCTACAGTGAACCTTATCCCGACTATCAGCAAGACTGGGGCTATCACCCAGACCCTTCATCAGAATATTACCAAGACCAATATTGGGATCCAAATACCGTTTACGCCCCAGAATGCACATTCCAGACTCCAGTTTATGATCCTCAACACAATTTTGAGGGTGACACAGAAAATGCAAGCTTGGAGGAAGGAGGTGACATATCAATGAAGGACATCTTGATTGAGCAACAGAAGTCAGTCAAGAATATCCAGAACTGGGCAAAGCAAATTAGTAGGGCCTTGATGATAGAGGATGAGCAAGGGAAGACCTATACTGTGAGATATCAAGAACAACGCAAGCCATGTCCAAATTATGCACCCGAACCCACTTATCAATCCCGATGTTTACAAGGAGAACAGTCAACAATGGACTTCATGTATGCAATCTCAGAAAACCAAGAGGAGTTGTTTGGGAGCCAGGAACCATCAAACCAAAATTTTCAATATCAGATGGCCCCAATCAACTATGCTTCTACTAGTGAGCCTCAATATAGGGAGCCCGTGGCTGAAACAAAAAAGGAAGGATTGGACACTATGTGGGGTAGCTCATTAGCATCAACAAAGGAGATCTTGGTTGAACAAGAGCAGTCAATTCAAGATCTTCAAACTTGGGTAGAGCAAATTAGCACATCTTTATGGAATGAGGAGGTGATTGAGCAAGTAAATGAAGCTCAAGATAGTCAAAGTCTAATGCGTCAGATGACTGAAGCCGTGAGTAATGATCCCCAGGATACTTGGTGATATGAAATGGATGCAGAAACTGATGGAGATTCAGAAGTGCACTTGCAACTGGATGAGTATAAGGCAATGGATATCGAGGAGATGATTGGGGATGTGGAAAATGAAAGTGAACAGACAGTGACAATTCCCCAAGAGCCTTCTCTGCCGAAGATTGAAACACCAGTCAAGTTTGCACACCCTTGCCCCCTTGGAAGCCACATTACAGATACGGATCTCGATGACATAAGAGAGTCCGTGAGCTTCAAACCATGGTGGTCATAAGAGAAGAGAATAGGAGAAGAGTCTGTTGTGTGGTCTACACCTCCATGCCCCGATCATTTCACCTACACAACAGAAACCTTGCCTAGCTCCCCAACCTTCAAGACGGGGAATTCTTTCACTTATCCAATGCTAGGTAGTTTAAATCTGCATCCGCTCCTACTGGGAAGCTGCCAAAGTCACACAGCTATTCTGATGGATGGAGGGGTTCTCCAGTATCGTCGGGGAGTTGGATAGCAGTGGGCAGACACAGTCGAGCTAGAGGACTATAAATCAAGCGCTAGATGGGAGGCAGCCCATCATTTCTCTCTCCCTACCTGTTTAATTCTCCATTTCCTACTTTCTATCACAATTCCCTCCCCCTTGTTTAATTCTTATTAGTTTAATTTTTAGTTTAATTTTTTTTTTCAATGCTCGTAGATTTAGGAGCTCATGCTTACATTTTTGGTTTTAGGCATGAATACGTATAATTTTTTGGGATTAAAAAGCTTATAGCATATTTTTGATGCACTTGCATTATTTATACGCACTTAGAGAATTTTTGGGAATTTAAATACATATATCTTTCCATGTTTAATTCTCTTGATGTAAATATTAAGTATTAACTTTTAATGGTTTAATAGGGCTTAATAACTCTTGTCTACATATTTCAGGTTAAAAGCTGCTTGGGAGCAAAATTCAAATGCCATAGCCTCTGTGCCTAGAAAAATTCTGCAGAAAACAGGATCTATTATGCTGCGCGGCCGCGCCAGGATAAGCCTGAGCTGGCGCGCGGCTGCGCCTCTCACAGACTGGGCCTGACTTAAGGAAAATTATGGCAGCTTTTGGGGGCACTGCTTCATGTCAATTATCAGCAGCACCCAAGCCTCAGTCCCTCTTATCCCAAACCCTCAAGTTCCTTAATGCAATCCCCCATCTCTTCCATTTCATGCAATTTCCCCCCATGCCTTAGTTTTGAAAACCTCCTACCTCTTCAATCCAAAGTACCAATTCCGATCCACCTCATCCTCTCAACCTGATTAATTGAGACATTGAGTGTGGGATCTCTAGCAGAGCAAGATTGATATAGAGTTGGGTTGGGTTGGTTCATTGAGTATAGTGTTGAGCGGGGTTTATTTTACCAAGACCAGAGAGAGACGGGGAAACTTCTGAGAGGATGCCACTTCATTTCATGCAACATAAGAAGCCGAATATGGGAGTTTCTTTTTACCTTTACCTTCAATGAGGACATTGAACAGTTTAAGTTTGGGGGTATTGGTGTTTATTTTGCATATAGGTAATTCATTTCATGTTTTGCATGTAAATAGTTCATTGCATGTAAGTTAGTTCATATAGTGCATGTAGGTAGTAAATAGTTAAAATTTGTGAAAATTTTAAAAATTTTCTTTTGTTTTTGCATTCTGTGTTAGAGCATACTGCATGAATCCAGTTTTCAGTTGGTTAGTTATTTATGTTGCCTATGAAGAAACTGAAATCACTTGATTGTTGAACTGATTTGAGACTTAAGCCTGATTTCATGGTCATATATGTAAATCCTTACTTGTCAGATACTGTGTAACCAGTAAGCACGACAGAGTAAACACCATGATATGCTATGTTTAAATGTTTACATACTTGTCTTTTGGTGGAAAACTATGTTTTAATAAAAGAGTTTTAGTTCGCATATAATAATAACTAGACTGTTAAAAGCTTAAGTTTGAGGGAAATAGGGGACATGCATGATATATGCGGGGAGATGGAGCGTAAGATGCACTCCCTTGCAGGAAAAGAAAAAGAAAACGAAAACAAAATAAAATGCATTGAAAAAGAAAAAATTAGAATAAACACTTCAGCTATGTCGAGTTTTGTGGCCTTTGATATTCGAGCAAGTAAGCCCTAGGGGTGTCCCTACACCCAGCGCCCTAAGGTCGTCTGGTCTGGGAGTCGTTGGTTGAAAGCTCGCTACACGGATATCATTGAAAAGCCTAAGAAAACTAGGCATTGCACAGTCGAATGTGTACACGAGAAAGTGTGAATACGCCCTCGTGAGTAATAAAAGCTTAATGAAAACCCCCTGTTGACTCTTAACTCTAGTAATGCACGGTCTTAGTTAGAACTTATATGATTTACTATTTTTCTTAAGTTAAAGCTTGTTTTTCCCCTAAGAAGCATAGTAGGTGAGTTATTTATATGAATGCATATCTAATGGTTGCTAAGCACACAACGCACAATACATCAGTGTTGACAGTTTTGGATTTGAAAAATAAGCCTTATGGTCTTGTTTTGGGTAGCTTATCTGTTTGACTATCTCGTGGTTTTCTGAGGCATTGCTCTGAAAGTTCAATACTGGCTGGGAACTTGGATTCGCATTCATGATAGCGTAGGTTGCATACATTGTAGATACGACATTGTATCATTTGTTTTGTTTTGTTTTGGTTGCTTGAGGGAAAGCAACGTTTAAGTTTGGGGATATTTGATAAGTGGATTTTATGACAACTTATTCTGATAGTAACCAACTCATTCTATTGCTTAAACTCAAGTATCGTTGTGCGTTTTATGTGTTTTTGCTTTGTTTTGTGATTTTCAGGTTTAGAAACTCTCCAGGTGCAAATTAAGCTTAAAAGGGCAAAAGAACGCTTAAATGGGGCAAAGCACTGAAATGGGCTTAAAACATGAAGATAGCATGGGTGAGAAAGCAATGAAGGTGATGCCACGAGTCTAGAGGCCAAAAGGAGCAAGAATGGCATTTGAAGCAAAAATGGGAAGGAAATGCAATCCGGACATCACTTGGGGGGTTTATGTTCATTTCATGTTCTTGGATTGGAGCTTAGTTCATTTTTAGAGCGTCTTATAAGCTTTTCGGAACATCTTGAATTATCCCAATCGAAGTTCGGAGGCGAGAGTTATGCCCCGTATACCAAAGGACGTTAAACTCCACTGTTTTGGGTTTCTATTGCACTACTGTCACTTGGAGCTCAATTTCACCCTTCATCCATCCATTATTTCTCAATGCTCAAAGAATGAAAGTTGTAGAGCTCTTCGATAGCTTCGATTTGACAAGTGGCAGGCACCGTAAATCCTCCCGAATCAAAAGTTACGGCCGTTTTACCAGAGGACTCTGCAGCAAAAAAGCCTTGGCGCGAGCGCGCGGATTCTAGTGCCCGGCTGTGCCAGACTTGACTTTTTAATTGAACGGAACTTGACTTTTGATTGGGATATAAGGGGGCTCGTTTTGGTGAAGAAATGGTATCATATATTGGCCCTAAGCCCTAGTTCCTCTCTTTTCTTCCTTTACATCTTGTTTAGTCTAGATTAGGAGTAGATTAGTGCTAGTTTAGTGTTAGTTAGTTAGATTATAGGGTTTTGTTAGTGTGTACAGATTGAAGCAAGTAATAGCATCAAGATCCAAGCTTGGAGAAGACACAAGATTTGCATTTCTCTATCTCTTACTCTCCTTGTATTAAATTGTATTCGGATGATGTTTATCTAACTTGTGGATAATATATTCAAGTTATTTATGACTTAGTTTATATTTTTGTTGTTTCAATGGAACCCAACACATAGTTTGTATTGATTGCTCTCTCTTTGCTATTATTATGAATTGGTTATCATAACTTGTGCTTTTAGATTGATTTCTTGTGAACCTGTATGAACTTGACAAATGGATTATAGGTTTAGATCTAGTTATGATATCATGCGAAAGTTAGAGATTTTTGCGGGTAATCTATAAGATTATGTGGCGTGTGTCTCATTCATTGTCCTAAAGAGTTGATAATTTATTAGTGTTTAGGATAGAAATATACCTAAATGCCGTATGTAACCATCTGAGAATCTAATCGTAATGACTTCCTATGCGAAAGTTGGTAATTGATAGAGTAGTTAACGAGATTTCCCGTGACATGTGTCTTGTTAATTGTTCTAGATATTAGTTGCTTGATAGTGTGTAGGATAGACATATACCTACATGCCGCATTAGGAAGATTTATAGTTGTCCATCGAAAGAGGCTATTATGTAATCTTGATTTCTCGGTTGTCAATTCTAGGTGCTTATTATTCTAAGTGAGAGAGTTAAGAGATTCGAACGAAGTGTTGGGGGAAATTGTAATCCCATGTCTTCATTATCTGAATTTACCCTAGGATTAGTTATTGCATATTTTAATTCTTGCCTAGTTTAACTTAGCTTTAATAATTCATTCTCCTTCTCGCCCGTTTAAATAAGATTGAGATGATTATGAGCTAGTGCTTTGGCGACCTATTATCCATTAATTCTCTGTGGGAATGATCTTTACTTACTCTTTATTACTTGATGGCCGTGTATACTTGCGCTAATATATTGACCTATAAATCGGCTAACAGCTGTGCAAACTGACTCAAAGCACTCCTCATGGAAGCAGTCTTAGCCATGGAAAAGAATTTGGTTAGAAATTTCTGGACTAAGTCTTCCCACGTGGTGATTGATCCTGAGGGTAATGAGTGCAACCAGCTCTTTGCCTTAACCCTCAAGGTGAATGGGAATAATCACAGTTTCACTGCATCATCCGAAACGTTGTTGAATTTAAATGTGTCGTATATCTCTATAAAGCTCAAGATATGCTCATTTGGGTCTTCTGAAGCAGCACCCCCAAACTGGACAGTGTTTTGAACCATCTGCAGTGTTCCTGGTTTGATTTTGAATGTATTCGCAGCTATAGCTGGCCTAACTATGCTGGACTGCAGATTAGTGATTTTGGGTATGGAGTAGTCCCTTAAGGCTCTATTATCGGCCCTCTGTTTATCGGCCATTTGCTTGGGTCGTTCAGGTTCTCCTTGTGGGTTGGTGTTTCTAGTGTTTGCTCTCCAACCTCTGCCGTTAATGTTCTCCTGGAGAGGCACTAACTCAGGATTGGTTGGTCGTGTTTACATAAACTACCCACAAGTACCTGAAACACAAATAAAGATAAAGTTAGAAATGAGATAAGAATAGATTTGTTCAAGTCAGAGAAATCTAACAAAAACTGATGTCAATAGTAATAAACTAACAACAAATCCCCGGCAACAGCGCCGAAAACTTGTTGCACCGTTTCGGTGTTCACAAAAATGGGCACAAAACACAAGAAAATATACATGGTCGACAAGTAATAAATTCGATAAGTCGAGATCGTTCCCACGGAGAAAGGAGTCAGGCTTAAACTATTATGCAACAATCCTATGGTTATTTTCGTCTACTTAAACGTGTATCAAAGTGTTCTATAAATAACTAGACTAGTTTTAAAGTAAACTTAACTAATTAACAGATGAGGGGCTCAAATTAGAGAAATATGGGATCCTAACTTCATCTATTGCATCATCTAGGTTAACAACACCTCAAGTCAAGTATAAATAATCACATAGGAATGCTAGCCGGGAGCACGAATGTGAGACAAGGCTATTTGTTAATAAACCAAGTCCATATCATATAATATCCACAAAAGAGATAGAAATCACGTGAACACCAATAAAACCTAAACCACTATATGTCTATGTGATTTACAAGCTATACCAGGTTAAGTGCAAGCCCCCAATAGACTACATATGGCAATACGGTATATTTCTATCCGGATTACGAATTACAAAACTCATCGAGTGCAAGTTTCATGAACATATGCTACCATGGAAAAATCTAAGTTTACACTTCATTTGTCAAGTCCATATAAACTATTACAGTAGATGTTGATCAGGCATCTAAACATACAAGGCAACTGTAACGACCATGAATTTTTAAACTCCATTATTAATTTAATATGTGATTTAAATTTTTATGAGTTAGTTTTGCGAACTTATTTAAACCTTAAGTGGTTATGTGAATTTGTGAAATAATGAAATGAGTCACTAATGGGTAATTTAAATTAGTGGACCGACCCTAAGACTTTAATATCAAAGAATTGATAGAATTATTAATAATTAAATATTCAATTTATTTGAATATAGTGGCAGGATTTGAACATATTGATTTATTGCGATTATGAGTAATTAATTGATAATGTGTTGATTTATAATTATTATGAATAAATAATAATTAATGAGTAAGAAATTAATAAATATAATAATATTATATTTACTTGATTAATTGTTTTAAACAAGCATACGATATGTTAAACCTTTAATGTATGGTAGTTAACTATATATTATATATAGTACAAGGTGACACATTAATATGATTATACATTATAAACTATATAGTGAGATTAATGTCACTATGTGAGTTACTTGATATGTGTGGGAGAATTTAATGAATACCCTATTATCTTATATTAATATCAATAACATTATTAATTGATAATGCTTTCAATAAGTTATTATAATAACAATTATGATGGTAAGTAATAATAATGCCTATATGGAATTACATTCGGTATTAAGGAAAAGGTATATGGATTATATGTTAATATATGTGTACCTACTTGATACATTATATTGTTAATTGTTAATTGAAATAACATTGTAACACCCATTTAATTGCATCATTTAAGTATATAATATATATATATGTACATATATAACATTAGTATGATGAAATGCAAGTTGATGAGTTCTATATTACATTGTCTCACATAGAGTTACCCCTCAATCGCTCTTCACGTGAAAACAAGAAGCTAGCTATACTCTATTTTCCTTCTCAAATTCAACACTTCTAGCCATAATCATTATAAGGGGAGTGGGATTCATGATGAATCCACCCACTCTCAACCACCATCTCTTATCTATCATACCATTGCTTCTTCCCTTGGTTTAATTTGAAGTGGAATAGAAATGTCTGGGTAAATATTTGCCTATAAATTGGCTTCTCTTCTTCTCAATTTGAATTGCTGAGACTTTCATACAAGTATAAAATTGATAGAATTTATAGTGAGTAAGTTCTGTGAGAATTATCAGTGCGGGAGAATTTGTTAATTCAAGCAAAACAATTGCAGAGGTATAATCATGTTCTTCATTTTCTGCAAAAATTCTAATTCTTGATTATGCTAAATTGGATGATCATTTGACTAGAGAATGCATGCTATGCATTATATAAGTTGATATGTTAGCTTAGAATTGCAATGTATCATGTTTAGAAGTGATTTTCGTATAAAATTTTTGAGTTGGGCTATGTTTCTGTCGAGCAGCAGCCGTTCCTGGTTTGGTAACAGAGCCGCGCGGCCGCAGGTTTATTTAGTACATATGGGGCGTGGCCGCGCCCCTACACAGATTCTATTTTAAATTTCTGTTGTAGAACTATTGTATGCAATCATGTGATATCTTATTTGGCAAGCATGTAGACATGGTTAATATGTATTTATGAGTACATGCATATAGTATGAACATGTATAACGATATTAATACACATTATTAATGAAAAGCCTTGAAGTTTATAAGTGAACTTAGAATTTGCTAAAGTGAACTTGTTATGAGCATATACACATTTTGTATATTCTGATTTTGGCAAACATGACCGTATGGTCTATATTGACATGAAATGTACTTTTAAAGTGTCGAACACACTAGCATACACGATTACAAGATTTCAACGATTTCAACGAGAAATTTAAGACTTTTGAAAACAAACTTGACCAAGACTAGTAACTTTTAGATTCTGACCATATGAGAACATTTACAAGGTTTAGATATGTGTTTCAATTGCATACAAATTATATGTTGAGATGCTTTACACGTACTAAATGACCTTTGTGGACTTAGTGTAAATTTCAAAGAAACTTAGAATGTGAAATAGCGTTGATTACCATGTTAATTTCATTATGATCATGCGAGCATATGTATTAAGATTTCATTATGCCTATAGACGTATTGACATGAACCTCATTTGTTTATTCCACCTATGCACGTATATTCATAGAAAATGGATTTCTAAAGCATAGCCTATGTGATAAGAGTATACATGAGTAGTATACGCACAAGCATGCTTACTAAGTATGGTTAGCCTCGTTATGTGGTAATATGACTATGTAGATAACCCTCGTAACATGGAATTGATTAGTTTAAGGTATGTGAATTACCGACATGAAGACATATGATTTTGAATTGAATTGGAATGAGCATATTAGATTCGAACTCGAGTTTATAAAACTTATAAGCATGTGTGTTGATTTATATCAGCGACTTGAAGTGCTATGTGTTCAAGCCTATATTGATGCATAGTAACTAGGTAATCTAAAGTTATTAAATCTAAGACATGATTTGATTGACTTACGTGAATTATGTGATAGAATTATATGATAAGTAGATGCTTGTAAGTATAGACTTATATTGGTTTACACATACTAATTGAAAGGACGACTTGTTAATATTAGGTTGTTTCAACGAGTTAAGTAAAGCTAGAACTTATTTGTAGCTGAGCAAACAGGCAAGTTTCCTAACTTCATTTGATTGTTATATTAACTGCAAGTTCTCGAACTTCACTCTTTGATTGTGCTAGTTCCTTGATTTATATCCTTTATTATGCAAGATTCTAAACTTCACTTATATTGTGCAAGTCTTCTTGAATTTATTCATTATTGTGAATGTTCCTATCATTCTCATATTGAATTGAGCAGGTTATAGTAGAATTGAAAGTTATTCATTTAAGCTTGAACTTTATTTCCAAGCATGCTTTAAGTGGTTTAATTATTCTACTATTATTCCACGTCGATATTATTGATATTCGCACTTGGTGCATTAGAGTTCGTACAGTCTTGGACTTGTATATCACTAAAGTTCTATAATTCTTGAACTATGTCAGATAGAGTCTGATCCTTTGTTCGGTCAGACAAGTGTATGATGTTTTATAAAAGCTATCCAAACCAATTGATGGTAAGGATTCTTAGACTGAATGAACACCCCTTATTTGATAGGTGAATATCCCAGGTATCTAATATATGATACAAACAGCAGAGTTAAATGTTATGCATATACATAGGGTATGCGAGGCTGATCCCCTCAAGTACTTATTCTGTAGCCAGTAACCAAAGGGTCAATTAGCTATTGAATCCATTGGAGTTTTATAGTTCAAAGTCTACTTAACTATCAGTTATTCTAAAAGCAATCATTATCTTTGCTTCTAATATTCATATTGTTGAATCCTTCAGATATTCATATTGTTTAATCCTTCAGATATTCATATTGTGGAATTCATTGTCAGATATTTTCCATTCATCATGATATATTCTTTATTGTTGTATTAAAACTTGCTGAGCAAACTTGTTGCTCATTCTTGCTATATCATGAATTCCATTGTAGTTAAGCCCGAGACCTCAGGGAAGGACAAGGGCAAAGGAAAGATGTAGGATAGTTTGCAAGGAACAGACTTTACCTTATGGTTAATTTAATTACTATTATTGTAATTTAAACCCTAATGACTATTATAGGGTATGCTTGTATTGTTGTATTAAGGTTATCGAATCATGGGACTAGTAACACCTTTTGAATGAACAACGTACGTTTGTTATATTCTGCATTTTTAGTTATCGTATGTTATTTAGAGGTGGATGTTAGTATAGTATCGTGACGACTGGACCGGGGTCAGAGGACCCGGATTCGGGGGTGTCACAGGTTGGTATCAAAGCTGTAGGTTATAAACGTTAGGAATGCGAAACCTAGGTTATAACCTTAGTAGAAAACTCAAGTAAAGCATGTAAGAGATGGGTTGAGGATACCCATCGAGTTTTATTATGACACTGAAGTTGTGTATTTAAATCAACTATGATTGATAGACGTCCTAACTTCTTAATGCTAACATGAATAGCATATCACATAAAGCCTAATGTTTTCTTCCTTTCCTCAGGATCATGCCTCCTAGGAGACTACCGCGGAACCAGAGGGAAGAAGGATCTGTTAACAATGGTGGGGGGAAAATGTTTATCCAATGCAGAACTTCATTAACCTATTAACAGAAGCAATGCAAAACAGACCCCAACCAGCGGCAGGGCAGCCAGGACATCACTTGGCTAGCTTTAAGGACTTTAAATTGGTAGGACCACCGGAGTTCCGAGGAACCTTGGACCCAATTGAAGCCCAGACATGGATAGGAGAAATGGAGAAGGTGTTTGAGGTTGCATGGGAGGCCGAAGCACAGAAGACGGGTTTTGCCACATTCATGATGAAGGGCGAAGCTAACTATTGGTGGAAAGCCAATAAAGGACTAGCAGGCGAAGGAGTTATCATATGGGATAAATTTAAGGAGCTATTCTTTAAGAACTACTTCTCGGAGAATACGCAGCAAGATATGGAAGTTGAGTTTCTAGAACTGAAACAAGGTAATATGTCAGTCGTAGAGTACGCGACAAGATTTAATGAGTTGGCTCGATTCGCGTCACACCAAGTGGACACGGAGGCTAGGAAGACAAGAAGGTTCGAACTAGGACTGAAACCATAGGTGCAGAAAGCAGTGGCTGTATTAAAGAATAAGACATTATCTGATCTGTTGGATAGGGCTATCATTGTCGAAGGAGGCAATGAAGCCATCGCTCGATTCAATTAAGAAAAGACCAGTCATGAGGGATAGAAAGGGGGAAGCAGCGGAGGAAGCAACCCCAACAAACTTAAATGGATGGAGAGCCAATCATCTGGAGGCAGCAAGTCCGGGGGAGAGGCCAATAAAGGTTTAAAGTGTAACAATTGTTGGAGGAACCACTCGGGGGAATTCATGAAAGGAAAGAACACTTGTTATCGTTGTGGATAACCAGGGCACATGGCTCCTCAGTGTCTGAATAAACCAAAGCGAGGATGTTTCTCGCGTGGAGCCTCAAACCATCAAATAAAGGACTGCCCGAAGAGAAAGGGTGATGCAGCTAGCGGCAATCGCAACAACAACAACAACAATGGACTGAGCATCGGAGGGCCAGCCAGTCAAGTGAACAGACGGAAGGCACGCACGTTCAACATAACAGTGCAGGATGCGGTGGAGTCCAAGGACGTGGTGTCAGGTATCATCCCGATAAACAATATAGATGCATATGTGTTATTCGATTCGGGTGCTGCCTGCTCTTTTATTTCTGAAGAATTTGCTAAACAGTTAGACTTACCCCATGAGAAATTAGAACATCCTATGAGCGTAGAAGTAGCAAAAAAGGAAATTATTCCCGTAGAATACATTCATAGGAACTGTTACACCGAATTAAAAGGATTTAAGCTCAAAGTGGATTTGATACCAATTCGTTTGGGGGAGTTCGATGTAATCCTTTGAATGGATTGGTTATCGATTCACCGAGCGGTTATCAATTATAAGAAGAAGTGTGTACGCCTTAAGACTCTGAATAAGTCGAAGGTGGTATTTTATGGTAGTAAATCGCCGAGACAATCTCATTGTCTGACGATGATGCAAGCACAGAGATTGCTTAGGAAGGGTTGTATAGGTTATTTGGCTCACGTGGTTGATACTCGACGAGTCGAGGGTGAACTGGGTCAGATACCTATTGTAAGGGAATTCGCCGATGTCTTCCCAGACGTGATTCCGGGATTGCCACCGGATAGAGAGATAGAGTTTGTTATTGATTTGACACCAGGGACAGCACCGGTATACAAAGCACCATATCGTATGGCACCGGTAGAGATGAAAGAACTGATGGCTCAATTATAAGAGTTGTTAGATAAGGGATACGTTCGACCGAGCGTATCGCCATGGGGAGCACCAGTCTTATTCATAAAGAAAAAAGATGGGTCGCTAAGACTTTGTATCGACTACCGAGAGTTGAACAAGGTCACCATTAAGAACAAGTACCCGTTGCCTAGGATCGACTATTTGTTTGATCAGTTGAAGGGGGTGAAGTACTTTTCAAAGATTGACTTGAGGACCGGTTATCATCAACTGAAGGTGAGGCTGGAGGACATTGCAAAGACGGCATTCAGAACTCGGTATGGACACTTTGAGTTTCTGGTAATGTCATTCGAATTGACGAACGCATCGGCAGCATTTACGAACTTGATGAACAGAGTGTTCAAACAGTATTTGGATAAGTTTGTTGTCGTGTTCATCGATGACATTCTGGTGTATTCGGAGATGGAGGAAGAGCACGCCGAGCATCTACAGATATTGTTGGAAACCTTAAGGAGGGAGAAGCTGTATGCAAAATTCTCCAAGTGTGAGTTTTGGTTGCAGAGAGTGCAATTTTTGGGGCACATTATCGACAAGAATGGTGTTTCGGTGGATCCAGCAAAAGTAAAAGTGGTTATCAATTGGGAACAGCGGAAGACGCCGACAGAAATTAGAAGTTTCTTAGGATTAGCAGGATACTATCGGAGATTCATCCAGGATTTTTTGAAATTAGCATCGCCGTTGACCAATCTTACTAGAAAGATAGTTAAGTTCGTTTGGACAGAGAAGTGTGAAGAGAGTTTCCTAGAATTGAAGAAGAGGCTTAGTTAAGCACCTGTGTTAGCTTTATCGGACAACACGAGAGGATTTGTAGTATATAGTGATGCGTCACACAAGGGTCTTGGCTGTGTACTGATGCAACACGACAGGGTCATTCCGTACGCTTCATGTCAGCTAAAAGATTATGAGAAGGGATATCCGACTCATGACCTAGAGTTAGCAGCAGTAGTTTTTGCCTTGAAGATTTGGAGGCATTATTTGTATGGCGAAAAGTGTGAGATAGACACAGATCACAAGAGTCTAAAGTATATCTTCACGCAGAAAGAGTTAAACATGAGGCAGCGCTGATGGCTAGAATTGATCAAAGATTATGATTGTGAGATTCTGTACCATCCAGGCAAAGCAAATGTAGTAGCTGATGCCTTGAGCAGAAAAGGCAGAGAGAAGCTATTGAAGTTGACCATTCAAGAAGAGTTAGTGAAAGATTTTGAACGACTAGACTTGGAGGTTAAATATCCGATAAAGACCAACGAGTAATTATTTATAGTGATAGAGGGCCCGACTTTATTAGATAAGGTTAAGGAGGCACAAGAAAAGGACGAAGATTGTGATAACATCAAGAAGCGGTTAGTTGAAAGTAATGAATTAAAATTTAAGATTGATAGCACTGGACTGCTAATATTTAAAGGACGAATTTTGGGTACCGTTAGTACCAGAATTAAGAGAAGAAATTCTACAAGAAGCGCACAGTACGAGATACTCGATTCACCCAGGAAGCCCGAAGATGTACCAAGATTTACGTCACCACTTCTGGTGGCCAAACATGAAGAAAGAGGTTGCGGAATGCGTAAGCAGTTGTCTAACTTGTCAGAGAGTCAAGGCAGAGCACCAACGACCAAGCGGGTTATTAAAACCGTTAGAGATTCCAGAATGGAAATGGGAGCACATCAAAATGGACTTTGTGGTGGGACTTCTAGCAACGCAGAAAGGGCACGACGCCATATGGGTAATTGTAGATCATCTTACTAAGTCAGCTCACTTTTTGCTGATTAAGATTAAGTATAGTTTGGACCAGCTAGCCAGATTATAGGCCAATGAATTTATCTCGAGACATGGGGTGCCGGTATCTATTGTATTCGATAGAGATCCGCGATTCACGTCAAACTTTTGGAAGAGTCTTCAAGAGAGGTTGGGGACACAATTGTATCGCGTATCATCCGCAGATCGATGGGTAGAGCGAGAGAACAATTCAAACACTTGAAGACATGCTCCGAGCTTATGTGATGGACTTCAAGGGTAGTTGGGAGGATCACTTACCATTAGTAGAGTTTGCGTACAACAATAGTTATCACGCTAGTATCGGAATGCCACCGTACGAAGCGCTATATAGGAGAAAGTGTCGAACACCATTTTGTTGGGACAAAGTAGGTGAGCGTCGACTGTTGGGACCTAAATTGGTGCAACAGACAGTAGAGATTATCAAGATGATAAGAGCCCGACTGGTAGCGGCTTAGGATCGCCAGAAGAAGTATGCGGACTTACATCACAAGAAGAAAAAATTTGAATTTGGAAGCTATGCATTTCTGAAAGTATCTCCTTGGAAATGGAAGATTTGTTTTGGGAAGAAGGGCAAGTTGAGCCCTAGGTTCATAGGACCGTTCGAGATTCTGAGGCGAGTCGGTGAAGTGGCGTACGAGGTGGCATTACCTCCTGAACTTGAGCACATTCACAACGTGTTTCATATGTCAGTGTTGCGGCTGTATAAACCAGACTATAACCACGTTATATCCTATGAGCTGATCCAAGTTGAGAAAGACTTATCATACGAAGAGGTTCCTATCCAGATACTAGATAGGAAGGAACAGAAGCTGAGGAATAAGATCATTCATTCCGTCAAGATGCTCTGGAGGAATCACGCAGTCGAAGAGGCTACGTGGGAACTAGAAGAGAAAATGAGAGCGAATTATCCATTTTTATTTGAGTAACCTTATTTATACAATTTCGAGGTCAAAATTTTTATAAGGGGGGAGGGATGTAATGACCATGAATTTTTAAACTCCATTATTAATTTAATATGTGATTTAAATTTTTATGAGTTAGTTTTGCGAGCTTATTTAAACCTTAAGTGGTTATGGGAATTTGTGAAATCATTAAAGGAGTCACTAATGGGTAATTTAAATTAGTGGACCGACCCTAAGACTTTAATATCAAAGAATTGATAGGATTATTAACAATTAAATATTTAATTTATTTGAATATAGTGGTAGGATTTGAACATATTGATTTATTGCGATTATGAGTAATTAATTGATAATGTGTTGATTTATAATTAATATGAATAAATAATAATTAATGAGTAAGAAATTAATAAATATAATAATATTATATTTACTTGATTAATTATTTTATACAAGCATACGATATGTTAAACCTTTAATATATGGTAGTTAACTATATATTATATATAGTACAGGGTGACACATTAATATGATTATACATTATAAACTATATAGTGAGATTAATGTCACTATGTGAGTTACTTGATATGTGTGGGAGAATTTAATGAATACCCTATTATCTTATGTTAATATCAATAACATTATTAATTTATAATGCTTTCAATAAGTTATTATAATTATTATAATAACAGTTATGATGGTAAGTAATAATAATGCCTATATAGAATAACATTCGGTATTAAGAAAAATGTACATGGATTATATGTTAATATATATGAACCTACTTGATATATTATATTGTTAATTGTTAATTGAAATAACATTGTAACACCCATTTAATTCCATCATTTAAGTATATACTATATATATGTACATATAGAACATTAGTATAATGAAATGCAAGTTGCTGAGTTCTATATTACATTGTCTCAAAAAGAGTTACCCCTCAATTGCCCTTCACGTGAAAACAAGAAGCTAGCTATATTTTATTTTCCTTCTCAAATTCAACACTTCTAGCCATAATCATTGTATGGGGAGTGGGATTCATGATGAATCCACCCACTCTCAACCACCCTCTCTTATCTATCATACCATTGCTTCTTCCCTTGGTTTAATTTGAAGTGGAATGGAAATGTCTGGGTAAACATTTGCCTATAAATTGGCTTCTCTTCTTCTCAATTTGAATTGCTGAGACTTTTATACAAGTATAGAATTGATAGCATTTATAGTGAGTAAGTTCTGTGAGAATTATCAGTGAGGGAGAATTTGTTAATTCAAGCAAAACAATTGCAGAGGTATAATCATGTTCTTCATTTTCTGCAAAATTTCTAATTCGTGATTATGCTAAATTGGATGATCATTTGAGTAGAGAATGCAAGCTATGCATTATATAAGTTGATATGTTAGCTTAGAATTGCAATGTATCATGTTTAGAAGTGATTTTCGTATGAAATTTCTGAGTTGGGCTAAGTTTCTGCCGAGCAACAACCGTTCTTGGTTTGGAAACGGAGCCGCGCTGCAGCGCGTCTCCTTAGTGCAAATGGGGAGCGACCACGACCCTCTGCAGATTCTGTTTTTAATTTCTATTGTAGAAATATTGTATTCAATCATGTGATATCTTATTTAGGAAGCATGTGGACATGGTTAATATGTATGTATGAGTACATGTATGTAGTATGAACATGTATAACGATATTAATACACATTATTAATGAAAAGCCTTGAAGTTTATAAGTGACCTTTGAATTTGCTAAAGTGAACTTGTTATGAGCATATACGCATTATGTATATTCTGATTTTGGCAAGCACGATCGTATGGTCTATATTGATATGAAATGTACGTTTAAAGTGTCGAACACACTAGCATACACGATTGCAAGATTTCAATGATTTCAACGAGAAATTTAAGACTTTTGAGAATAAACTTAACCAAGATTAGTATCTTTTATATTCTGAGCATATGAGAACATTTACAAAGTTTAGACAAATGTTTCAATTGCCTACGAATTATATGTTGAGATGCTTTACACGTGCTAAATGACCTTTGTGGACTTAGTGTAAATTTTAAAGAAACTTAGAATGTGAAATAGCATTGATTACCATGTGAATTTCATTATGATCATGCGAGCATGTGTATTAAGATTTCATTATGCTTATAGACGTATTGACATGAACCTCATTTGTTTAAGCATAGATTCCACCTATGCACACATAATCATAGAAAATGGATTTGTAAAGCATAGCCTATGTGATAAGAGTATACATGAGTAGTATACGCACAAGCATGCTTACTAAGTATGGTTAGCCTCGTTATGTGGTAATATGACTATGTAGATAACCCTCGTAACATGGAATTGATTAGTTTAAGGTATCTGAATTACCGACATGAAGACATCTAATTTTGAATTGAATTGGAATGAGCATACTAGATTCGAACTCGAGTTTATAAAACTTATAAGCATGTGTGTTGATTTATATCAGTGACTTGAAGTGCTATGTGTTCAAGCTTATATTGATGCATAGTAACTAGGTAATCTAAAGTTATTAAATCTAAGACATGATTAGATTGACTTACGTGGATTATGTGATAGAATTATATGATAAGTAGATGCTTGTAAATATAGACTTATATTGGTTTACACATGCTAATTGAAAGGCTGACTTGTTAATATTAGGTTGTTTCAACGAGTTAAGTAAAGCTAGAACTTATTTGTAGCTGAGCAAACAGGCAAGTTTCCTAACTTCATTTGATTGTTATATTAACTGCAAGTTCCCGAACTTCACTCTTTGATTGTGCAAGTTCCCTGATTTATATCCTTTATTGTGTAGGATTCTAAACTTCACTTATATTGTGCAAGTCTTTTGGAACTTATTCATTTCCTGTGAAAGTTCCTATCCTTCTCATATTGAATGGAGCAGGTTATCGTTGAATTGAAATTTATTCATTTAATCTTGAACTTTATTTCCAAGCACGCTTTAAGTGGTTTAAGTATTCTACTATTATTCCACGTCAATATTATTGATATTCGCACTTGGTGCATTAGAGTTCGTACAGTCTTGGGACTTGTATATCACTAAAGTTCTATAATTCTTGAACTATGTCAGATAGAGTCTGAACCTTTGTTCGGTCAGACAAATGTATGATGTTTTATAAAAGCTATCCCAACTAATTGATGTTAAAGATTCTTAGACTGAAAGAACACCCCTTATTTGATAGAGGAATATCTCAGGTATCTAATATATGATACAAACAGCAGAGTTAAATGTTATGCATATACATAGGGTATGCGAGGCTGATCCCCTCAAGTACCTATTCTGTAGCCAGTAACCAAAGGATCAATTAGCTATTGAATCCATTGGAGTTTTATAGTTCAAAGTCTACTTGACTATTAGTTATTGTAAAAGCAATCATTATCTTTGCTTCTAATATTCATATTGTTGAATCCTTCAGATATTCATATTGTTGAATTCATTGTCAGATATTTTCCATTCATTATGATATATCCTTTATTGTTGTATTTAAACTTGTGGAGCAAACTTGTTGCTCATTCTTGCTATGTCATGAATTCCATTGCAGTTAAGCCCGAGACCTCAGGGATGGACAAGGGCAAAGGAAAGATGTAGGATAGTTTGCAAGGAGCAGACTTTACCTTATGCTTAATTTAATTACTATTATTATAATTTAAACCCTAATGACTATTCTAGGGTATGTTTGTATTGTTGTATTAAGGTTATCGAATCATGGGACTAGTAACACTTTTTGAATGAACGACGTACATTTGTTATATTTCGCATTTTTAGTTATCGTATGTTGTTTAGAGGTGGATGTTAGTATAGTATCGTGACGACCGGACCGGGGGTAGAAGACCCGGATTCGGGGGTGTCACAGCAACCATGTTAAGCAAACTATACATTTTCATCCATACATTTCAAAGAGTCATAAAACTATAGACTAAGCAATAAAATCCATTAGAATCCCATAATGGTAGTTAGTTCATCTCTGAACCACAAACCATTATGGGATTTAAACAAAACATTTAAACAACTATGAAAGAAAGATGGTAGAGATAATGGAAATGCAAATCTTGGTGGTTCTCTTTCCAATAGAAGCCTTCAATGCTCAAGTTCAGACCACAAACCCAACCAAAGAGAACCTTAAAAATGGAAATCTACTAGAACTAGAAGAAGAGAAAGTGTTAAGCTCTCAAGCTCCTCCTTAGTTCTCTAACCCTAGAAAGTAGGAACTTAGTAATAAAATGTTAAGTCTGAGAAGTGATAAGTATATATATTCAAATGCAACCCACAAGCCTTATAAACGATTACACTCAGCAAAATAAACTAAAGTTCAGCAACTTTGACCAGCGTGAACGCGCGGGCGCGCGGGCTCTAGTCTTATTGGAGTCGCGACCGCGCGCTCCTCTAGGGCAGTCCTTTGGTTCTGGCAGTCGGCGCGGGCGCGCAGACTTTCCTTGCTTTTTTGGCGCGGCCGCGCGAGCACTTTTTTGCTGCTGGTATAATCTGGTTGTGGCTGCTTTCTTGTGCAATCCTTTGATCTTTCTTTTGCTGCTTCTTGCTCCTTCACAATGCTACTTTGTGGCCATCATCACATGCCCCTCACCTCAAACCATTTTCATGCCAAGTTATCTGATGCCATCCCACCTGCGTTATTGCCAAGTCCATGCCATTTTGCCCATTATTATGCCATTTCCTGCTCTTTTGAGTTTCCTGCCTAAGATATGCGAAACAAAGATAAAAAGCATTAAAAGACAATAAAATGCTTGAGTTTAAGCCATAATTATAGCAAGTTGATATCCAATAAGTAGGTATAAAACCTACTTATCAACCTCCCAGTTCACTGTTATTCCATATTTTCTTTCTCCTCCTTATTCTGAGTTTTACATGGTTATTCAAATCTCATCTTCTCAACCTGCTTCCTAAACACGTCATGTTCCTCTGCTTAATATCATCCTAAATGGGATATAAGTTTCTCTCTTCACTTAGTTCCACTCCGGTATTTTTCATGAGCACTCCCTACGTCTATCATAGGTTTGTCTTCTACAGCTTCCAACACTATACTATAAACTACTTCAATTAGCACTTTTCATATCCTACCCTCTAGATCATTCTCTATTGGCCCAACTTATTCTGGTTCAGATATCAGCTTGCTCAGAACGACCGGTTCTTCACTCACTTATGTGAATATCCTTAACTTCTAATTTTTCTATCAATTATATAAACTAGACTAGTACCTATTATACATTGTATACATATAGAAACAATAGTTTTCTTTAAGTTAGTTTTTATCTTATTTTACGGTGAATTTCCTCAATTCATATCCTATAAACTCTTTTTGAGTTTATGTTTTCACTAACTTTTCTTCCACTCCTATTCCTCCAAGGTTATAGCCTAAGGTAACCCTACCTAAGGTTTATAACCTACAGCTCTGATACCAAATTGTGACGCCCCCAAAATCTCTACATTCCCTGTAGCAGATTTTGGTGCTCACGTAAATATTTCATAAGATAATAATTCCTATCAATCGAAGATTCAAAGTATTCCACAATGAATAGTAGTTCTCGTCAGAACATTCACTATGTTGGGATACCCTCACTTAGTTGAATAGGTTTATAATCTCATGAATATTTCTTTCATTTCAATAATTTCTATCTATCTGACATTTGCAGTATTAATTTTAGGGTCGTTCTTGGAATCTGAGGGGTGCAACCAACCTCAGTGCATCAAAGAACCACAATATCTTTCAATACTTCCAATTAAGATGTATAGTTCATATAGACTGTAGACACTCGAAATTTTCCTTGCCCAATACTAACACTGTATGAGGGCAAAATCGTCCTTTAATTCAAATCCTACCGCCAATGCCGGTCCTTTAACTCAAAACTGGCTGCCAATGCCGGTCCTAAAACTTAATTCCGGCCACCAATGCCGGTAAACTCAAATTAGATCGCCAATATCAGTACTCCAGACAAATCCGATCACTAATATCGGTACTCCAGTCAAATTCGATCTCCAATATTGGTACACCAATCAAATCAGATCACTAATATCGGTACTCTAGTCAAATTCGATCACCAATATCGGTACTCTAGTCAAATCCGATCACTAATAACGGTACTCTAGTCAAATCCAATCACCAATATCGGTACTCCAGTAAAATCCGATCTCCAATCAGACCATCTATCCAGCTCCGATCTCCATTCGGACCGTCTATCAAGCTCTTATCTCCAATCGGACTATCTATCCAACTTTGATCTCCAATCGGACTGTCTGTCCAGCTATGATTTCTAATCGAACCGTCAATCTAGCTCTGATCTCTAATCAGACCGTCAAACCAGCTCCGATCTCTAATCGGACTGTCAATCTAGCTCTGATCTTCAATCGGACCGTTCAATCCAGCTCTGATCTCCAATCAGACCGTCTATCCAACTCTGATCTCCAATTGGACCATCTATCTAGCTTCGATCTCTAATCGGACCGTCTATCCAGCTCCGATCTCTAATCGGACCGTCTATCCAGCTCCAGTTTCCAATCGGACCATCTATCCAGCTTCGATCTCTAATCGAATAATCTATCCAGCTCCGATCTCCAATCGGACCGTCAATCCAGGTCTGATTTCCAATCAGACCGTCTATCCAGCTTCGATCTCCAATCGGATCGTCAATCCAGCTCTGATCTCCAATCGGACTGTCAAGCCATCTCTGATCGTCAATCAGACCTTTAGATCAACCCCGATCTCAATATCGGGCTATCAAATCAACCCTGATCTTCGATCGAGCCGTCAAATCCAACCTCGATCTCAATATCGAGCCTTCAAATCAGCCTCGGCGGCAATCCAAATGGTACAAATCAGCCCCGGCATCAACCTGGGAAGTATTGATCAACCCCGATCTTAATATCGAGACTTCAAGTTAGCCCCAGCATCAACCCGGGAGGTACAGTTCAACCTTAACATTAACCTAGGACATGTCAAGTCACCCTCGGCATCAATTCGGGAAGTGCAGTTCAGCCCCAAAGACAATCCTGGGAAGCCAGTTCCATCAAAGGCAGTGCCGACACCACAAGCAACCTCGGGAAGGGCAAAACGATTATTTTATCCAACTCTCAACTGATTCGAACAAACTCAAGATGAATTGATGCCATCAAAGTCAGAATGAACCACAACAACGATACAGAGTGCAAATAGCGCAAGACATCTCAATGGATAAACTGCGGGGAATTGAAGACCTGGTTATGAACCCATATTCTTGGACCCAAAAATGTTTTATCCCACGTCATGGCAACACTCTCGGAGACGACTTTCCGAAAAGGTATCGCACGCCTCAAACGGACGCTCTGATCAAAAGTTTGAAAGTTCCCACTTCGACTACGCATTGTCCAGAGTGCACGTACTTCGAGACGACAAAACCCGTCACCGCAGGACCCACCTGGGGAGTCGCACCTCTTCTTACGGCAGCCATAGGTAGAACTAAGGCTCCCTGGTCTATATACCAGTGGTTTTTTGATATGTGGTAGTATATGGGTATATTTACGTGTTGGAGTGAAAATATTTGGGTTTGGAAGAGGTGTAAAAGTCAGAAAACAAAACTGGCAGAGCTTCGCTGCGTTCCGGCTTTTTTTAAAATGAACGGAGGGGCACGTTTATTTATAGGCAAGGGTGCCTCCACTCTACCTGCGGCAGCCGCAGGTAGAGCTACGGCTCCCCTAGGTGGGGCCCACATGCCCAGCTTGGCCGTCTCGAAGTACGTGCACTCTGAGTAATGCGATGTCCGGTCTAAAAATTTCTAACTTTTGACCAGAGCGTCTGTTTGAGGCGTGCGATACCTTTTCGGAAATCTCTCACCAAAAGTGTTGCAATGACATGGGAAAAAACATTTTTCGAGTCCAGGAAGATGGGTTCATAACCAGGTCTTTGATTCCCCGCAGTTTGTCTGTTGAGTTATCTTGCGTAGTTGCCACTCTGGATTATCTTTAGGGATCATTCTGACTTTGGCGACATCGATTTTGCTTGAGTTTGAGCATGTCGGTTGAGAGTTGATGAAATAACCATTGTACCCCTCCTAGGGCTGCTTGTAGTGTCGACATGGTCGCTAGTTGACTTCCTGGAGCTGATTCCAAGACTTAGATCCAAGTCTAGTCTTTTGACCTCGGGGTTGTCTCTGAGGCTAACGTGGTCATTCCAGGTTTTGTTCTGGGTTTGTTGTGATGCTTCAAGTTGATGTCTAAAGTTGACCTGACATCTCGGGTTGAGACCGGGGTTGACCTGCACTTCCCGGGTTGAGACCGGGGTTAAGTTTGACTTCCCGGGTTGCTGCCTGGGATGAACTGACTTTTCCAAATTGAGATCGGAGATGGCTTAACATGTCCTTGGTTAATGTCGAGGTTGCCTTGACTTCCCAGATTGAGAGCAGGGTTGACTTTACAGCCTGATATTGAGGTCGGGGTTGATTGATACCTCCCAGGTTGCTGGCAGGATTGAATTGACTTCCCGAGTTAAGACCGGGGTTGATTTTGACTTCCCAGGTTGAGACCGGGTTTGAGCTTGATGATTCGATTAACTGTCGTAACTTGATTGATGGTTCGATTAACTGTCAGAGCTTGATTGATGGTTTGATTGACTGTTAGAGCTTGATTGATGGTCCGATTGATTGTCGGAGCTTAATTGATGGTCCGATTGACTGTCGAAGCTTGATTGATGATATTGGAAATCAGATTTAGGTTGAAGGATCAATATTGGTGGCCGGATTTGGATTGATTAACAGTTTTGCCCTCCTACCGGGTTGGTATTGGGGCAAGGAAAATTTTGAGTGTCTACAGATGCCCCTCTTTATCATGTCCATGTAACGTAGTGGAATGGACATGATAAAGATTAGTAGACATTCGAAATAAAGAGTGCTAGAGCAATTTTGAAGTTGGGCGTCCTGGAGTAGAATATGGCTACTTTTGGCTGTGTACATCATCACTTTGCTGGGGATGACGCTATCCAGTATAGCCATTAATGGTATTAGGAAGTTATCGCGAGCCAGTTTTGTCATTCTTGGCGGTGGATGACGTCATTCACGATAATTTGTTTGACTCTGATGAGTTCGTTGATGATAATTTATCACAGATTTTCCCGTCTTGACCTGCTGGGGATGACGTCCTCTGCAATATCTTCGTAGATTCTGAGGAGGTGAGCTATCCCAGATTTTCTCATCTTGATCTGCTGGGGATGACGTCCTCTGAGATAGCTTTGTAGGTATTAAGGAAGTGGCCAGGATTGATACTACCTCAATGATCTTCTTTGAGGATGTGTATAACAGATTCCATTATCTGTCCTTTGTGAAGATGAATTATTATATGACTCTCACCTGTAGATCGTCTCCTGACATCTCATTGGACTAGTTTGAAGGTTGAAATTAACTTCGGTCGGCACCCAAACTTCACTGGGGTTGCACCAACAGCTGAGTTGTCATCAGTCAGTACCCGATGCTTCGCTGGATTGGCACCAACGGCTGAGTTGTCATCGATCTATACCAGATGCTTTGCTGGACTGGAACCACTGGCTGAATTATCATCGGTCAGTACCCAATGCTTCGCTGGGGCTGAGCCAACCCCTGAAACTACTTCGGTCGGAGCCCGAACTTTGCTGGGGCTGAGCCAACGGCTGAAACTGCTTCGGTCAGAACCCGAACTTCGCTGGAGCTGAGCCAATGACTGAAACTGCTTCGGTCGGAACCTGAACTTCACTGGGGCTGAGCCAACAGCTGAATCTACTTTGGTTGGAACCTGAACTTTGTTGGGGTTAAGCTAACGGCAGAGTACTCACCGGTCAAAACCCGATGCTTCTCTGGGGCTGGAACCAACGGCTGAAACTGCTTCGGTTGGAACCCGAACTTCGCTGGGGCTGAGCCAATGGTTGAAACTGCTTCGGGCGAAACTCGAAATTCAATGGGGTTGAGCTAACAGCTGAGTTGTCCCCAGTCAGAACCCGATGCTTCACTGGATTTGAACCAATGGCTGAAATTGCTTTGGTCAGAACCCAAACTTTTGCTGGGGCTGAGCCAACCACTGGAACTGCTTCAGTCAAAACCCGAACTTTGCTAGGGCTAAGCCAACGGCTGAAATTATTTTGGTCGAAACCCGAACTTCGCTGGGGCTGAGCCAACAGTTGAAACTATTTTGGTCGGAATCCAAACTTCACTAGGGTTGAGCCAACGGCTGAAATTTCTTCGGTCAGAACCTGAACTTCGCTGGGGCTGAGCCAACAGCTGAAACTGCTTTGATCGGAGCCCAAACTTCGCTGGGGCTGAGCCAACGGCTGAAATTATTTTGGTATGAACCCAAACTTTGTTGGGGTTGAGCCAATGGCTGAAATTGCTTCGGTCGGAACCCAAACTTCACTAGGGCTGAGCCAACGGCTGAAACTGCTTTGGAAATGGCAGTTTTTGGCGATTTTACGCAATTTTTGGGCAGTTCTTTTGCAGTTTGATTTGTTGATCCTCGAACATGGCTCTGGGATGAATGTCAAGGGTCTCAGTAGTGTTTTCCTTTTTCTCAGGATTGCACTGCTTGAACGCGGGATTTTTGGACAAACCGCTCAATCGCGTAGTGATTTCTCTTCAAATTTGACTTGGCGGCCCGTTTAAACTCCGTTCTGACTCGAACTGAACAGGGCCCAGGGTAGGTGGGACCCACCTGGGCTACTACAGGTGGAGGTGCGAAAGTCGCAGGTGGAGCTGCGGCCACCTGGGATACTTAATGTGCTGCGGGATTTTCATTGTGCAAGTTTCCCGTTTGAGCAGCGAAAGGATTGTCGATCTTCCTTTTCAGAGATACGAAGTTCTAGCAGTTGGATTCTGAATCCGTCAATTCCTACTCGTTCAGCACGACGCATGTAACATTTTCGATCCTTCTTTCACAATTTCTGACCGTTAAAAGTATGTAAACCGCCTAGGGTGCTTTTAAACGTAATGTATAAAAAATATATGTCTATATGACCTATGAAATTTTTTTTGTCTACATATGCATGCATATCATAGTGTAATGCACGTTTGGATGTAAGAAAATTCAGGTTCTGAGACAGTTAATTTTTCCACTTTTTGATCAGTTTAGTCATCCTTTTGGAGGCGTAATGAGCCTGAACTTTCAACTAAAAATGCCTATGGTATTTTGGAGACCATGTGACGCTGGTTCTTATTTTTTTTTGGATATATATGAACTGTTTCTATTTTTGAGTAGGTGTGCTACTGAATGGCCACCTAGGCTTGCCTGTGTGCATATGGAAAAGCATGTATTTTTGACTCTGTGAGGAGTTTTTTTTACTGACCCAATGCAGGTTTTGAGCTTCTGGGATTTTGAAAACATGTAGTTTTTACTGTACGGGGTATTTTTGATGGACCCATGCATGTTATAGGACTTTGATATGTATGCTGGATTGATTGATTAATAAGCCACAGGTTTTAGGCTTACCACACCTTGTCTGAGGTGATTTCGAGTACTAGTGTATGCGATGGATCGCGATAGACCCTGCAGCTCTATTGGGGTTTCATCAGGCATTAGACGAAGGAGGGCTTCTGCCGTCCTACAGGCCCGTCCAGCTAGGACGCCTCACAGATTGGTAAAGAGCAGGATACGTCTAGCATAGGACGAGCAGCCTATTGACATTAATGACGAGGAGGCTGCTTTTGTTGCTCTTGTTTTAGCTCAGGTTCCACGTGCGAAAGTCCCGGGCATTGCTGTGCAGACACAGGAGTTGCTGGGCCACTTGAGTCGCCATCCTTCACGATATCTTCAGGCCAACAAGGTGACTTACAGTCTTTCTTCTCTCTTGACTCTTTTCCCATTTTCTAGCCATTCTCGGGGCATAAGTTTTTGACATGGGTTAATTTTTGAAGCAGGTCCCTGGCTTTACACAGCCTCGAGGGAACTGGTTTAGTGTGCACTCCCACTATCAGACTCTGCACGAGGATTATAGGGAGATCATGGAAGGCTGGGGATTTTAGGCCTTCTTCTTGATCCTGCCCCGCCGTTGCCCTTGGGGGTATATGAAGACTTTGTCCTTGCGCTGGTTTCACCAGACTCAGTACCGTTATCTTCTTGATTGCGAGGTGATGATGACTCCTATGCACTGGAGATTTATCACCGGCATTGAGTTTGAGGGCGAGACAGTGCCTGTCGTGTCTGACATTTCACCCACCGCAGTTCGATCCCTGTTGGTAGTCCTTCAATCAACGTTTAAGGGTCTTGCAGTCTGATCTAGTCCCTTAAGTATAGACGCCAGGATGGGACTTTGCAGTTGCCTCTGCCTGATGATCGGAGGGTTAGAGATCGCATTTTGAGGCAATTTTTTTTGTTAATCATCAGGGGTTGTTTTGTGGTGGACAACTCATCGACGGTGTCCTTTGCTTTGATCAGCGCCACTCAGTATGTAGAGCGCCTCAGTGACTTTGATTGGGCTCCTATACCTTTGCCTATTTTCTCTAGGGCATGCGCATGCTTTCGGAGGGTGTGACCGAGGCTTGGTTAGGATTCCATCAATTTTTACTGGTGAGTACATCTTTCTGTACCTTTTTAATTTTTGCACTTATTTTTGGCAGTCTTGGTCACTGAGGACTTTTGATATTTGCATGGATAGTTTTGGGTATTTGAGAGGCTTCCTTGCATATGGCTCATTTCAGCATTAGGTCTGGAGACCTATCCACATGGACGGAGATGGCACCACTCTATTTTGACAGAGGACCCTATTGCTAAGGAATTCACTCAAGCTCGTCTGTAGTTGGAGCTTGTGATAGCGGGCTCGATCACCTGGATGCCATACACATCCGAGCATTTGACCGTCAGATTTGATGGAGGTTTCCCCACTGGTCGGGAGTTTTATTTATCGACCCGCAGGGTCCTTATGTTGACGGAGGGAGGCTGGGAGCTCTATCTTGGAGAGCGTGCCATTCAGAGCATTACAGGGGAGATCCGTATTCCCATTATTCCTCCTGCTTGGCATAATTGGCCATTATTCGTGCCTTTGACACAGATCCCTTTTGAGGGTATAGACGACTTTAATCTATCAGAGGGCCTATACTGCCAAGCAGCCTTCTAGAGTTGGTGGAGTCCTTGCACAATTGGGGCTCAGACTTGTGCCACCCATTTTATAGCAGACATGGTGCCGGGGTCTGTGATGATGATGGATTGGATAGCTTGTATTAGAGAGCCTACTCATGCAGATCAGATAGCACATCCGACCGGGGAGTTGGACCAGGCTTGTTTCTTTATTAGGCACCTTGGCCGAGATCCATTAGAGGCATCTTCATTTGACCCATCCAGCTCAGGAGTAGGCCCCTCTTTAGGTCCATTCAGTAGTAGTTATACAAGGGCAGATCCTCCCTTATACCGCCCAGATATGCCTGATCCCAGCAGCTTTGTGGAGACAGAGGATCTGGAGCAGGTCGATCGGTTTGATACCAAGGTCTTCGACTTCCTGTGATAGCTATGGCAGTTATATTTTTGGTCAACCACTGTTTTGGCTACTCGGCGTCTGTGCCATCATTTTGATAGACCACTGTATTAGCTGGGTGGTGGTTCCCCATTTCCCTGTATTCTTCCTTTCACTTTGTATCAGGATATAGGGATGATGTATGTAGTAGATAGGTTGTTGTAAATATTTTTGTCATCTTTATCTGCTGCATCGTGTTTATATTGTCATCATGCATGTATCATGTGTATGCATTTAGACAGCTGCGATTTAACTTGACCTCTGAACGATCTTGTGATATGGTGCTATAGATGACGACATCTGCAGTTAGCCGTATAGAGCATTTTCCACGGTCAGAGGTGGCTGCAACGTTTCGATCATGGTATGATAGTCTGTCCTTTCCAGCTAGGGGGACAGTTGACCAGATGATAGGGCATTCGATGGCCCTTGTAGATTTCAGGGTTTCAGATGGCTTTATTGATGGCGTCCTACCCTTATGGGTACCGGACAGACAGGTATTTTGCATTGGGCAGTGTGAGCTTTCGTCTACTCATGAGGAGTACCAGAGATTTACGGGCTTGGATTTAGAGTCATCGTGTGCTCGGACGACTATCAGTGATATGCGGAGACCGTTTACTCGGCTGTCTGGTCTTCGACAGAGCATAGTCATGGATTAGATCGTTTCAGGGCATGTGATCTCTCTTGACTTCTTGATAGAGCGCTATAGTGAGCTTGATAGCTACGACCGTCACGTCAGAGATTTCGTTATTTTTGTAGAGGATTGACAGACAGCCAGGATAGACATGTTGTTGATGTGCATTGTAGTGTATGTTTACATGCCATTGCGTTTAGATCACCTTGATGTGGGATTGGTTGTTGTATTCAGAGCCCTTAGGCAGGGTAGTACCATTATCCCTATAATTTTGATGGAGACACTGAGGTAGCTCACCTATTGCAGTACCCATCCAGTGAAGTTTTTCTGAGGGAGCTCGGTCGTGTTGTATATGTGGTTGATGTCACACATAAGACCGATTGGATCCTTTAGACCTCATGCCTATTGTTTTAGCCACGAGATATCCTCAGTTTACTCCTTCCGTCTGCCTGATTGCGTCCACTCAGAGTCCTAGTTAGCATTTTTATCGGATATTGAGCATCCATTCGCAGTTTTGTTATGCTCAGGGATGGCGACCCCATTTAGCTTCATTACTTATGCATCTGGCATAGATTATTTGCCTTTGGCATGATTGAGGGGTATGACTACTTATCATCCCTTGGCAGTTTTGGAGTAGTTTGATTAGTGGCAGGGTATGCACCATTTTGAGGATTCTGCTGATCAAAGGATGTCGGCTTCATCTATGTCACCGGCCGACTTGGTTAGAGTTTATGAGTGTTGGACTCACAGGGAGAGGGCTGAGTTCTCCAGTAGACATCCGGGTCGTTCACCAGAGTATTCTGCTTGGTTAGAGGCAGAGACCTCAGTCACAGTAGCAGAGCTTCATTTATCTCTGCTTGCGGATTCTAACAAGGAGGAGCCCATGGAGGATCCCGATTCTCTTACTGAGGATGAGTTGTTTACAGATTTGGCGGTAGCTTTGATTAGTGATCCCCCCGTTATTCCCACAAGGACAGATCCAGCTTTGTCAGATTCTATCTTCAGGATGACCTTTGAGAGAGATTCAGCTAGAGGGCAGTTGTCGGCTGCCGTATCTGGCAGAGATTTAGCTTTTGCTAAGAGGGATGGTCTCAGGACCGCTTTGGATACTGGATTGATTGAGCGGGAGGAACTTCGCTTTGCTTTGGATACCGCCATTGTGGAGCGAGACGAGATTCGCTCAGCTAGAGATGCAGCATATGTTGAGATTGAGGAAACTTTGATTTCTCGGGATGCAGCTTTTACAGAGAGGGATGAGGCAATAGCTTCTTATGATTTCCACATTGCTGATAGTACTGCTCTTTGATCTTACACCCATGGTTTGGTTATCGAGATGAGTGCTTACATTGATGACCACAGTACCACCCTGCAGATGACTGTGGATGTTCTTAGCCGTATAGAGGCTAAGTGGATTTCTCTTACAGATGCTCCTCTATCCTCAGAAAGAGATGCCATGCTGGCATTGCTGACCAGCCTGTCCTTGGGTCCATAGACTAGCTTTATTTTTCCTGCACATACTAGATCAGCCGTTTTTGTCATGTTTAGGGCATTATGTATATAAAGCAGTTTATATATCAGAGAAATATATTTTTGAGATACTTCCTTGATTATATATGTATTATCATCGCTGAGTGATTACCACTTCTATCATGACTCGCAGTTGTTGATGCATTTTGAGCTTCTCCTTTATGGGCTGACAGTTGAGGTGTCAGGGAGTTCCTCAAATCGGTCTAGTAACCAAACAGCTTGACATCATTTAGCTTTTATTTGTCTTTGGTGTTTTGGAACTGGTCTTCCATTTTTTTGTTTTTTCTTGAGGGTCAAACTTCACCGTATAGGGTTGCCTACGTACTCCCGGGTTGAGGGAGATCAGGTCATCCGTAGTTCTGGTTGTTGAATTGAAAAGGCTTGAAAAGAGTTTATCTGGGGTTTGAATTTGGTTCGATGGGCTTTGGAATTTGATGCTGAAATTTACAGGTTCTTTGAATTTTTGCTTGATTTGACCGCACCATAGATGGTTGCCTACGTACTCTCAGGCTGAAGGAGATTAGGTCATTCGTAGTTCAGGCTGTTCTAGTGAAAAGTCGAACCTGATTTGATTTATAGGACCCGGATGCGGGTATGCATGTAGTTCAGGCATAGTGCTTTTTCACGGTGTCCGAATTGATAAGTTGGGGAAATTCGTTCCCGTCCATTTCTTGTAGCCTGATGGCTCCCCCTGTCAGCACTTCCTTGACAATGAAAGGGCCTTCCCAGTTTGGGGAAAATTTTCCTTTGGCTTCATCCTGATTGGCTAGGATTTTCTTTAGCACCAAATCGTTTTCTTTGAATTGTCAAATTCAGACTTTCTTGTTGTAGGACCTGGCAATCCTTTGCTGGTATAACCGTCTATGGAAAATGGTTGTGGCCCTTTTTTTGTCTATCAGGGTCAGTTGATGATGTCGGTCTTGCAACCATTGATCTTCATCCATCTGAGCATCTATTAACACTCGTAAAGACTCCATCTCTACTTCTATGGGGAGGACTGCTTCCGTGCCATAGACCAGTGAATAGGGGGTAGCCCTAGTAGAGGTGCGCATTGACGTCCTGTAGGCTAATAAGGTGAGAGGTAGTAGGTTAGGACAATCATTGTGATTGGAAGACATTTTCTGCATGATCTTCTTGATGTTTTTGTTAGCCGCTTCGACAGGACCATTCATCTTGGGCCGATAGATGACGAAGTTGAGATGCTTGATGTGGAACTTACCGCACAGTTCTACCATCAGTTGATTGTTCAGGTTTTTGGCGTTGTCTGATACAATCACCTCTGGTTGTCCATATCGACAAACGACATTGTTTCTAATGAAACTGATGATGACCTCTTTTGTGACTTTAGGAAAAGATGCTGCTTCAATCCATTTGGTGAAGTAGTCGATCATGGTGAAGATAAACTGATGACCATTGCTTGCTATGGGTTCGACTAGACCTATCACATCCATTCCCCATATAGAAAAAGGTCATGGTGCACTCATGTTGTGCAGCTCATTTGGAGGAGCGTGGATGGCATTTCCATGTGTTTGGCATTGAAAGCATCTCTTGACGTGATCATCGCAATCAGCTTTGATCGAGATCCGGTAATGTCCTGTTCTGATTATCTTCTTGGCCAGCAGATGGCCGCTCATGTGTGGACCACAGACTCCGCCATGGATTTTATCCATTAGTCTTTGGGCTTTCTCCTTGTCAAGGCATCTTAACAGGCCTATTCCAACATCCCTTTTATAAAGTGCATCTCCGCTCAGATAGAACTTTATGGCCATTCTGAGAATCCATTTTCTCTCTGATTGGCTTGCACCAGCGGGTGTAGATCCATCACACAGATATTCCTTGATGTCTTGAAACCAAGGTTGCTTGACATGAGGTATTTTGTCTGATACTTCTCCAATGTAATTCCCGTATGTTGGGGCTTTTTGATTTGTGAACTGGATGTTGGAAAACCCGCTCCTGTTGGATATGCGGATTAATGAAGCCAACGTTGCTAGTGCATCGACAAAGTCATTTCGCCCCCGGGGAATGTGGACGAAGTTTATTGCTTCGAACTCCTGGGATATTTTGAGGACATACAGATGATAGGGTAGTAGATGTAATTCTTTTGTGAGATACTTGTAGATGGTTTGTATGATGACGAACTTGAAATCTCCAAAGACCAATAAGTGTTTGATACCCATGGATTGGGCTAGTTTTAACCCCAGTATACATCCTTCGTACCCGACCGTGTTGTTGCTGTTGCCAAATTGAAGTTTGTTAGCCACAGGATATTGATCACCTGTACCAAAGATAAGGACTGCCCCAGCTCCGGAACCTTCCATGTTTACCGCTCCGTCGAAATACATTTTCCATGGTTGGACTGTATTCTCTAATTGGAGTTGTTGAATTATCATAATCCCATCATCTGGGAAATATGTCTCCAGGGGCTCGAACCCTCCTGAAGGTGCTCCTGCTAACTGATCTACAATGCCTTGGCCTTTGATAGACTTCTGAGTCACGTAGACAATGTCGAACTGCTGTAGAATCAACTGCCATTTGGACAGTTGGCAATTTAACATTGGTTTATTAAAGACGTATTTGAGTGGATCCATACGGGATATGAGATACGTAGTGTGCCCATGCAAGTAGTGTTGCAACCTCGTGGTGGCCCATGCTAATGCACATCATGTCTTTTCGATCAGGGTGTATTTTTGTTCCCCACTTCTGAATCTTTTTCTGATGTAGTAGATAGCTTTTTCTTTGCTACTATCATCCTTCTGTCCTAGCATACAGCCCATGGAATTGGCATTGACGAATAGGTACACGAATAAGGGGACTCCATCCCTCGGAGGTACCAAAATAGGTGCTTCGACAAAATGCTTTTTGATGGAAAGGGAGGCTTGTTGACAATCCTCATTCCATATGACGGAGGAATTCTTCCTTAACAGCTTGAAGATGGGCTCACAGGTTGCTGTGAGTTGTGAAATGAATCGAATTATAAAGTTAATCCTTCCTAGGAATCCTCATATCTCCTTCTCAGGAATCCTAGCAGTTTGCCTGTCTTGACTCTAAAAGTGCATTTAGAGGGATTTAGCTTGAGGTTATACTTACGCAACCTGTTGAACAACTTCCTGAGATGGTCTATGTGATTATCCTCCCTCCGGGACTTGATGATGATGTCGTCAACATAGACTTCTATTTCTTTGTGCATCATGTCATTAAATAGGGCCATTATGGCTCGCTGATACGTTGCTCCGGCATTGATGAGGCCGAAGGATAGTCATCTGTAGTAAAAGGTTCCCCAAGGAGTGATAAAAGCTATTTCTTCTCGGTCTTCTTCAGCAACCATGATTTGATGGTTACCAGCAAAGCAGTCTACGAAGGAATACATGTCGTACTACGCAGTATTGTCGATCAAGATGTGGATGAAAGGTACCGGGAAATTGTCCTTGAGGCAGGCTTTGTTTAGATCCTGATAATCCACGTAAACTCGTACTTTCCCTCCTGGTTTAGGCACGGGGACTATATTTGATAGCCATTCGGGATATGTTGATACCATGATGATCCCGGCTTTGAATTGCTTAACTTTCTTCTTTGACTTTGAGACTGCACTCAGGTTTCAAACGTCTGAGCTTTTGTTTGACTGGTTTGAACTCTTCTTTGATGGGCATTCGATGGATGACAATGTCTGTGGATAGACCAATCATTTCTTCATACGACTATGCAAATACATCCTGGTACTGTGTTAAGAGTTCGATCAGGTTTGCTTTTTGATCTGAGGTGAGGTCTGAACCTATTTAGATTTCTTTGATGGTTTTGGAAGTTCCTATATTGATGGTGGAGGTTTTGTCGAGATTTGGTTTAGGTTTATCTTCGACCCATTCCTTGATCTCCTCTGGCACCTCATAGTCATCTTCCTCCTCTTGATCAAGATCCATCAAGTCGAAGCTCAATCTTGCATCATAGTTGGAGTTATGTTGACAGGTTGGTATCTCATCAGCAAAGACACACATATCCAATGCTTGGGTCCTGAAAACAAAAATGCTTTCATTAATATATACAACTACTTAAATACGTATAGCATTTGTAAAGCATGACAAAAGTAACTGCTCTAGCTGTGCAATCAAAAGTAAGAAGTAAATGAAAGCATGATTAAGGACAGATTGACTTTCTGCCCCTTTACCCTTTTCGACTGAGGCAAGGGGCACTGCTCTAATTATCTAGGGTTAGATCCTCATGGATAGGGAGGATGCTAGAAGTGTGCTCGCCTGTCTCGTCTTGAATGACAACTGAGACATCCTTTAGGATATGGCTGAGGCTTTTATGTGGATTGTTCCTCTGTTTGCTGAGAGGAAAGTGAGCACGATATTCATCGTCACTATATGGGAGTTCATCATTCATCCCTTTGTAGTTGATAATGAATTTCATGTTAGCAAACGGGTTTCGTCCTTCATATAGGATCTTTTCTTTTCCCTTTTTGCTATCGGCCTTAGGCTTGAGGGCTTTCCTTTCATGGACAGGTATGACCAGAGGAAACAGCATGGCTGATACTGCAATCAGGATTTTTCTCACAGGTTTCATTAATCCGGCATTTGTGAAGTCTGGGAGCAAAATTGTGGAGGTATGAGCTTTGGGATGTTTGTGTGGATTCCGGTGGTTTGACCCGGATGAAAATCCCAATCCGGCTCTTCCCATCTGACTTGGGATTTGAGTTGGCATCTTAATGCCGTTCTTGTTATTTCCTAACCCTTCTTCAGGTTAGAAACCCGCAGGTACCATTTTTTGGCCCACTGTCATTACTTCAGTGGAAATTTTAGGCTTCATGGCTGGTTCCCCAATCGGTAAATATTGAATATCGCTCACCTCGAGAGATGGAAAACTTGCAGGCTCAAGCTCGGCGTCCAGGCTAATCACTAGCATGTCCCCATATATGTGGGTAGGGTATTTCTGTTCAGCATTCACTGTGATGAGGCTGCCGTTTATAATATACTTGAGTTGTTGATGGAGGGTGGATGGCACAGCTCCGGCCATATGGATCTATGGCAATCTTAACAACAAGTTGTATTCGGTGGCTATGTTGAGCACCTGAAAAGAGACGTACAAGGTGTGTGGAACAATTTATAGAGGAAGCTCGATTTCCCCCATAGCCTAGCGGCGAGATACATAGAAAGCCCGGATAACTATGTGATTGGCTTTGATCCGGTTTGGATTGATCTTCATTCTTTCCAACATGTCGTATGGACAAATATTGAGGGAAGATCCTTCGTCAATAAGCACTCCTCCGATCATATATCTGGAGGACATAACGGCTATATGCAGGGACTTGTGGTGGCCCCTTCCCTTAGCTGGGATATCATCGTCTGTGAACGAAATCACATTGTTGTTGAAAATGTGTTCTATCACCTGACAAAATTTCTCTGTGTCTACCGTGTGTGGCAGATGAGCTTCTTCTAGTACCTTCACTAGGATGTTACGGTGATCCTCTGATGATAGGACCAAGTCCAGGATGGATATTTGCTTGGGTGCGTATTTCAAGCTTTGCACTATCTTGATTTTATTGTGTCCCATCTTTTTAAGGAACTCTTTTATCTTTTCTTCAGCCAACCTTTCTTTTGCTTTGGTAACTGGTTTAATCACTCGCTGATGTAGGTACAATGGATTATCCTTTGACAGAATGGAAATGTTGTTTGAAGTAGAGCTTTCAATGTTCCCGTAGTTCCATGGGACCTTCTTTAGATTGAGGATTAGATATTGAGGCCTGAAGTGAAAAATTAGAGGCTGAGGTGCAGCCACCTTCACAGGATTTTATCTTTCTTGGAACCCTTTACCTGTCAGTACCAGGGGTGTGATGATTAATTCTTTATAGCAGGATATGACAGCCACTGTGTCCTGATACCATGCATCGGGGATCCAGAGGCTGTCTTTATCTGTCATGTCGAGGATTTGATCTCCTCTGATTAGGTCACCTTTCTCAATCAGGTCTTGAATTAGGTAACGAAGTGCCCAGCATTCTTCTGTATCATGGCCGGGAGAGTTGGAATGGTACTGACATATTCGTTCAGGTTTGAATTTTCTGGATTAAGGGTTCAATGGAGGTAGCTAGTTTTCAACCATTCCCTCGTTGATCATCATTTGCGGTATTTCTTCCATTGACTAGTTCAAATTGGTGAAATTCCTTTGAAATATGAACTTCCTACCTGCTTGGACACTTGCTTCTTCGATCTCCTTATCAGTCCAGGGTAGAAGCTCACAAGTCTGGCTATGATCTTGATTAGAATTAATTTTCGCTGGAGGAGAGCGACTGCCAATAGATTGATGGATTTGCTTTAACATCTTTCTTGTGAGTTGATGTTGGTAGACGACCAGTTTAGCTAACTACTCAATTTGTTCCTTGATAGACTTTATTTTTTGCTCTATCAGGAATTATTTTTCAAAAGCTTCCCAACTCATTAAGCTGATGTTATTGGATTGAGTTGATTCTTCAACATAGCTGAGGTATTTGGATCCTTCTCCACTTGAAGTGTTGATCATGTTGACACTCTCCTCCTTGTGCTATCGGAGAGGGTTGTCTTGGACATGCAGTTGATCGGGCTTTGTGACCACAATCTCTCTATTATCAATCTAATCTTGAATCTTATGCTTGAGGGACCAACAATCTTGGGTGTCATATCCCGGTGATCAGGAATGATAAGCACATTTCTTGCTAGGGTCGAAGTTCCTTGCATTAGTGTTAGTTGGCGGAAGGAGTTGTCCAATCTTCTTCTAATATATCAGAAGTTTGAAGACATTCTAGAGTGAATCCCCTAGTGGGGTGAAAGTCCTTCTGCGTCAGACCTCCATGTTTTTTCTGGAATGAAGGATTTGAAGGCTGTGTTGCAGCCTGGAAAGGGGTATAGTTCCTCCTTTGAAGGGGTGTATTGTTTGAATTTTTGGTTAAATTTTGTCCTTGTAACACCAAGGAAACTTCTTTATCTTTCTTTTTGTGGACCCTCCGGGGATTACTCCCGTAATTTCTGGATTGGATATGCTCAGCAACAGCTTCGAGTGTTGTTAGGTTTTTATTTATACGGCCTTGAGTCCCATTTCGGCCATTTCGTCGTGTTTGACCATTTCAGAGAAAGGTTTTCCTATGCCTGCCATAATAAGGAGCTTCTTAAATATCGATGAAAGTCATGACTATTTCAGATTTAGTCATGGCTTGGGTGACTTGTGCTGCGACCCGTCTCCATCGTTGGGCATATTCTCTGAATGATTCAGCGTTATTCTTTTTGATTTTGGTAATTTGATACAGATCTGGAGCTAGTTGAGATTGGAAACTGTACTGGCTAAGGAAGGCATGGGCCAATTCTTCCCAACTATGGATTTTGGAGTTGTTTCGACGGGCATACCAGGCTCTGGCTTCTCCAGTTAAACTCTTTTGAAATAGCTGCATTCAAAGTTTCTTGTCATCAGCAAAGGATGCGAGTTCTCCAATGAAAACTTTCAGATGTGTGTATGGATCTCCCAACCCATCATATTTATCGAACTCGGGGGTTCTGAATTTCTCAGGATAACGAGCTCCATGGAATATGCAGAGGTCGGAATAATTCACACTACCAAATGGCCCAGTCCCTTTGATAGACCGGAGAGTTTCTTCCATTTGTTGCATTTTCTTGAGAAGGTCACCAGCTTCCTGTTCTTTGCTTAGGATGGTGATTTCGGGAGTTTTGTTGATTGGGTCTTGGTTTTGTGGTCCAAGAATCTGAGTTTCGGCCTTTTCTGTATCTTGACCGCTAGCACCACTACCATATGCTCCTAGGTCTAGATGAGTTTGAGATTGTTTTTCTTTGAAGGCCTTGCTTTGCTCTCGAAGGAAACCGGCTAGCTCTACTATCTGATTTTTTAATCCTTTGATTTCTTCCCTAGACACAGGGGTGAATTCTGGTGGAGCAATTGAAGCCATGTTCGTAGATGGACTGGGTGCTTTTCTGGCTTTTGATCTGGTGATAGGTCCAATTTTTCCCTACCTACACCAAAACGTAGGAGTGTCAGTTCCCTGTGCTAGGTAATGACTGAATGCATTTATGATGTTTGTTTTTTAAGTTTATCCTACAAAATCGAGGTTAGTTGTTTTGATGGCAGGATGACAGAATATTTGATAGAAAAGTAAACCTTTCATTATTGTCATTTACAGTGCTCCTCAATAATTGGAGACTTGACATGGAATTGAAAGAGGAAGGCATGAAGAAGCATCCCGTCGAATTTGGTTGATCAGAAGCTGACCTATCCTAGGTTACTCTTGCGGGTTTTGTTTCGGCATGAAGGTTCCCAGATCATCGTAATCTACTAGAAGGGAAGTTAATCCAATCGTTCAACTAGAGCGAATCTGGGTGGTGCATTTTCAGGAGGCAGCCCCGAAAATTTATTCGTCCCCAGAGTCCTTACTTATCACTGACTGGGTTAGCCTCCTGGTGGATGGACTCACAACATATATTCACATACATCGGCCTTACCTCTTATGCATGCAATGACAGTTTGTACGAAGCACTAATATGGGTACAAATCACTAAAGCATTCATTCTCATTCATTCAATGTAAAGGCACGTTTATTTATGACTTTTTTTGAAATGAACGGGGGGCAAGTTTATTTATAGGCCAGGGAGCCTCCACTCTACCCCCGTCAGCTGCAGGTAGAGCTACGGCTTCCCTAGGTAGGGCCCATATGCCTGGCTTGTTCATCTCGAAGTACGTGCACTCCGAGTAATGTGATGCCCGGTCAGAAACTTTTTACTTTTGATCAGAGCATCCGTTTGAGGCGTGCGATACTTTTTTAGAAATCTCTCGCCTAGAGTGTCATAATGACATGGGAAAAAAAAATTCGGGTCCAGGAAGATGGCTTCATAACCAGGTCTTTGATTCCCCACAGTTTGTCCATTAAGCTGTCTCGCGTAGTTGCCACTCGAGATCATCGTTAGGGTTCATTTTTACTTTGGCGACATTGATTTGGCTTGAGTTTGACCAAGTCGGTTCAGAGTTGATTAAATAACTATTGTACCCCTCCCGGGGCTGCCTGTAGTGTCGGCATGGTCGCTAGTTGACTTCCTGGAGCTAATTCCAAGACTTAGATCCTAGTCGAGTCTTTTTACCTCAGGGTTATCCCTGAGGCTGACGTGGTCATTCCAGGTTTTGTTCTGGAGTTGTTGTGATGCTTCAGATTGATGTCTGAAGTTGACCTGACGTCCCGGGTTGAGACTGGGGTTGACCTGCACTTCCCAAGTTGAGACCGGGGTTGAGTTTGACTTCCCGGGTTGCTGTTGGGGATGAAATGACTTTCCCAGATTGAGACCAGAGATGACTTAATATGTCCTCGGTTGATGTCGATGTTGCCTTGACTTCCTGGATTGAGACCAAGGTTGACTTTACGGCCCAATATTGAGGTCGGGGTTGATTGATACCTCCCGGGTTGCAGCCGGGGTTGAATTGACTTCCCGGGTTGAGACCGGGGATGATTTTGACTTCCCGGATTGAGACCGAGTTTGAGCTTGATGATCCGATTAAATGTCGAAACATGATTGATGGTCCAATTAACTGTCGAAGCTTGATTGATGGTTCGATTGAATGTCGGAGCTTGATTGATGGTCTGATTGACTGTTAAAACTTGATTGATGGTACGATTGACTGTCGGAACTTGATTGATGGTCCGATTGACTGTCGAAGCTTGATTTATGATATTGGGAATTAGATTTAGGTTGAAGGATCGACGTTGGTGGCCGAATTTGGATTGATTAACAGTTTTGCCCTCCTACCGGGTTGGTATTGGGGCAAGGAAAATTTTGAGTGTCTACAATTCTTTCAATTACTGCTTAATTTTGATTTCACAGCTAGAGCAGTAACTTTTGTTATGCTTTGCAAATGCCATATGTTTAAGCAGTTGTATATATTAATGAAAGCATTTTTATTTTCAGGACCCAAGTATTGGATATGTGTGTCTCTACTGATGAGATGCCAACCTGTTAAGAAGATGACTATGAGGTGCCAGAGGATATCAAGGAATAGGTTGAAGATAAACCTAAACCAAATCTCGACCAAACCTCCACCATCAACATAGGAACCTCTGAAAACATCAAAGAAATCCAAATAGGTTCAAACCTCACACCAAATCAAAAAGTCGACCTGATCGAACTCCTAACACAGTACCAGGATGTGTTTGCATGGTCACATGAAGAAATGATCAGTCTATCCAAAGACATTGTCATCCATCGAATGCTCATCAAAGAAAGGTTAAAACCAGTCAAACAAAAACCCAGGCGATTGAAACCTGAGTGGAGTCTCAAAGTCAAAGAAGAAGTCGTTATGCAATTCAAACCCGGGATCATTATGGTATCAACCTACCCCGAATGGCTATCAAACATAGTCCCCATACGTAAACTGGGAAGGAAGGTACGAGTATGCGTGGATTACCGGGATTTGAACAAAGCCTGCCTCAAGGACAACTACCCAGTGCCTTTCATCCACATTTTAATCGACAATACTGCGTAGTATGGCATGTATTCCTTCGTGGATTGCTTTGCTGATTACCATCAAACCATGGTTACTGAGGAAGACCGGGAGAAAATAACTTTTATCACTCTATGGGGAACTTTCTGCTACCGACGACTATCCTTCGGCCTCATTAATGCCGGAGCAACGTATCAGCGAGCCATAATGGCCCTTCTTTCATGATATGATGCATAAAGAAATAGAAGTCTATGTTGACGACATCAACATCAAATTTGAAGGGAGGATGATCACATAGACCATCTCAGGAAGCTGTTCAATAGGTTACACAAGTACAACCTCAAGCTAAATCCTGCCAAATGTGCTTTTGGCATTAAAGCAGGCAAACTGTTAGGATTCCTGGTAAGCAATCGGGGCAATGAACTCGACCCTACCAAAATCAAAGCCATTACTGAGATGCACGTACCTCGTACAGTGAAGGAGATATGTGGATTCCTAGGAAGGATCAACTTCATAAACAGATTCATTTTCCATCTCACAGCAACCTGTGAGCCCATCTTCAAGCTGTCAAGGAAAAATTCCTCCACCATGTGGAATGAGGATTGTCAACAAGCCTTCCTTGCCATCAAGAAACAGCTGACTAAAGCTCCTGTTCTGATACCCCCAAGGGAGGGAGTCCCTTTGTTCATGTACCTATCCGTTAATGCCAATGCAATGGGCTACAAGTTAGGACAAAAGGATGATAGTATTAAGGAAAAAGCCATCTACTACATTAGTAAAAGATTCAGCATTGGGGAACAAAAATACACCCTTATCGAAAAGACATGATGTGCATTAGCATGGGCCGCCATGAGGTTGCAACACTATTTGCACGGGCATACGACCTACCTTATATTCTGCATGGATCCGCTCAAATATGTATTCAATAAACCAATGCTGAATTGCCGACTGTCCAAATGGCAGTTGATCCTACAAAAATTCGACATTGTCTGCATGACTCAGAAGTCAATCAAAGGTCAAGGCATTGCAGATCAATTAGCAGAAGCACCTTCAGGAGGGTTCGAGCCCCTTGAGACCTATTTCCCGTATGATGGGATCATGACAATTCAACAACTCCAGTCTAAAAATACAGTCCAACCATGGAAAATATATTTTGACTGAGCGGTAAACATGGAAGGTGCCAGAGCTGGGGAAATCCTCATCTCTGGTATAGGTGATCAATATCTTATGCCTACCAAACTTTAATTTTGCAACACCAACAACACGACCGAGTATGAAGGTTGTATTACGGGGTTGAAGCTAGCCCAATCCATGTCTATCAAACATCTACTCGTCTTCGGAGATTTCGACCTGGTCATCAGACAAACTACCGGCGAGTATCTCACCAAAGAACTGTATTTTCTACCCTACCATTAGTAAGTCCTCAAAATATCTCAAAAATTTAAAGCAATAACCTTCGTTCACATTCCTCAGGGTTGGAATGACTTTGTTGATGCATTAGCAACGTTGGCTTCATTAATCCGCATGTCTGATAAGAGTGGATTTCCCAACATTAAGTTCACGATTCAGAAAGCCCCGATATATGGGAATTATGTCGGAGAAGTATCAGATGAAATACCTCCTGTCAAGCAGCCTTAGTTTTAAGACATCAAGGAATATCTTCGTAATGGATCCACACCCGCTGGTGCAAGCCAATCAGAGCGAAAACGGATTCTCAGAATGGCCATGAAGTTCTATCTGAGTGGAGATGCACTTTATAAAAGGGATGTTGGAATAGGCTTGTTAAGATACCTCAACAATGAGCACGCCCAAAGACTAATGGATGAAGTCCATGGCAGAGTCTGTGGTCCACACATGAGTGGCCATCTGCTGGCCAAGAAGATAATCCGAATAGGACATTACTGGATCTCGCTCAAAACTGATTGCAAGGATCATGTCAAGAGATGCTTTCAATGCCAAATACATAAAAATGCCATTCACGCTCCTCCAAATGAGCTGTATAACATGAGTTCACCATGGCCTTTCTCTATGTGGGGAATGGACGTAATAGGTCCAGTGGAACCCAAAGCCAACAATGGTCATCGATTCCTATTCACTATGATCGATTACTTCACCAAATGGGTCAAAGCAGCTTCTTTTCTGAAAGTCATAAAAGAGGTCATCATCAGCTTCATCAGAAATAATGTCGTCTGTCGATATGGACAACTGGAGGTGATCGTATCAGACAACGCCAAAAACCTAAACAATCAAATGATTGTGAATCTGTGCAGTAAGTTCCACATCAAGCATCTCAATTTCGTCATCTATCGGCCCAAAATAAACGGCGCTGTCAAAGCGGCCAACAAAAACATCAAAAAAATCATGCAAAAAATGTCTGCCAATCACAAGGACTGGCCTGGCCTGCTGCCTCTAACTCTGTTAACATACAGGACGTCAATGCAAACCTCTACTGGGGATACCCCCTACTCGTTGGTCTATGGAATGGAAGCAGTCCTTCACATAGAAGTAGAGATGGAATCTTTGCTAGTGTTGATCGACGCTCAAGTAGATGAAGATCAATGGTTACAAGACTGATATCATCAGCTATCTCTGATAGATGAAAAGAGAGCTACGACCATTTTCCACGGACAATTATACCAGCAAAGGATCGCCAGATCCTACAACAAAAAGGTCCGAATTCGACAATTCCGAGAAAATGATTTGGTGCTAAAGAAAATTTTGTCCAATCAGGATAAAGCCAAAGGAAAATTTTCCACAAACTGGGAAACCCCTTTCATTGTCAAAGAACTAGGGGCGCTATCAAATTGCAAGAGATGGATGGGACCGAGTTTCCCCAAATCATCAATTCAGACACCGTGAAAAGGTAGTACGTCTGAAGCACATGCATACCTACATCCGGGTCTTACAAATCAAATCAGGTTCAGTTTTTCACTAGGAAGACGGAACTACGAATGACCTAATCTCCCTCAACCCGGGAGTACGTAGGCAGCCATTTCTGGTGCAGTCAAACCAAATAAAAGCTCAAAAACTCATCAAACCAAATTCAAAATCCAAGAATAATATTTTTCAAACCTACATCCTAGCACTAGCTAGTACTATGAATAACTTGATCTCCCTTAACCCGAGAGTACGTAGGAAACCCCCTATGGCCCGGTTTGACCTTCAAGGAAAACAAAAAAAATAATAAAAGACCAGTTTCAAGACACCAAAGATAAATAGAAGCTAAATTCTATCAAACTACCCTGGTCAACATGCCTATCTGAGATACTGCCTGACATCTCAACTGTCAGTCCATCAAGGAGAAGCTCAAGATACATCAACAACTGCGAGTCATAAAAGAAGTGGTAATCACCCAGCAATGACAATACATCTTCAGTCAGGGAAGTGCATCAAAAATATATTTCTTTGATATATAAAACTGCTTTATATATATAATTCCTTGTACATGACAAAATGGCTAATCAAGTTTGTGCAGGAATAATAAAGCTAGTCTATGGACCTAAGGATAAGCGGCATCTCTCTCTGAAGATGGTGGAGCAGTCGTAAGTGCAGCCCACTCAGCCTCTATACTGCTCATAACATCCACAATCAACTGCAAGGTGGCACTGTGGTCATCAATATAAGCACTCATCTCGGTGACCAAACCATGAGTGTAAGAACGAAGAGCAGTACTATCAGCAATGTGGAAATTGTAACGATTGAGATTTTTATATATTAAATGTTAATATTTGTTGAGTGAATGAATATTTTATGAGTTAAATAAATAAATTATGTGATTTTGTGGAATGATTTAATTAAGAGTAATATTTAATTTAATTGATGTGTATTGATTTTATAGTATAGTTCTAATTTAATTGAGATAATTAAATTAGATTATTTATGTGTTAAGTGTTACATGAATTATAATTAGCGAGTAATTATAATTATGTGGCAAATATTTATGTGATTAATTGATGTTAGATTTTAATTGATTAAATTAGATGTTAAAAGATTTAATTAATTAAAGTGTAACATGAAAGTATGTGTTAACATAATTTATTAAAATATAGAAAATAGTTTTTAAATTGTTTTAATCAAACATGGCCTTAGTTAATAAAAGAATTATTTTTTTAAAATGATTTTTGTTTAGCCAAACATGGCCTTACACTTTTCAAATTCATGTAACCTATATATTAAATAGTAGTTAGTGTATATATTTAATATATAGGAGTTATATATTTTATATAGTTATATGTATATCAGATATATATGTTATATAAAAGATACGTTAGTTTTAGAAAACAAGATGGAAAGAAAGAGCAGAGGAAAGGTTAGAGAGAAACTCAAAGAAGAAGAATATATATTTAAGCTTACATATGATTTTTATAGTTGTTTAAGTGTTTCAATTCACAAAGATACGATGAACAAGAAGAAATCATGTTCATAGTATTTTATTATGAAGTTATTTTGAAAATAGTCCTTAAATCATCAAAAAATTGATGTGAGCATAAAGTTATGTGTAATATGTATTATAGCATGATGTTATATGAGTTATATAGTTTTTTCAGCAATTCAATCTATGTAGTTTTGATAAACAAGAAGAATTATGTTCATATGATTTACTGTAACCCAATTTTTTAAAAATGACTTTTGAAACTATCAAATTGGTGTTTGATTATGGGTTATTGTTTAAATTGATCATGGGTTGTGTTAGTATGTTAAGAATAAGAGTTACTATAATTGGAATTACTTGAATTGATTGAAAAAGAATTCGTAATAGCAAATTTTGTCAAGAACGCTTAATATTGTGTTTTCTTCAAAGATATCATGAAACCTTGGTTTTGATTATGTGTTGTAAGGATTCTATATGTTATAATCATGTTAAAGTGTCTGAAATATTGTTGTTTTCAAGTTTCATGCTAATCATGTTGAGCAAAATCGAATTCGGTGTGAAAAAATAAGCCAAATTGACTTATTTCTCTACCAATTCGCGAACTGGCACTTCAACCAGAGGGAGGACCCCCCCCCCCCCCAGTGGGGTAACCTGCTGCCCGGGTTTTCCTTTAGTGTTTCGTTGAGTTTTCGTTCAATGTTTGTTTAGCTAACTTATTTCTATGACTTGATAAGTGTAATAGGTAATAAGATAACATACTTTTGATGTGTTTAAGATAGATTGAAGTTTTATATGAATGTGTTACATGTGTATGGGTATATTACTTTCATAAGGTACACAACACGATTTAAAGCATTATAAGCTTATAAAATGTATGTCGTTAGTATAGACTCACGTATGTGGCTAGTTATCAAAATATGTTGTAAGCAACGTTGTGAGTTGAACTTAGGTAAGAAGTTCAACGGTTTAAATGTTGTAGTTAGGAGCTAATGGATGTTTTGAACGTAATGTAAATGTGTAGGATAATTGTGGAAGTTATTGTAATTGTTAAAGTGTAGCTTGCGCTTGAGGCAAGTTCTCAAATCCTTATTCTTTTACGTTAAACAAGTTTTTATTTCTAAACTTGTTATTTACTTTGTACAAGCTTTCTAAACTATTCTTGTACGCTATGCAAGCTTTATCATTGTATCTTTTCATTGTGCTAGTTCTTTAACCCTTGCTCAATATATCATGAAAGTTCATTTCTGTTTCTTAACTTGTTATGTATTATACAAGTTATACTGTATTCAAATATTCGTAGAGCATAATTGTTGAAGTATTATTTAAGTAATATGATCTTAACTTAGTTGTTCAAGCAGGATCTATGTGATCTATCGAATGCTTTAAGTTATTTCCAAAGCATGTGTGACACCCCCGAATCAGGGTCCTCTGACCCCAGTCCGGTCGTTATGAAACAATACTAAACATCCACCTCTAAACAACATACGATAACTAAAGTACGGAATATAATAAACGTACATAGTTCATTCAAAAGGTGTTACTAGTCCCAAGATTCGATAACCTTAATACATCATTACAAATATACCATATAAAAGTCATTAGGGTTTAAATTACAATAATAGTAATTAAACTAAACATAAAGATAAAGTCTGCTCCTTGCAAACTATCCTACATCTTTCCTTTACCCTTGTCCTTCCCGGAACTCTCGGGCTTAACTGCAATATAAGTCATGATATAGCAAGAATGATCAACAAGTTTGCTCAGCAAGTTTAAATACAACAATAAGAATATATCATGATGAATAGAAAGTATCTGATAAAGAATTCAACAATATAAATATGTTAAGGATTCAACAATATGAATATTAGAAAGATTCAGCAATATGAATATTAGAAGCAAAGATAATAATTACTTTTACAATAAATGATAGTCAAGTAGACTTTGAACTATAAAACTTCTAATGAATTCAATAACTCATTGACCCTTTGGTTACTGGCTACATATTTAGTATTTGAGGGGATCAACCTCGCGTACCCTATGTGTATGCATAACATTTAGATATGTTGTTTGTATCTTTATACTAGATACATGGGGTACTCCCTTATCATATAAGGGGTGTTGTTTCAGTCTAAGAATCCTTACCATCGATTGTTTTGGATAGCGTTTATAAAATTTCATATATCTGACCGAACAAAAGTTCAGACTCTATTTGACACCGTTCAAGAATTATTGAACTTTACAAAATGTACAAGTCCAAGACTGTACGAACTCAAATGCACTAAGTACGAATATCAATAATATCGATGTGGAATAATTGTAAAGTAACTAAACCACCTAATAGCATGCTTAGAAATAAGGTTCAAGTTTAAATGAATAACTATTAATACGATAATAACCTACTCAATACAATATGAGAAGGATAGGAAACATGTACAACAAAGAGTGTAAGGTAGGAAATTTGCTTACAACGTTCCTTGAGTAAAGTAAACACAAGGATATGATACTTGCCTGTTTGCTCAGCTACGAATAAGTTCTAGCTTTAATTAAACGGCGTTGGAACGACCTAATGATAACAAATTGGTCTCCCCCATTAGTATATATAAATTACTATAAGTCTACACTTATAATAATCCACTTATCATATAAGTTTATCACATAAGATCACGTTCAGTATTAAACATACCATTTATAGAATCATAATATGTTAACTGTTAAAATCAGACTTTAAGTAAATTGTCTGGACCTAAAAGTGTCCCGGTGCAACTCTAGCATGTAACTACTAACATTAAACCAATACACATGCTTATCAAGTTATAATTTCTCATTCGAAACTAGCATGCTCTTCCTAATCCAATTCAAAGTTATATGTTTTCATGCCGGTAAACCTTAAGTTACACAAGTTCATACTACAAAGATTCACTACTCCGGTCATATTATCTCATAACGAGACTAAACAATACTTAATATGCGTGCTCGTGTATAATACACACATATATTTTAGTCACATAGTTCATAATTCATTTTCTATGATTAGGCATGCATATGTGAAATTCGTATATAAACAAACGATGGTCATGTTAATATGTCTATAGGTATAATGAACTTTAATACACATGCTCGCATGATCATAATATCATTCACATGGTAATCAACGATATTTAGTTTTCTCATTCTAAGTTTTCTTTGAAAAGTATATTAAGTCCACTAAGTACATGTAAGGCACCTTGACATATAACTCATATATATTTGAAACACGTATCAAAGCCACATAAATGTTCTCATATGGTCAGAATCTAAGAGACTCAAGTCTTGGTCAAGTTTGTTTTCAAAGTTCTTAAGTTTCTCCTTTGAAAACCGTTAAATCCATCAATCTCATATGGTAACGTGTTTAACATTTTAAACATGCATTTCAAGTTAATATAACCCTACTATCATGCTCATAATATCAGAATACACATACTCGATAGGTTCATAACAAGTTCACTTTAGAAATTTCTAAGTTCATATTCGAAATTATAAGTTTTCTTTTAAATCATATGCTTTCCTTCCCTAATATATGTGCTAACATGGTCGCATGCCTCATGCTACGCCAAACTACTCATATATGCACATGAATTTAGTTCACATACTTGCTCCAACAAACATTACATGATAGTCTGAACAGAAATCAAAAAGATACCAAAAATTCTGCAGCAGGCCTTGCGCAGCTGGCCAGTTCAAAACTGGGGCAGTTGCGCCGGTAGCAGTCCAGACGCAGACGCAGGCTGCTTCGGCAGTTCCTAGTCCAACTCACAAAATTTCATACCAAATTCGTTCCAACCATCTTTCAATACATTTCTAATATGGTAGTAAACTAGCATAGCATCTAATAAGCATACTCCAATCAATTAAACCATGCTCAATTCAAAATCAAGAATTTAGAAATATTACAGAGAATGAAAGAACATGAAATGGGAAATAGAGATTATACCTCTGTTAATGGAAACTGAGTTTACTTGATACAATGATTCCTACTATGCTACTATAATACTCCCTCCTAACTTAATTGAATCTCCCAGCAATTGAAATGAGAAGAAGATGAGTTCATTATATAGACAATTTCTTACCCGGTTCATGCAATTGCTCATAAATCCAACTCATTAGAGAACAAGATTGCACAATGGGTAACAAGAAGTTGGTGAGGAGTAGTCGAATTACACTATGATGCCCACTCCCCTTGCAATGATCCCATCTATGTTGCTGAGTTTGAGAGTGTAGGAGTAGGCTAGCTTATTATTTGTTCACGTGAAGGAGAAGAATGAGCTCATATTATGGAATAAGCCAAACTCAACAATTGCAAGGTGTGTTAGGTTTATATTAACTACACTTAGATAATATAATATATATATATACACATAGTATATACATAGGTTATATGTAATTATTCCATATACATTCAAATAGGTGTTACAATGCTATCTTAATTAATAAATTAATGTATCAAGTAGGTATATATATACCAATCATATAATCCATGTACATTTTCCTTACTACCAATTATAAAGTAATTGGGTATTATCATTACTTATTATCATAATCATAATAATATAATTATAACAACTTAATACAATCATTATTAGTTAATAATTGATTTTATTATATGACAATAGGGTATATATGAATGTCCACATAATGTTACATACCTTCAATTTACCTCATCTTACTATATAGTCCATATATGCAATATACACCACATTAATATGTCATATTGCATTATATATAATATAGATAGCTACCATATATTTAAAGGTTTAGTATTGCATGCTTGTATAAAATAATAATTCAAGTAAACATATTTACATATTATATTCATTTCTTCTTTGTTCATTAATATATTATTCCCAACAATAATAATTTCATACGTTATCGATTAATTACTCAATATTGAAATTAATCACTATGTTCAATTCATGCCACTATATTCAAATAAGTTGAATATTTAATTATTAATAATCTTATCAATCCTCTGATATTAAATTCTTAAGGTTAGTCCACTAATTTAAATAACTCATTAGTGACTTCCTTTAATCATTTCACAAATTCTCACCACCACATAAGGTTTAAATAAACTCACAAAACTAACTTGTTAAAATTAAATCACATATTTAATAAATAAAGAGTTTAAAATTCATGGTCGTAACAACATGCCTAGTTATCATGAAATCTATTATTGTATCTTACATTTGATTCATATTCTTGTGTTATCGAACTGTTAAACATTGTGAGTCGATTCAACTACTCCTTAGTTGATGATAGTTGAAACTCCAAAGTTCCTTTATCTATCCAAACCTAACTTTCTTTGGTGCAGACTTGTATTCAAATACTGAGAATTAACAACACTATTTATTAGGGGACATTTATGCAAAAGCGTTAAGATGGTTGTGCACAATACATGGGACGAAGGGCTGATCCCCCTAAGTACGAATTGAAGGTCCATAATCATAAGGACCATTAAAGATTTTAAATAAAAATATTTATAACCTAGGACATAGTTCAAGGTTGTATGACCCTCAGATAAACTCTATATTCAAACTTTAGAAATGATGGAAGAATTATTATTCAATTCTTTATTTTGATGAAAGTAAAGTTATTCAAACTCTTTTGGAAACCATTCGCTTATGTCATATCATTGTTGTATTTCAAGTGAGCTTTTGTTTGCTCACTCTTGCATGTTTTACAACCCTTGCAGTTGAAACCAAGAATGTTGACGTACCGTCAACAAGTAAAGGAAAAGGAAAGATGTGCAAGTGAAGGCTTGTTGTTTCACATTTCTATTGTAATAAGACGTAGTTGACGATGTTTTATTCCGCTTTTATTTTGATTGATGTTAAGGTTTAGATAACCCTGAGATTTTATATTGGACAAGTTGTAATCCTTTTGCAAGGAAGATTTTATTTGGGCAGTTATGAAGGTTGTAATTTACTTTGCAAATTCTTTATTGGGTAGATGTATGTTTTAATTAGAAAGTAAACACCAAATCATGTGGAAACGAAGTACCCAAATTTGGGGGTGTTACAGGTTGGTATCAAAGCAGTAGGTTATGATCCTTAGGTGGGGAAGAAACCTTTGGTAGTAGCCTTATAGGAAGATCGAAAAGATAGTGGTGATAGGTAAAGATAATAAACTACCTTATGTGCTATGTGTTTACGTTTAAGTATTCGAAGAGTGACGGCTCGATATCACGTAATAATAAACTTTAAAATTCTTTTGTCAGGATGACGAACATTGGAGAATCCAGTCAGGCTAGAGAGGATATACCTCAGGTGCCTAGAGAGGAGGAGCCCCGAGACATCCATGTTGTCTGGGAGCAGCTGGTTAGGAGAGTGCCATCTCCAGTAATCACCGTAGCTGGTCGGGAGCGTAAGCTGACACCTATTCCAGAGGAAGAGGATGAGGAATAGTCTAAAGAGGAGTAAGAGGAGAAAGAGGATCCCGAAGAGGAATTCCCACCTCACTCTGTTAGTGCTGAGATGTACGAGATAGTTGACGACAGTAATATGGAGCTACATTGTCGAGTCGGAGAGCTCTAAGAAACCATCCAGCAGCAGGACGAGACTATCAAAGCGATAGCTAGTGACTTAGGAGAAGTACAGTGGAAGCTAATTCACGTGGAGAATGATCGAGATGAGGTTCAAGCTGAGCTAGAAAAGCTGAAGCAAGACATCCAAGAGGAGTCAACCAAGCATGCCAGAGCTGAGGAAACAAGCTTGAGGGCTACTCAACGAGCCTATCGAGCTGAAAACGAGGCTAAAACCAAGAGAGCTAAGTTAAGGGAAATAGAATACGCTTTCCATACACCCATAGATAGGGCCCAGGACCGTATCTTCTATTACCCAGCTCAGTTCTAAGGTTTACTAAGGTATGTGGTGGACCGAAGGATAGCGTTTTGGGTGATGGAAGAAGAACGTAGAGAGGTTGTGCGACGTCTAAATATGCCTTGACATTAGAGCTTTTAAATTATGTGTTTCTTTTTGTAATAAATAAATGTAAATCCTATAATCTGAGATAATAAAGGGATAAAGTGATGATTTAGTCCTGTAACTTGTTCTAGTTCAGGAAAGATGATGTCAATAGAAGAAATGCTATCTATCGTATGTTTTTAAAACTACGAGTAATGAATAAAAGAAGTTTATTAATGTGCTATGTGTTTATATATGAATTGAGTTATATAAATGTTTAAGTTGAACTTGAATACTTAAGAATTGAATAAAGGATCTAATATAAATATTGTCTTAATAGAAAATGCCTCCTAGAAGAAGAGCAACACTTCAAAACCCCGAGGGTTCGACGAACAACAACAACAATAACGATGGGATGAATCCCAACTCGGTTCAATAGTTGGTGATCTTACTGATAGGAGCACTAGCGAATCAGTCGCAAGTGTAGGGCCCAATATTTAAAGAATTTAAGGCAGTAGGACCACCAGAGTTCAAGGGATTGACAAACTCTATAGAGGCCCAGACGTGGGTGATGGAGATGGAGAAGGTCTTCGATGTAGCTAGAGTAGGCGAAGACTAGAAGATAACATTCACGACTTTCATGTTAAAGTCAGATGCTAGCTTTTGGTGGCAGGCTAATAAGACCAAAAAGGGTGAGGGAGTAATAATGTGGGAATGTTTCAAAGAGATGTTCTTTGAAATGTACTTCCCTGTGAGTTCGCAGGACCAGATGGAGGTCCAATTCCTAGAGCTTAAACAGGGAGAGATGACGGTATCTGATTACACCGCAAAATTCAACGAGTTGGCTAGGTTCACTACTTACCAGGTCAGCACGGACGCTAGGAAAACGAGGAGATTTGAGCGGGGACTAAAACCCTGGCTCTATAGCAAAGTCTCTATGTTCCAACTGAACACGTTTGCAACTGTGTTGGAAAAGGCCAATCTAGTTGAAGGAGAGAGCGAAGCCGTGACTAAATTCAACCAAGACAAGAAGAAGAAAATTAAGATGGAAAACAAGCCTGGTGGTAGCGGGGTTATTCATCAAAAAAGAAAGTGAAACGACAATAACTCTGCTGGGAGTCAGCAGGGAGGCCAACAAAAGAGGAAACTCGAAGCATGTGCTACATGCAGGAAGACTCACACAGGAGTGTGCATGAAAGGAAAATGGGTTTGCTACAACTATGGTCAGGAAGGCCACATCGCGTCGAATTGCCCAATCCAAAGAAGGGAGCTTGCTATACATGTGGATCCAAGGATCACATGGCTCGTAGCTGCCTTAAGAAGCCAGTGGCAGGGTCAACAAGGAATGGAGGAAATGGCAGCGGCAGCACTCTGACTATTGCCGGACCGTCGCCAATGTAAGCCGTTCGACCCACTGCTCGCACATTCAACATGACGGTGCAAGACGCGGTGCAATCAAAAGATGTGGTGGCAGGTATTATTCCAATCAATAGTATAACTGCATATGTATTATTTGATTCGGGTGCTACTTGTTCGTTCATATCTGATGATTTTGCTAAAATCCTAGACTTATCTATAGAGGAGTTAGCTTACCCCTTAAACATAAAAACTGCGAATAGGGAAGTCATTCCTGTTAGGTTTGTATACAAGAATTGTTGATTGGACATTAAGGGTCAAGAGCTGAGGGTAGATTTGATTCCAATAAAACTTGGGGAATTCGATGTCATATTGGGGATGGACCGATTGTTCAACCAAGGGGCGGTAATCGACTATCAGAAGAAGTCGGTAAACCTTACAACTCCGTCGAAAGTAGTGTTCTATGGTAGTATATCGCCTAGGCAAGCGAGTTGTCTGACGGTTATGCAAGCCAAAAAACTTTTGACGCAAGGCTGTGTAGGATATCTAGCCTACATAGTAGATACGCGTAAGGAGAGCCCGAATGTAGAAGAGATATCAGTGGTTAAGGAGTTTGTGAATGTTTTTTCGAGCAATTTGCCAGGACTTCTGCCAGATAGGGAGACAGAGTTCGTGATCAACTTAGCGCCGGGAACTGCTCCAATTTCGAAAGCTTCGTACCGTATGGCTCCAGTCGAGATGAAGGAACTGATGGTTCAATTACAAGAATTCCTATACAAGAAGTATATTCAACCGAGCGTTTCACCGTGGGGAGCACCAGTGTTATTCGTGAAGAAGAAGGATGGATCAATGCGTCTTTGCATTGACTATAGGGAGTTAAACAAAGTTATGATCAAGAATAAGTATTCCTTACCTAGGATCGACGACTTGTTTGATCAATTGATGGGTGCTAAATACTTCTCAAAAATTAATTTGAAGGTCAGAAAGGAAGATATACCGAAAATGGCTTTTAGGACTCGGTATGGTCATTACGAGTTCTTGGTGATGTCATTTGGTTTAACGAATGCCCCAGCTGCATTTATGGACCTAATGAACATGGTGTTTAAGCCATTCCTAGATAAGTTAGTAGTGGTGTTCATAGATGATATCCTGATTTATTCCATGACTGAGTAGGAACACGCTGAACACTTAAGGCTAACCTTAGAATCATTGAGATGAGAGAAGCTTTATGCAAAACTCTCAAAGTGCAAATTCTGGTTGGAATGTGTGCAATTTCTTGGCCACGTGATCGACAAGGATGGTATTTTGGCAGATCCGTTAAAGGTTGAAGCGGTAATGAATTGGGATCAGCCGAAAAACGCCGTCTGAAGTGAGGAGTTTCTTGGGATTGGCAGGTTATTATCGGAGATTTGTCCAAAAATTTTCCAAGATCGCAACTCCGTTGATGAATTTGACTCATAAAACAGTTAAGTTTGTTTGGACGGAAAAGTGTGAGGAAAGTTTACAAGAACTAAAAAAGAGGTTGAGTACTACGCCGGTGTTGTCCTTACCGGATAGTACGGGAAATTTTATGGTATATAGTGATGCCTCACATAAGGGTTTAGGCTGCGTGCTGATGCAAAGCGGAAAGGTCATTGCCTATATGTCACGTCAGCTGAAGGATTACGAGAAGGGGTATCCAATCCATGACTTGGAATTGGCGGCAATAGTGTTTGCTCTAAAGATATGGAGACACTACTTATATGGAGAAAAGTGTGAAATACACACAGATCACACGAGTCTGAAGTATATCTTTACCCAGAAGGATTTGAACATGCACCAAAGAAGATGGTTGGAACTGATCAAAGACTACGACTGCGAAATACTTTACCATCCGGGTAAAGTTAACGTTGTCGCCGACGCGTTGAGCAGAAAAGGCCGAGAGAAGCTCAACATGTTAACTGATCAGGATCAGTTGATAGAATAGATGGCTAGATTGGAACTGGAAGTGAAGTTTTCGAAGGAATCAGATGAGAAGTTATTTCAAGTAACTACTGTTTCTACTCTGGTAGACAAGGTGAAAGAAGCCCAACTTCACGACGAAGAATGCGAGAAGATTCGGAGGAGATTAACTGAGGGTAAAGAATTCAAATTCAGAATCGACAGTGAGGGACTGCTATGATTAAAGGTAGAATCTGGGTACCGCCAGTACCAAGAGTTAAATAGGAGATTTTGAGTGAAGCTCACAGTTCAAAATATTCAATTCACCCTGGGAGTACGAAGATGTACCAGGATCTCAGGCACCATTTCTGGTGGCGAAATATGAAGAGGGATGTTGCTGAATGCGTTGCGAATTGTCTAACTTCCCAGAAAGTCAAGGCAGAACACCAGAGACCTAGCGGATTTCTATAACCATTGGAAATTCTATAATGGAAGTGGGAGCATATCATGATGGATTTCGTGGTTGGTCTTCCAGCGACTCAAAATGGATTTGATGTAATTTGGGTGATAGTGGATCGACTGACGAAGTCAGCCCACTTTCTACCAATCAGGATTAAGTACAACTTGGAATAATTAGCTAAATTGTATGTTAAGGAGATTATTTCTAGACACGGTGTTCCAGTGTCGATTGTGTCAGACAGAGATTCGCATTTTACGTCAAATTTTTGGAAGCGATTGCAAGAGTGTTTGGGAACGCAATTGCGAATGAGTACATCATACCATCCTCAGACCGATGGCCAGAGCAAGAGAGCAATTCAGACTCTAGAGGATTTGCTGAGAGCTTGCGTGATGGACTTCAAAGGAAGCTGGGATGATCATCTACCGTTGGTGGAGTTCGCCTACAACAATAGCTACCACGCGAGTATCAACATTCCGCCTTACGAAGCGTTATACGATAGAAAATGCAGAACTCCCTTATGCTATTATGAAATCGTTGAACGTCAACTATTTGGACTAAAATTAGTATAACAAACCGTCAAAATTGTGAAGCTGATCAGAACAAGATTGGTTGCTGCTCAAGACAGATAAAAGAAATATGCCGATCAACATCGACAGAACCGAGAATTCTTAATAGGGAGCTTTGTTTTCCTAAAAGTATCTACCTGGAAGGGGAAGATTCGATTCAGCAAGAAGGGGAAGCTGAGTACCGAATTTATTGGACCTTTCGAGGTACTACGAAAGGTGGGCGAGGTTGCTTACGAGGTAGCATTACCTTTGAAGCTCGAGAATATACATAACGTCTTTCACATTTCCGTGTTACGACCTTATAAACATAACTATAGACATGCAATACAATACGAGCCTTTATAATTTGATAAAGACTTAACTTATGAAGAGTTTCCTGTTCAAATAGTTGATAGGAAGGAGCAAGTACTTAGGAATAAAGTGATACCTTCTGTTAAGGTAATCTGGAGGAACCACAGTGTTGAAGAAGCCATGTGAGAACTCGAAGATGTTATGATGAAATCTTATCCACAATTATTAGTTTAACTTTTTTGCAACCCCTTATATATCGATTCTGGGGACAGAATCCTTTTAAGGGGGGAAGAATGTAATAGATGAAAAAAAATTTATGTTGTGATTCTGGGAACAGAATCCTTTTAAGGAAGGAAGATTGTAACAATTGAGATTTTATATATTAAATGTTAATATTTATTGAGTGGATAAATATTTTATGAGTTAAATAAATAAATTATGTGATTTTATGGAATGATTTAATTAAGAGTAATATTTAATTTAATTGATGTGTATTGATTTTATAGTATAGTTTTAATTTAATTGAGATAATTAAATTAGATGATTTATGTGTTAAGTGTTACATAAATTATAATTAGCGAGTAATTATAATTATGTGGCAAATTTTTATGTGATTAACTGATGTTAGATTTTAATTGATTAAATTAGATGTTAAAATATTTAATTAATTAAAGTGTAACATTAAAGTATGTGTTAAAAGGATTTATTAAAATAAAAAAAAATTGTTTTTAAATTGTTTTAATCAAACATGGCCTTAGCTAATAAAAGAATTGTTTTTTTAAAAATGATTTTTGTTTAGCCAAACATGGCCTTACACTTTTCAAACTCTTGTAACCTATATATTAAATAGTAGTTAGTGTTTAAATTTAATATATAGGAGTTATATATTTTATATAGTTATATATATATATATATATATATATCAGATATATATGTTATACAACAGATACGTTTGTTTTAGAAAACAAGAATGAAAGAAAGAGCAGAGGAAAGGTTAGAGAAAAACTCACAGACGAAGGAATAGCAGTCCTTGCTAGAAGTCATCATCTTCTTCTTCTTCACAATCAAAGAGTAAAATCTCTAAGTTCAATTTCTTCGTATTGTGTTCAATGTTTTTCAAAAATAACTTCTCTGTACAAATCTTTTTGTGAAAGTTCTTGATTTTGATATGTGAATGGGATGTGTACATATATATTTATATATATATATATATATATATATATATATATATATATTTACATATAATTTTTATAGTTGTTTAAGTGTTTCAATTCACAAAGATACGATGAACATGAAGAAATCATGTTCATAGTATTTTATTATGAATTTATTTTGAAAATAGTCCTTAAATCATCAAAAAATTGATGTGAGCTTAAAGTTATGTGTAATATGTGTTATAGCATGATGTTATACGAGTTATATAGTTGTTTCAACAATTCAATCCATGTAGTTTTGATAAACAATAAGAATTGTGTTCATATGATTTACTATAAACCAATTTTTTTAAAAATGGCTTTTGAAACTACAAATTGGTGTTTGATTATGGGTTATTGTTTAAATTGATCATGGGTTGTGTTAGTATTCTGTCAAGCCCAGATGTCAAATCCGAGGTAGTTTACCGCTTATATATATATATATATATATATATATATATATATATATATATATTGACGCATATATAAGCGACATTCACCATCACTGGCATTCATATCAGTCCTGGTTAACAACATTTCTGTCAATATATATATATATATATATATATATACATATATATTTATATTTTCAGTCGGCCTGGACTATTTCGTGGCCATTTTACTACTTTTGCACACTTCCCCATACTAAGTGTACTCCCCAGTCACTAGGTGACTACTTTTCTGTCAATTTCAATTACAGCACGGGCACCGGTGTGAAAACCCATCACCCTTTTTACTTCTTTCATATATATTTCATTTCTGTCATAGCCTGGATCATTTTATGGCTATTTATAATTTTTATAAATATATATATATATATATATATATATATATTTCAATTAGAGTTCGGGCTTGCGAGTGAAAATCCATCGCCCTTTTACAGCTTTTATATATATATATATATATATATATATATATAACTATATATATTTCTTTATTCAATTTATTCAACTGCTGCATTTAACATTCATTTGTATATGAATTTGCACTGACATATCTGCAGGCTAACTAGATTTATCCAAATCTCGCCAATTCTAGCTTTCAACAGTTCAAACAGGTCCCGATAGAACCTGAAAACTATAATGGCTGAGATTTCTTTAAATTTAGTTATTTTTATAGTTTCAGCTTCAAAAGCAACCTCGCGGCCCTTAGATCGCTATCTAGTGGGAACGAGACGCTTCGGCCGCGCGGACCGAGATTTACTGAATGAATCCCTGGTTCCGGCTATCTTGGGATATTTATCTGTTTCTGTACAAATTCGAACTGTGCTGGTTTTATAGCCATTCATATGTGAGCCTAGGAATCGTGGGATTCATGATCAAACTGATCAGAATCTGATTCCCATGATGGACAAACTATGATTTACAGATGTACTCTGCCAGTTTTTTCTGTAAAATGTACATGCACAGACCTTAAAACGGTTATCCGGATTTAAGGTCTCAACATAGTGAAAATATGGATTGTCGTGTCAGCGTCCCTCCGATGGTTTTCATACCCATGAGGAGACTGACACTTTGTATTTCTGTGGTCGAGGATGCTTCGCAGCCCGATAAATCACCAGTTGCATGCAACCTTCAGAAACGCTCTAAACCTCTGCCCGTTTCATTTATCAGCCATACCCTTGTACTCCAAACCCAAATTTTATTACTCTAACACGTAGGTATACTCATATATTACCACATATCAAAAATTGAGCGGTACAAACGGACGTTTAGAGCATACGATTTCGCAAAAAGCCGTTGTAGCAGTCCATTGTGAATAATTTTACGATCAGAAAGTTCCTACAACTTCATTGCGCATTTATACACTTGCACGTTAAGTTTTGCTTTCTGATTATGCCCGAAACTCAGTTCCGTGGCCATTTTTGCTTACGTTTTTCGTACATTTTAGTACATAAACACGTTTTCTAGCATTTCCACCACCCGGATTGTCTATCCGCGGCTTTTACAAGCTTATATATATATATACATATATATACTTCTTTTTTTATTCAGTAGTCACCTAACTTACTGTAGAACACCGTGTTCATGTGTCTTGAAGTCTTGTAAGTCTCTTGTGTGAGCAGTGTCGGGTAGTGACAATAGAACATAGGTATGAGTCTACTTAAGGTAAGAGGGTATGTATGAAAGAACAATGTTTAAGAGATAAAGTTTTGAACCTTGATAAGATGAATAGATTATTTAGATCTAATTCTTCAACTAGAAACCGTTCTGCTTTTCCCCCTTTTCCAGACATAGTAAACCAAGAAGAACACAGTTATAAAAACATTAGTCAAGCTCTAAGTAACTGGAATATACCTAGTATTTCTCCTAAAGAAATCTATCAGTCAACCTTCTTAGACAATTTTAAAACTGATTATAATGTTAAAATTATTGAAAGGGTTTACGATATTAACAAAGATTATGAGAACTGTAGTTTATTGACCACAGATGTTATTAAAAAACATAGAAAAAATGGTTATAATTTTATTCATATAGGATTAGTTCAAGTTGCTGTTAAACCATTGAATATTAAGGGATTTAATTTGAGTATTTATCTGTGTCTCAGAGATGCTCGATTTCTTAATTTTTTCCCTAGTATTATTGGTATAATGGAATCAAGTTTGCACAATGGACCTATCCATTTTAATTGTTTTCCTGATTTCACTCTAAGTCTTAGTGATCCTCATTTATTAAAAGCTTTAACTTTAAATATTAAAATAACAGGAGAAATCACTCAAATGATTGAAGCTTTTCAGGCTTTAGCTTTAATTTATAGAATATATTATAAAACAATGAAAACCAATTTAAATGTTCATGCTCTTAATAAGAGTCCTAAAGATCAAACTGTTTTAATACAAAGTAGTACTACTGATGCTAATGTTCAGATTCTAAAAACTATTCTTTGGAAAGACATTACTTTACCTAGTCAATGGACTTTGCCCAGTGAAATTCCCCAACAACCTGTTAATAACAATTTGTTGAATGTTGAAAATATTAGACAATTTTCTAACGGTACTGTCAAAATAAGTTTTGAACGTACCAGAAGACCCTTAATTATAGAAGATTTTACTAGTTCTTCAGTTCCCTCTAGAAGAGATACTGAAATACTTAGTAATATTTCTATTCAAGATATTAAAATGAAAGGTATTTTAAATAATGGTCAAACTAGTCGTCCCTGTTATACCACTAATGAACTTATAGAAGAAGACCAAGATCTATCTTCTACGCCTTCAGAATTGCTTACTAAGACAAATTTTGAAACTTCTATTAACCATCAGCTGAGAGTTATTAAAAAGGAATTTAAACTAGATTGGAAAAATCTTGTTGAAGATTTTAATTCCAAATCTAATAAACAAAAAAGACGTTTATTTCGTGCTAATCATAGTGAAAAGGACAGAGATAAGGTCATTAATAGATGGAAAAGATTTATTAATGATAAAAAGATAAACATTACTTTCTTTACTTGGTATGAAGAATACTATGGTAAATGTAATGTTTTAACAAAAAGTTAGTGGATTAAAGAAGATAAGTCAAATATCTCGTCTAGTCACCCTCCTCTTGAAACTGTTCTTCTATCAGTTAAAAATTCTTCGGTTATTGCTAGCCCTTTTAAATTAGCAGATGGTAGTAAAGATGAAAAGGAGATTATTGAACAAAATAACTTCACTAATCAGTATTTAGCAACTATAGGTAAACAATTGGATAAAATTAAAGAAAAGTTTGAACAATCTATTATTCAAAACCCAAATACTAAAATTGAACAGCCTTTGTTAAACCTTCCTGAAAATAGAGTCGGATTAAGTTTACCTAACAAAGATAATGAACTCACTAAAGTCATTGATAAACTATTTAAAAAATTAAAAATTGGTGAAACTAGTGAAACTATTGCTGTCATTGATCAAATTGAAGATTCTGATAGTAAAAGCATTAGTCAATCAGATAATTCTGATTCTGTTTCAATTCAAGATTTAAATGAGCATTTAAATAAATTAACTTTTAATAAAACCAGTATAACAAAAAATTAGTATACTAGACCTACTCCCCCTGATCTATAATTTGAAGAAAGAAATCTAGATAATCAATTTTCTGTTTCTTCTAATAAAATTTATGAATGGAATATTGACGGTTTTAGTGAACAAAAAATATTAAATAAGTTAAATCACATGCCTATGGTGGCCAATAGCTATATCACAGCTTTCCACAATCTAGCCCAGTCTGATATTATGGAGTTGATAACTAGTGGATTTACTAGCATACTTAGATCTTGGTGGGAAAAATATCTCACTGAAGATACTAGGTTATCAATAATTCATACTGTCCAAATGGATGACGATGACAATCCTATCTTTAATGAAGAGGTTGGTGTTGGCCCTCCTGATGGGGTAAATACTTAAATATTTACCATAATAAAACATTTTATAGGAACTTCTAGTAATATAACTGAAAGAATTCATGATCAGTTAAGTAATCTTACTTGTCACACTCTAAGTGATTTTAGATGGCACAAAGATGTTTTTACTTCTCGTGTTATGATGAGAAATGATAGTAACAAACCTTTCTGAAAAGAAAAATTTGTTAATGGTTTACCAAATTTATTTGCTCATAAAGTCAGAGAAGAATTAAGTAAAAACATAGGATATATTGATTATAATAACCTAACTTATGGTAATATAATTAGTTATATCCAAAAAGTTGGCTTTAAAATGTGTATTGATTTTAAAATTGCTAAGCAAGCTGGTAAGGATAAAAATAAAGCTAAATATGAGTTAGGAATCTTTTTTAAACAATATGGTTTACCCCCTGTTGCTCCATCTAGGAGAAAACACCGGCATAAACATATTGAAAAACACAAAGAAAAACACAAAAGCCATAAACACCATAAAAAACATTCTAGTCAGTCTAAAAATCAAGATAATTATTATGACAAACCAAAGTCATCTAATAAAAAATTAACATGTAAAGCTAAAAAATATGATAAAAGTAAAATTAGTTGCCATAATTGTGGACAGAAAGGAGAATATAAAAATGAATGTAAAATAAAACAAAAATTATCACAATTAAATATTTCTAATGAAGATACTGAACAGCTTTTAAAATTAATAAGAATTGAGAATGACATTGATGACAATGATTATTCTGATATTCCTTATTCTTCTAACATCAATAATAGTAAAGAAACAGAAAGTGATACGGAAGAACTCACCTTATGTACTGATAATTATAAAACGGATTATTGTAATAAAAGATTAAATGTTCTTAACAAAGAAGAAGAAGAAAGATCTTTGTTAATTGATCTAATTAGCAAAATTACAGATTCTGAGTTAAAAAATCAATATATGAAACAACTAAAAGATTTGTTAACAAAAAATAACACAGTTAAGAATAAGATTACTAAAGGAAAAGAAAAACCTATTTTCAGTCTTAATAAAACTCTTAAAAGGTTTAAAATACCAAACAAAGAAATTACTCTCCCTTAGTTAAACCAAGAAGTTAATAAGTTAAAAAAGAAAATTTCATATCTTAAAACAGAAATTTCTAATTTACGTAAAGAGTGTCGACGTCGGGAAAAAATTCTCGGGTCGGGTCACAACCCGGATCTTTCTCTCTTCCTAAGCTATCTCTACCCTCACTTTTTTTATTGTGAAAAAGGTTTTCAAGGATTTTTTAGGAAAAGGCCAACATGTATCATGTCGACGATTTGTTCGTTTTACAGAGTCGCCAGTTGGTAGATTTGAAATGGTTGTACCAACTCAACCGAGTTTTGTTTCAAAGAGGCCCAATTGCTGGACACTATCGAAACTTGATCTTTGAAATCGGAGTTTTGAGTTCGGGGGCTTGGTTAAGTGTGGGAAAGGTGTTAGGCACCCCACGACTCCCGTGTAAACACGGTACTGCATCTTTTCAATATTTCCCTTAAAACTGAAATGCGTGTGTGAATGTTGTTTGAAAATTGGGCCTATATTTGATTGATTGATTGAAAGTAGTGCTTTGCTTTGTTGAACCTATATACGAAGGGTTTAATTTGATTTGTTAAAAGTCTTTGATTTGATTTGCAAAAGTCTTTAATTTGATTTGCAAAAGCTTTTCTTTTGATTGAATTGAAAATGATGTTTTGAAAGCTGGCCATCAAACCCTTACGCTTACATGGGAATTGAAGCATGTTAATACTTCTATTTTTATCTTTTCAGCCTTAAGGCTTGAATTTTAATGGTGATTTGTCGGGCTACGAAGCATCCTCGACCACATAAATAAATACAAGTGTCGATCTCCTCATGGGCATGAAAGCCATCGGAGGGACGCTGACACGGCAAACCATTATTCTCATTATATTGAGACCTTAAATTCGGATAACCGTTTTAAGGTCTTTGTATGTACATTTTACAGAAAAACTGGTAGGGTACATTCGTAAAGTGGAGTTTGTCCATCGTGGGAATCAGATTCTGATCGATTGGATCATGAATTCCATGATTCCTAGGCTCGCATATGAGTAGCCAATAAACCTGCACAGTTCAAATTTGTACAGAAATAGATATATATCTCAATATTGCCAGAACCAAGGATTCATTAGTAAATCCTGGTTCGCACCTGGCCGAAGCGACTCGTTCCCACTAGATAGCGATTTAAGGGACGCGAGGTTGTTTTTGTGACTGAAAAATGCCGATTCATATCAAATGAATATTTAAAGCATCAATTTAATAAAGAGCAAGTAAAGCAATATATATATACACAGTTATATATACAAGAGCTGTAAAGGGCGATGGATTTTTACACCGATACCCGGACTGGAATTGAAATATATATATATATATATATATTGACAAAAAAGTAGTCAACCAAGACTGGGAAAAGAACCAAGTGGTGGTGAAGGCTGCTTATATACTTATATTTATATATAAAAGCAGTAAAAAGGCTACAGAATAATTTAGGACAAAAAGAAATGTAAATGTACAGAAACTTAGTCAACCAGGGACTGGGAAGATAACCCAGTAATGGTGAAGGGTGCAAAATCAGTAAAAAGGCCACAGCATAATCCAGGCCAGACTGAAATATATAAGTATATATATAGAGATAGAAACGTAGTCAACCAAGACTGGGAAGAAATCCCAGTGGTGGTGAAGGCTGCTTATATATGCATAAATATATATAAAAGTAGTAAACTACCACATATTTGACATCCGAACTTGACAGAATTGAAAAGTTAGTATATAAATAGTTAAATAAACACAATAAAAAGCCAAACCCAGACTGGGAAGATAACCCAGTTCGGCTAAGTTGCTAGTAACGAAGATGCAAGAATGTCGAAGCTGCCGGAAGTGACGGATGGTCAATTCGAGTTGTAGAAATGCCAGAAAAGGCGTTTAGGTACTAAAATATACCAAAAGCTGATGAAAACGGCCACAGAACTGAGTTTCGGGCATATTTAGAAAACAAAACTTAACGTGCAAGTGTAAAAAAGTGTGAAGTAGTAGTATTGACTTGCTGATCGTAAAATACTCATAATGGATTGCTACACGGGCTTTTTGCCAAATCGTAGGCCTTTAATGTCCGAATCTACTGGTTATTTTTTGATATGTGGTAGTATGTGGGTATATCTACGTGTTAGAGTGAAAATATTTGGGTTTGAAAGATAAGAAATTGGACAGAAAACCAAACAGGCAGAGGTTCAAAGCATTTTTTCTTTTTTTAAATGAGGGGGGGTCACCTCATATATATAGGCCAGGGAGCCTCATCTCTACATGTTACTGCTGTAGGTAGAGGTGCGGCTCCCCTGGTGGGGCCCACATGTTTGGTTGAGTCATCTCGAAGTACGTGCACTCCTAGCAACGCGAGGTTAAGGTCAGAACATTTTAACTTTTGATCAGAGCATCCATTTGAGGCGTGCTATACCTTTCCAAAAAGCCCTCGCCAAGAGTGTCACAATGACATGGGATACAACATTTTTCGGGTCCAAGAAGACGGGCTCATAACCAAGTCTTCGATTCCTCGTAATTTATCCGTTGAGCTGTCTTGCGTTGTTTGCACTAGGGATCATCGTTATGGTTCGTTTTGACCTTGGTGGCATCAATTCGACTTGAATTTGACCAAATTGGCTTAGGTTGGTAAAATGACCATTTTGCCCCTCCCGGAGTAGCCCTTAATGTCGGCATGGCGTTTGGTTGACTTTCAGGAGTTGTTTCCAAGACTTAGATCCCGTTCAAGTCTATTTGTCCTCAATGTTGTCTCTGAAGTTTATTTGGTTGTTCTAGGTTTTCTCCTGAAGGTGTTGTGGAGCTTCAGTTTTGTTCCTGTAGTTTCCTTGACTTCCCGGGTTGAGACCAGGGATGGCCTGCAATTTCCAAGTTGAGACCGGGGCTGACCTGTTGACCCGATATTGAGATCAGGGTTGAACTGATGGCCAGATATTAAGATCGAGGTTGATTTGACTGCCCGATTGGAGATTGGGGTTGATTTGATGACCCGATATTGAGATCGGGGTTGATCTGACGGCTCGATTGGATTTTGGGGTTGATTTGATGGCCTAATATTGAGATCGGGGTTGATCTGACGGCCAAATTGGAGATCGAGATTGATTTAACTTCCTGATATTGAGATCGGGGTTGATCTGACGGCTCGATATTGAGATCGGGGTTGACTTGATGGCCCGATTGGAGATCAGGGTTGATTTGATGGCCCGATATTGAGATCGGGGTTGATATAATGGCCCGATTGGAGATCGGGGTTGATTTGACGGCCCGATATTGAGATTGGGGTTGATTTAATGGCCCGATATTGAGATCGGGGTTGATTTGATGGCCCGAATATTGAGATCGGTGTTGATTTAAAAAAATATAATTTGGCCCTCCTACAGTATTAGTAATAGGGAAAGAAAATTTCAAGTGTCTACAGATGTCCCTCTTTATCATGTTCATGCAATGTAATGGAAAGTGTAAGATAAAGATTGTTAAACACTTGAAATGCAAAGGCAAACGTGATGCAATGCCGGATATAGTATGCAAGGAGTATCAGATACCTTTGAGGAGGTGGGGTTATCACTGATGGATTGCATTAGTTTTTGTTGGGGATGATGTTAATAGGGTACCACGAACTATTTTTCGTCATTTTCTGCTGGGGATGATGTCACTCATGATAGCCTAGGGTTGACATTGTCAGACGACTACTGGTAGGGGAACCACTAACTTACTTGTCAGATATGAGCTATCACAGATTGTTCCCATCTTGCTCTGTTGGGGATGACATTCTCTGTGATAGCTTCATTGATTTAGATGGGGATGATACTATTGATGCTACCTTGGTTTGAGACCAATGGTTTCCCTGTTGGGCGGTACTCTTTGCAGGGCTAATTTCCCTTCGTCGGGTGTTGTTGCACATTTCTAAAGGCTCCTCTACTGGGGACACTTCTCGATTATCGAGTCTCTTTAATGGATGCTTCCAATGTCCATCCTAATGAGAGTTTACGCCGTTATTTTGCAATAGGTGGTTGAATCACCAATTCTTCTTGGTGCTCTTTTTGAGGATGTGTAAAATAGATTCCATCATCGGGGATGGACTATTATATGGTTTTCGTCACCGGATCACTTCCGATGCTTCACGGAGGTTTCTCCAACGACTAAGTCATTGCTGGGGTTGAACCAACGATTGAACTGGATTCGGTTTGTACCCAAAACTTTGCTGGGATTGAACCAATGGCTAAACTGGACTCAGTCTATACCCAAAACTTCGCTGAGATTTAATCAACGGCTAAACTGGACTCGGTCTGTACCCGAAAATTTGCTTGGATTGAACCAACGGCTGAACTGGACTCGGTCTGTACCCGAAACTTCATTGGGGTTGAACCAACGGCTGAATTGAACTCAGTCTGTACCCAAAACTTCACTGGGGCTGAACCAACGGCTGAATTAAACTCGGTCTTTACCTAAAACTTCGTTGGGGTTGAGCCAACGACTAAACTGGATTCGATCTGTACCCGAAACTTCGCTGAGATTGAACCAACAGCTGAACTGAACTCGGTCTGTACCCGAAACTTCACTGGGGTTGAACCAATGGCTGAATTGAACTCGGTCTGTACCCGATACTTCGCTAGGGCTGAACCAACAGCTGAATTGAACTCGGTCTATACTCGATACTTCGCTAGGGTTGAGCCAACGGCTAAACTGGATTCGTTCTGTACCCGATACTTCATTGGGGTTGAACCAACAACTGACTTAAACTCGGTCTGTACCCAATACATCATTGGGGTTGAACCAACGGCTAAATTAAACTCGGTCTATACCCGATACTTCGCTGGAGTTGAGCCAACGGCTGAACTGGATTCGGTCTGTACCCAATACTTCGCTGGGGCTGAGCCAATGGCTGAACTGGATTCGGTCTGTACCTGGTACTTCATTGGGGCTAAACCAACCGCTGAACTGGATTCGGTCTGTACCCGATACTTCACTGGGGCTGAACCAACAGCTGATTTGGATTCGGTTTATACCCGATACTTTGCTGGGGCTGAACCAACGACTGAACTGGATTTGCTCTGTACCCGATACTTCGCTGGGGCTAAACCAACTGCTGAACTGGATTCGGTCTGTACCCGATACTCTGAAAGTAGCAATTTTTGGCAGTTTTGCGCAGTTCTTCAGCAGTTTTACCTGAGTATTTAATAAACATGCAATTTTGACTTTACTAGGGATTTCTGACTGTCCCATGCAGGTTTTAGGATTTAACTTTTGAAAAACATGAAGTTTTAACTTTACTGGGTATTTTTGACTAACCCATGCATGTTTAATCATTTGGATGTGGAGTTGATAGTTGTGGTTAGGGCCCTTAAGTAGGGTAGCACTATCATACCGATGATATTGGCTGAGACACTGAGGTCATCCTCTCACTGCATTACCCACCCGGAGGGGTTCTTCAGAGGCAGTTCGGTCTTGTTGTATATATGGTTTATGTCCCATATCCGACCGATTGGATCTTTCAGGCATCATGGGTATTGTATTTCCCATGATATAGCTATGTCCTACTCCTTTCAACCGGCGGAGTGTACCGATGTAGAGGCATGGTCGACATTTTTGTCAGATATTGAGCATCCGTTCATGATTTTGCCATGCTCAGGGCTAGCCTCCCTATATAGGTTCATTACTTATGAACCTGGTATGGATTACTTGCCCCTAGCAGGTTTGAGGGGAGTGACTACTTATCATCCCATGGCTGTTATGAGCTAGTTTGATCAGTTTTAGAGCTTGCATCGATTCAAGGGGTCTGCTGATCAGAGGATGTCGGCATCATCTATATCATTATCCGATTTGATCAGATTATATGAGTGTTCGACTTATAGAGAGAGTGCTAAGTTCTCCAATAGCCATCCGGACCGTTCTCCAGAGTATTCTACATGGCTGTAGGCAGATATGGCAGCAGAAGCAGGTGCTCATTTATCTCTGATTGTGGACTCTGATGAGGAGGAGCCTATAAAGGATCCTGATTCTCCCACTGAGGATGATATATTTATGGGTTTGACAACGACACTGGTCAGTGATCCACTGACTATTCCTGCAGGGACAGATCCGGCTCTGGCGGATTCATTATCTAGGATGACCTTTGAGCGGGATCAGGCTAGAGCATATATGTTGACTGCTTTGTCTGGTAGAGATATAGCTTTGGCTGAGAGCGATACGGCTCGAGCCTCTCAGGATGCAGAACTTATTGAGCGAGAGGAGCTTCGATCTGCCAGAGATGTAGCTTTTATAGATGGGGATGAGATCCGCTCAGCCAGAGATGCAGCTTTTGCTGAGACCGAGGATACTTTGATTGCTAGAGATGCAGCTTTTGTGGAGAGGGATGAGGCTATAGCTTCCTGTGATTTCCACATTGCTGACAGTACTGCTCTTTGATCTTATACTCACGGCCTGGTTACCGAGATGAGTGCATATATTGATGACCACAGTGCCACACTACAGATGATTGTGGAGGTTTTGAGTCGTATGGAGGCTGAGGGTATTTCACTTGCAGCTGCTCCTCCATCTTCAAAGAGAGATGCCATGGTGGCATTGCTAGCCCGCTTATCCTTGGGTCCATAGACTAGGTTTATTTTTCCTGCATAGACTAGATCAGCCATTTTTGTTATGTACATGACACTATGTATATATCAAATAGTTTTATATCAGAGAAATATATTTTTGATTCACTTCCATGTTTGGAGATGTATTGTCATTGCTGAGTGATTACCACTTCTGTCATGACTGGATGTTGTTGATATATCTTGAGCTTCTCCTTGATGGACTGACAGTTGAGATATCAGAGAGTATCTCAGATGGGCCTGTTGATTAGAATAGCTTGATAGGACTTAGCCTTTATATGGCTTTGGTGTCTTGGGACTAGTTTTATCTTGGTTTTTATTTATTCTTGAAGGTCAAACCGCACCGTAAATGGCTGCCTACATACTCACGGGTTGAGGGAGATCAGGTCATTTGTAGTTCTGATTTTGTATGAGAGATATTTATCTTGGGTTTTGAGTTTGGTTTGATGAATTTTTGAGTTTTTATTTGATTTGACAGCACCAGAAATGGCTACCTACGTACTCCTGGGTTGAGGGAGATCAGGTCATTCGTAGTTCTGGCTTTCTAGTGGAAAAACCAAGCTTGATTTTATTTATAGGACCCGGATGCGGGTATGTATGTGCTTCAAACATAGTACCTTTTTATGGTGTCTGAGTTGATGAGTTGGGAAAATTCATTCCCATCCATTTCTTGTAATCTGATAGGTCCTCCTGTCAACACCTCTTTGACAATGAAAGAGCCTTCCCAATTAAGGGCAAACTTTTTTTTGGCTTCATCTTGATTGGCTAGGATTTTCGTTAGCACCAAGTCATTTTCTTTGAATTGCTGTATTCGGACCTTCTTGTTGTAGGATCGAGCAATCCTTTGCTGATATAACTGCCTGTGGAAAATGGTTGTAGCCCTCTTTTCATCTATCAGGGACAATTGGTGATATCAATCTTGCAACCATTGATCTTCATCCATCTGAGCGTCAATTAACACTCGCAAGAACTCCATCTCTACTTCTATGGGGAGGACTGCTTCCATGCCATAGACCAATGAATAGGGGGTAGCCCCAGTAGAGGTGCGCATTGATGTCCTGTATGCTAACAAGGTTAGAGGCAGCAGGTCAGGCAAGATGTGTTGCCAACTTCAATCGTAAGTTCCTGATGGCCGAGCTCTAGCTTTAGGGAAAGAGACTGGTTGAGAGTGTCTATTTTCTCAGAGAGAGACATAATAGATTCTTCATTTTCCTTCTAAATCTGTAGAGCTTCTCTCCTTTGATCCCTTATAGATTTTAGATAGATTTGATCTCTTTGTTAAAGCTTGAGAGATATATCTGAGATCATTGCTTAAAGCATTCTATTGAACTGGCTGTTTTCTCCACTTGTCATGCTATTAGCTTCTTCAGCAATATAAGAGAATTTCTCAACCAATTCTTTAGAGTTTTTCAATAACTCTTGATCTTGAAGAATTTGTGCAGCTGGTTAGACATCATTTTTCTCACTCTTAGAGATGTTTTGAAAGGTTGTGAGAATCTCAACGGGATTTGAATACCAGTTGTTATTGGAGGAAGATGGGATATCAGAGAGTATTGTAAGGGCAGAGTTTGACTTATCCGGGTGAGCTTGATCACTTATAATGGTAGAGTGTAAGGACTCTACGATCGTATACTTTGATGTGATCTTTCCACCATCTAAGATTTCTAGAAGATCTTAGGGAATGTAGATGTTACTGGCCTGACCATTGACTTTGAAGTGAGGCTGATATCTGATCAGCTTGGTTGGGAAAGACTTAACCCTTGGAAAGTTTTGAGAGATCAATTCCAGATTAGGAAAGTGTGAGTAACACCAGCTGATGTAGCTTTTATCATCAGCAGTGTAGGCTTTCAGCCATGGCATCCAAGGGTAGAACCACTTTGTCAGATGATTCTCAGAATCATACAGCATCGTTGTAAGGTCCAAGTCCATGTCTTGAAAATTGTTGAGCAAATCGATTGTGGACATCCTTACTATGCTGAGTCGTTCATTTCCATGGTTTACCCATCTGCCTGATAGCACCCCTTGTAGCTCATCAAAGACTTCTCCCACTAATCTTCTTCGAACTTTTCCAGGTGAAGGAACATGATGGTCTGCTGATCTCTGATCTTCAGAGCTTGAGTCTGCTTCCATTCCTTCTTTCGCTGATTTGGAGTCAAACTGGTGCAAGCATATTTCAACTGACTCATCAGTAGATTCCTAGATATGATCTTTATTTCCATTACCCTCTGCTGAGCTAGCTTTCGTAGACTCACTAGTCATTCTTTGCTCTACAGTCTTCAAACTTTCCTTAGCTTCAGTTTCATCTTCCGCTTCTGGTTTAGATCCATTTGCAGTCTTTTCACTTTCATCACTATTGAAGCTGTTAGAAATCATCCTCCTTTGCCCTTAGTATCTTCTTTCATAGTTGCAGGCTTATCATTATTATCATCATCATCACTGAGATCAATTATCTTTGTTGAAGATCCTTCTTTCTTCTTAAGGCCTGGTTTGAGAAGTAGCCGATTGCTCCTTCTTCTTAGGGGTTCCACAATAGGAGATCCAGGTGCTTCTTCTTCTTCTGATTCTAATTCCTCTTTATCAGCAGAAGGACTTCTTGAGGGGATCTCTGGTGATTTTCTCACAACCTTAGCTCTCTTCTTTTATGACTTTTCAAAATTGGACTCTGGAACTTTGGAATCATCAGAGTGAGAGAGCTCATCTTCTATGTTACTTGCCTTCTTCTTCTTCGAAGTGTCCTTGTTGATGCTGCCAGACGTCTTCAGCTTCTTGTTCTCCATTGAATTCTTCTTCCAATTGTCAAACAGTTTTGGAGACATCACTTTGTGAATATTAAGGGGTTCTCCCTCATCATCCCTTACCTTTTTCTTTAGTTTCTTCTTCAAGATGATGCTCAAGAATGTCCCTTGGAAAACCTTTGTGAGAGGCTTATCTGTTGACTTCTTCTTCTTTGCCTTTTCTTGACACTTGGACATTAGGTCGAACAAAACTGCTCCAAAGTTGATTTGCTTCTTTAAGACAATAGCAGGCATGATTATTAGTTACTGATCACTTACCGTATCATGTGTAGTATCTTTGCTCAAGATACACTTTCCTGTAATCTCAGTAAAAAAACTCAAACTCCTCAGGAAACTCCTTCTTCTTCATGTCTTTCAGATTTAGGTTTCTCTAGTAGCGCATTACCCTTTTTTCCTTCTTCAATGTCGACTTCTTCAAGATTTTTCAGACCCTGGTCAGCAAACTCTAGACATTGATTAATGTCTAATGCTCGTATCTTCAAATTTGATCCTTTGACATTTGTAGATAGAAGCCAAGACTATATCATTGCATTTGAATCGAATTTGTTCACTAGGTCGACATAAATCAAGGTATTCCATTCAAGGCATTCGAAAAACCCATTCTTCTTCACGAGATCTAGAATATCCCTTAACTTCTATTCTGATTTTTTGAATCTCTTAGAGCTGAGTAGAATTCCCATGACGACACGCCAATCTTCCATTTGAAGGGTTAGAAGTATATGGGTGTTTGATTTCAGGAGTGTTGCAGGAGGTACTTGAGGGCGATTTGAGTATAGCTAGAGAGGTTTGAGAGATTTAGGCTTTTGGAAAGTGTTTAGGGTTTCGGGTTCAAAGAGGGAAGATGGACTAAAGAGACTTTCAGCTTTTTGGTAGTTTCTTGTAAGTGTAACTGCCACAGATTTGAATTTTCCTTTATAACTGTTCCCTCTACTTTACAAAAGGATAGGTGTAAGAGCAAGATAGGTCACTATCTGTAACTTCTCATAACAGATCAGCTTTTTAGATTTGACTTCCCTTTAGTTGACCATTGACTTCTTCAGTTCGTGGGATAGCCTGATGACATAGTTTAGTACTCCACGATTTCTTTGTCTGCTCGACGATCGTCATCTGTAGCCATGCTTCAGTAGATGATTCTTCATTAATCTTCAACTAGGAGTTGCATGATTCATCAGCAGCTTGAATTCTTCTGAGGGACTACTATATGCTTCTGCAGAGGTTCTTTTGATGCATTATATATCAGCACTTCTTCTGGGTTAAGGTAGCTCAGACAGGGCAGGCCTCTTAGTATAAAACTTAGGGCTAGTTTTGTCTCTAAGGCGCTTATCAGAAGAAGGACTGCTTAGACTTGGTGGTAACAATGTCATCACAGTGGGCTTTTCTGCCATGGAATTTACACTTTGATGATGGTATATATAAGTGAGATAGAGTGAGGTGCTTTTAGCTCTTCAAAATGTATGGTAAATAGTGTATTGGAGAGGTGTTTGTAGACTGCGATCGTTGAGTCAGCAAACTCTTACTCCACGATCAGGAGTTTGATCGTAGGTACTATACGAACGGGGTAGTCGGCTGATATGGTTATCAATAGCACATTTTGGGACGGTACTACTGGGGATGAGGATTTCTTTTGGTTCATCAGCCAAAGAGTTTTGGGACTCTGTAACTGGGATGTGGCTGTTTGGGTAAGCTTCTGTTTTAGGAACTTAACAGAAGTGAACTGGTTCTTTATGGAGTGGTCAACAGACATGCAAGAGAGGTTGACCTGTCTTCTGAGCTTATCTCTAGACTTTTAGCAAGAATCCCACTTCTTCTCCTTAATCTTCACCACCTCCATATCTTCAGTTGCTCTTCCCTTGTCAGCAAGTATAACCTGTGACGCCCCCAAATCCAGGTCCCTATTATTACCTCGGATTCGGTGTAGTCACGATACAACTATCGTCAAACTATTACATTTTTTATTCATAACTTAATGAATATTCCTTCGCTTTATTACAAATTAGAATATAAATTCATTTCATTATCAGGATCTCGTATAATGACCCCAAACTTTTATAAGTTACAATCTTGGTCATTTACCATTCCTGTCTTATATCATATTCAATATTATAAAAATGCGGAATAACTTAAACTTTTTCAATCTCCTTTGAATAAAATATTTTATTGATTTCATAACTTGAATCGATTACAAATCCTTGAATCAATTATATGATATGATTCATCCTATTCGAATCACCGTGTAAACCTTTACATCTCAATTCGATATTCCCTACATTTATTGATAGCTCAACTTTACAGTTCAACATGTATTAAACATTGTAAACTACAATTATATACATCTCCTAGAACCTAAACATGGATCAAGCAATTAATCTAAATAGTAATCTTCGTTGCGATACTATTTAACTTTATCAATCAAGAAGCACGTAATCTTTACCGTGATTCCTTAACTTGCAAAAATAGTTATTTGCAAGAGTGAGCTCGACAGCTCAGCAATTCTAACAGTTTTCATACATCACATAGCATATAATATCATGCTCAGTTCATGCATTCATAATCATTTAAATATACTACGCATGTTATTGCTCACATAACAGGCATATATCATCAAATATCAGCTTTCAAATATCATACATATTCTATATGCATTTCATATCAACATTCTCATAGCATAACATAATTCAACTAACAGTTATCAAATTCATATATCAAATAGGAACTGAAAGAGTTTCCTGGGCCGTAGATTATCAACAACAACTTAACTGCTTATTGCTATCTACGCTTTGTGTAATCCTACACAATTGTTTAATCCTACACAATTGTATAATCATGAATCCATACCCATTAGTCTTAAACATTCATATATTCTCAATGAAATTAATAATAACTTTTACATTGTTTCATTTCACTTCTTCAATATACACTTAGGATAGCTATGTTGCTAGTACATTCCACTCTCATACTTATTCTTTTGAAACAATCTTATTTCAACTATTACAGTCTGTAAGGAATATATATAGACATACTCTAAAGTCTTGACAGTTAACAAACTGATCTTGACCACTCTGCAGCACGGCGCGGCCGCGCTGAATATAGGTCCGGGAGTGGCGCGACCGCGCTACTCCCTGTCAAAATCAAAACTAAAATTTTCAAGGATCCAGTTTTCTTATCACACTAATACCTTTGAACACCATACAAACACATAAAGACGGGGTTTAGAACAAATTTAGTTTCCCACACTTATTAACGTTGAGGTTAACTTTTAAAACTTTTAGCTTCTTTTGCATTTTCTTGACACAACTAGTATTAACATGTTCAAAAGTCTATAGACCAAGTTGAACACTGACTTTGAGATAAAACTCGAATCAAGCATAAATCTTCCTTTTTAAAACTCTTTAATCGAGACTAAATAGGTTTATTTCACAAAGGACTCGCTATGTTAACCATTAAGTCACATAACGTTATTAAACAATCCTTAATACGCATGATTATGTGTATCAAACTCGTTTATGCATAGTTAGTTTAGTCCCCCTTTTGACGACCTACTTTGAAACAGGCTTGAATAGCTTATGTTATGCTTAACTAATTGGGTGCACATATCATTCATGCTTAAAGGCATAAAGAGTACCATCATGCTTGAACATAAAGTTAGAATGCAAGTAACTCAATGCTTATTCATCTTACTTTCAAAACTTCCTTAGTTTTATTTTTTTAAATCAATGTCAAAGTAACTTAGCACATTTAAGACAACCTTGAACCTCTCCTCATGCTTATGCATACTCATAACTCACAACATGTATGTGTAAAAATATTAGAACTTAAATACCACAAGTTTCATCAACTTCGTTTTCAACCCCCTTTGTTTCTTTTAGAAATATACATTTAAGTATACCAAAACAGTTCATATGATGCAAATGGACTTTAAGCTACATGTTATACTGATTTTCATGCATAACTAGACCATACTCACGTGCTTAGAAAGTCAAAACATAAACATCTAAAGTATATGTCGAAGTCCGTTTTTAAAACTTATAACTTTCTTTAGAAATCGCATACTAACGAAGTCAAGAACGTTCATGCTACGTCAAGGTACTTATTCATACATGTTGAACCTGTTACTCATGTTCTCATGCTTGTCTAAGTAATCTCAATCCGTTAGTACTTAACAGATTATAGCAGAAACAGAAAATTGACACAGGGGCCTGGCATAGCTGCGCTGCGCCCTAGTACAATACTGGCGCAGCTGCGCTGGGTCTCGGCCAGCACTGAAAAGCTTTTTGCTTCGACAAAAGGCAAACCCAAATCAAAATTTCTCTACAAAATTCATTCCAAACATGCTACAATGCAGTACTAACATATCTATAAGCTAACATATCAACTAACTACCATACTCCAATCCAATTAGCATGAATTCAAGTATAATCAAGAATTAGAAATTTACATAAATGGAAATTATACCTCTATGAATGTGAACTTGCTGCTAAACTAAATCTCTCAAATTCTCAGAATGCTAGCTCTACACAATGCTGCTATATTACCCTCCCTTAACACAATAGAAATTCTCAGCAAAAGAAATGAGAAGAAGGGAGGCTATATTTATAGAGAATCAAATTTCCAGACAATGCAATTCTCCATCAAAACAAACTAATGGAATGAAAGATTGTTTGATGGTTAATGAAGAGTTGTTGAATCCCATCATGATACCCACTCCCAATTGAATGATTAGCTACAATACTGATTTTGAGAAGAAAGAGTAGACTAGCTAGCCTTTTGCTTGCACACGTGAAGAAGAAATGAGTCTTTCATTTTGGGACAAGCTCTAACACTCAGCAAATTATCATAAATAAATACAACACTTTGGTTATATAATGTGTACACCTTATATACACTTAAGCTTAATTCATTTTGGACAATACAAGTCACACTTAATAACTCAATGTTGATATATTAATATAAGTTATGGGCACATATATACACATATGTATGTACACCAATACATATAAAGTAATGTACCTTATGTACATTGTTTTAGTCTAATAGTATTTTTAATTGGGCAAATTATAAATTAGTTGGGTATTCTCAACCCATAATTATTATCTCAAGTACACCCAAATATTATAATGATAATTAATGTCAATTATTCATTAACTTACCATTTATTTCTCTTTTAATAATTCATGTTAAACCTCTAGTTGATTTAACTCTATTATTTCTGTCATACAAGACATAATTATGTGAACGTTAATAATTAACGGTCCACAAGTCTACCATAATATAATTTCATAAGAATAATATTATTCTCAATTTCTCATCTTATCATATGCTCATGTTGTATTATCATTATATTTCTTATTATATGCTCTCTTAGCAACAATTTAGCAATTGAACTAACAAACTCTACACATCAATACATTGCCTCTAATTGTAGTCAAGCTATTACCCTCCTATGGTCATTACACAAAGGGCAAATGAGAGTTGGTGGCTAACTCCCACCAACTACTACTATTCATTGTACCTTGGCCACTTGGTTAACCATCATTACTATCACATGGGCTATCATGCAAGCTTATTTAACTCTAATTTTCAGCATTCTAAGGGTCATGGGAGTGGTCTATTGCACCATATTACATAATTAATTCTCACATTATATAATCTATGTACATTTGATAATACCGCATATAATCTAATTGGGTATTGTCACACCATTATATTAACCCAACTTTATTATTCCATACATACACCTTAATGTATCCATTCATCACATATTGTCACATAAATATTATTTATGTAACTTATATCATTCCTTCAATCTTACTATATAGTTCTCATATAATATAGCTATCTTGAAGTGTTACACTTCATATCATATAGATGTTGTTATAACATATAATTACATATCATTGCCCATAGAAATTAATTCACATAATTATACTAATTAATTTTTTTAATTATTCATTCATTAAATTATTTAATGAATTCTTATTCCACCACTTTGCCACACTAGGCATATCTCACAAGCTTATATTAAGCTTATTCTCATTCTCATTACTTAACCATCTCATAATTTATTCATTTTCACCGCATTACTTACTCATAATATATTCAATTGACTCTATTAATTATAAAATCTATGGTAAATTAATAACTTAAGTTATTTAATACATTAAAATAACTTAGTTTTCTTTTATTAATTAACTCTCTTGAAAATACATTAGAAATTATGTATTTTTCCATAACATGACATAAAAATGTTTTTATTATGTTTTCTCCTAATATAGGCATTAATAAAATGACTTACTCATTTTCTCAAGATATTATTTTAATATAATATCTAAGTATTATTAAAATAGTTACATGTATGTCACATGTACACCTTCTATATAGAAAATAGACCATAAGTTTATTTTCTATTATGATAAATTGTTCCCATCAATTTATTACATATAGCAAATATGTTTTAATATATTTAGCATATTAATTAATCATACATTTTACCTCATACCAAGACATATAAGGTAATATTATTATTTAAAATAACATTCTCCCATTTATTAAAATAATCTAATATTAAAAATTATTTTAATATCCTTTATTAGAAATATATAATAATTATTTCTCTTTTCTTTCTATAAATAGCCCCAACACAATTTCTTTAATCTATACATTTAACCATATCTCAAATATTAATTAATTCTCTAATCAATATTTATTTAAAGATATATTGATTTAACAATGTGTATATATATATATATATATATATATATATATATATATTTTATTAACGTCGTTCGCACATTCACATAATACCATGCCAAGTAATATATATAAAGGCACTTACTATACTCACATACTTCACACAAGTATTAACTCACTATTTATTTAAGTGATCTTAAACCCCTTACTATATCACCATAGTTAACTAAGGCTTTAATATTCAAATTATATTATTCCATAATATAACTTCTAATTTAATATAAATTAACCAATATTTATACTTATTAGTTAATTCCCTTAACTAACTCATGTTTCACTATCCTATTCCATCCATGGATAACTTAAGCATTAATAATAACCTATATCACAATCATACTAGTCACTAGTATATATATTCAAGAAAATGGTGATTATTCATCAAAAATATTTAATGTCACCAACTTACTATGATAAAATAATTTTATAAATTATCTAATGTCGATAGATAAATCTTATCCATATTCTTACTAATTCATCTCTACAATATATAACAAATATATAATAAAGATATATATTTATTAAACACAAAATCACTTATTACATAGCTCATATTACCCTATGTAACACATTACTACATACCTCGTATCACATATATATATTCTTATTCGAACTCATCTCATGCTTTAAGAATTTTATTTATTAAATTTTTATTTTAATAATTTCTAAAAATTCGGGTTCTTACATAGCTGCCTTCACTGTTTGGGAGATCTGAAGGATTTGCTTCACTGTGCACCTTTTTCAATTTGAGCGCTGCTATACTTAGCATATCACTGCTCCTCCATAGTTGATATTATCATCTTAGAGAAAGATGGGTTGTTCTTCTGTTTTTATACATAAGTAAAGTTGCCTTGCATATCTCCTTCTAGCTGGAATCTTCATAGTTGAATCGGCTCCATTTGATCATAGAGTATTTTCTTTATAATTGGTTACTCCACGATTTGCTGACTAGACACTACGAACGTAGTTTCTATCATTCAGACTTTTAGCATCTTCTCTACTCATAGAGTTTTACTTCTATGATCCATACTTCATCACCATTTGTTGATGGTCCCTTGAAATGATCTTCCTTGAAGTTCCTTTCGAGATGATATGCTTTGCATGGATAAGCATGGATGGTCTCTTACTTCTTGACATGAATAGCCAGCTTCCTTTTCAAGTATCATGATGATCATACTAAGGATTTTTGAATCCATTTAAGCTCATGAGATCTTCATCCTTAAGGACACAGCAAATTTTCTAGAGCAAGCTCTGGCCTTGAATGACCTTGAATGAGAGCATTGTTGAGGGATCTTTGATCTTGCAGCTGGTAGAAGCTTTGTGAACTGAAGTCATGTGCTTCAGTTTTCCTCAGTGAGGTCAGATAGACCAAGTACCTGCAGGTTAAATGTTTTTCTATTTTGGTACCCATGGTTATTTGGGTCCTGCTAGGTTAGTTTTCTCAAAACCCTAGTTCCTCATACTTTTTGGATTTTCACCATATAAGCTTCAACAACCATATTCACACATATATCAATTTTAGATATATTGACAGTTATAATGCATGATTGTGAGTATGTGTATGATTAAACATTTTTTATATGATAATCTTTTTGTTTGGTTGTTACACCCTTTGGTTTTTGTTATGTTCACAGATTTTGAATAATCACAGAGTAAGGATCAGCTCTATTAATTATTTGCATCTTGTTGGTTCGTGGAGTTGACCAGTTTCCAAGAATCATCAAGATACACCTGTAGTGTTGATCACACTCTATGTTTTATAAAAAACACAGAACATTGGTTTGTATGAATTTACAAACATACCAACCCAATAGCAAATGTCGTGCAACTTAAACTTCTTAGATTTTAATGTACTTAAGGCATATATCAGATTTCTTTCAAAATTTTATTTTCAACTTAAAACATGGGTGGAGAGAAAGTTTTTAGCAAATAGTTTCCAACCACAAATGTACTTTCTCTCTTTTCCCTTTTTAGGAAGAAAATGATCTTTTGATAGAATACTGTTATAGCACATAAGGTGATGTAATATGATGTATGTATATAGTGATGAGGATACATACCTTGACACTGTCTGTTTCTTGACTGTTAGTTGTCCTGTTTATTTGCACAATGATATGAGGCATTATTGTGCATATCTTTGTATTGTCAATACTGACAACTTGTTGCTCCATATGGCCTTTAGATCAATCAAGCATAGTCTTGGAGTTATGATCAAAGGAAAGTCTTGGCAACTTGAATTCTTTGACGCCTTCGAACCTTAAGGTTCAGATTCATGGATTTAGCCAAATACATATTTGAAGAATTCTCCTTTCTCCTCTAGATAAGCATCTTATAGCATGTATAGGCATTTCATCTTTCAGAACAGTGGGCAGAAGATTCTTTGCTCTTGTTGCATCTTGACTTCCCATTAATAGGTTGCACACTGCTGATTGACTATGGGCAGCGATTGGCCTGATTGCAACTACATTTAAGGACATTAACCAATCTAGATAGCTTCAGGTGTATATACATATTTACCTGTACATACAATTTTTAACTTGTGAGCTCATCTTCATTCAAAAGTGACTTACCACTAGTACTAAGTTTAGAACTTATTTGTGCCATGAACCAAACTCAAAGCGTTAGCTTTTGGATATAGCGTGAGAACCTGCTCTGATACCAATTGTTAGTTCCTAAGGGGCACACAAGAGTTCTAGAAGGGGGGTTGAATAAGTCCTTTTTAATTTTAAAAGATTTTTCATTTTCTTTTGTATTACTAAGTAATTAGCATATGACAAATAAAAGAATTAGGTTATGCACAGTGGAATAGGTTAAGTTCCCCTTCAAGAATATCTTGTTAAACATAGTTCTAGTGTTAGATTAGATATAAGCAGTTATAGTGCAGAATGTAAATGACATAAGCTAAATGACACCATGGGTTTTTAGTGGTTCTGAGACTAAATGCTCCTACTCCACTCTTCTGCTTCAACAAGCAGGGATTCCACTAAGGAAAAGGGTAACTCTGAATCACTAAGATTCCTTCAAGGCCAGCAGCCTTGGAACTCTAGTTCACTAAGAACTCTTCAAGCTCAACAGACTTGGTACTGTAGACTAAGCCCAACAGACTTAGAATCTCTTGTAGCCTCTGGTACTTAGCATGCCCAGCAGACTTGACTTTGATTTAGTCATGAAGACAAGGACCCCTCAAGCCCTGGTTATTAGTTTGTTTGTTGTTATTGTTGTTGGGCTGCTAAGATGACATTCAGCTTGTTCATCTTCTGGTACTTAGCAACTTCTTGTGATCGTATGACATTCAGCATTGAGACTTGATCACAACTGATGGACTGCTAAGATATTCATTAAGCTTGACATCCTTGAGTACTTAGCAATCTGATTCATCTCCTTGATGCAGCTGATCTTTGTTGTTGATGCTTGACTTCATCTGATTTCAGCAGAGCACACTATCACCACTGAGGAACTTCTAAGTCTTGCATATCAAGTAGACTTCTTCTGGTACTTAGTAGCCTTTGAACACTAGTTGTCTTTTGTCCAGATTCTGCTCTGCATCTTCTTCTCTTCAGCTTAAGTTTTTCATTGTGAAACGTAGAGTGGCTCTGGAGGTCTGCTTTCTGATCTGCCACTCTAGTTCTTGTCGTCTTGTCCTTTAGGCTCTCAGCTCAGATGCCACTTTATTTGGCATTCTCTTTTGTGTTGAGTGAAGCCTTTAGCAGTTAAAGACCCTCATCAGATGTGCTTCACTCCTTCTATGGTAGTCTCACTGCCACTGAGACATTTACTCTGTTAAGCTTAATAAGACTCACTTAGTGTCAACAACATTTTCACCTTTGAAGCTTCATCTTATATATGTCCATCCATTAGCTTCCCGTTGGAATATAGCCGTTGGGAGCTATTTAAAAAGCTTCAAGGACTCTGAGTTCTTTTATGCAGATTGTTAGTTAACGTGACAGCTCCTTTTTGACTTTCCTGACACAGCAGTCTACTGCTCCACCTAACACCTCTGAAATATCACTATCAGTAGACTCAGTTGGAAGTCAGCTTTATTTTTTCTTTTTATTTCCTCGATCTGGACCAAGGATGTTGGTGAGTGCATCGATACTCTCAATCAGCAACATTAGTTTGTCAGTCATCATATTTAAATAATACTGAGTCTCAATAATCAGACAACCGAACTCTACGACTCTGATGCTGATGTTTATGTGCTTGGTTATAGTTTATCTGTAGATGTTACAAGGTGACTGACTTTGACAACACTATGATTCTGAGAGTGCTATGTGAATTGACAATGTAGAACCATATTGCACTTCGCTTTTGCAATGCTCTACGATTTTGCTTGCCTTGACTTGCATCAGGAACTGATAACTTGGCTGACGGCTCTGACCCATTTTGGTCTACATGACCCTTCTGATTAGTCATGCTCAGCTTCCTCAACTTTTTGCTTTGTGATCTCCTGGTCACTCTTCATAGTGAGGCTGAGCATAGACAATCCTTTTCATCTATCGTCTGTAGGTTGGCCATTATCTCTGTAGGTGCTTTATCAGTCTCTGCTGCTCGTTGGCAAACACCACGATCGTTGTCGTCAACACTACAATTGTTGTCTTCTTATAAGCGCTTGTAGAAGACTTCTCATGAATGGCTCTTCACTTCTTAATCATCCTTGTTGATAGAGTTGGTGCTTCGATCTTCTGTTTGCTTGCAGGCCATTCAGAGAATGCTTTTCTGATACTCTTCAAGTAGACTGCATTCTGAAACTTTACTACTCTTACCAGAGAATGAGATCTATGTGTACAATTCAGGAAGGCTCGTCTGTTAAGAATTGTGGAGTGCTTTACGATTCTTCCTTGGCATTGTGAGCACTTAACTGACTACAATTTGGCTCTAGTTCTGCAGACTACGATTCTACTCTAGTTTTGCAGACTATAATTCTGCCCATAGGCGATCTGTAGACTCGACGACTCCGAGTGTAGTCTGCGACTCTGAGAGTAGTTCATATGACAGACTACGATTTCTGCCTTGACATCTGCAATCTCTTGACTGGCTTGCCCGACTACGATTTTTACCTCAGTTACGATTTGTAGACTCCACGAATTAGAGTGAAGCCTACGATTCTTGACTTGGCTTGGTAGGAGCTCGACAGGCGTTCGGCAGGCTGTCTCTACGATCTCGAAAGTGGCCTTCTTGGCAGACTGCGATTCTGAGAGAGGCTATCTTTACATACTACGATTCTGCCTTAATAAACTATGATTCTGCCTTAACTCTCTTGGCAGAATGTGATGGCTGGTGTAGTGCTCCACGATCAAACTAGCCTATCTATTACACTTTATAAGATCAACTTAACAAGCTTGATCTTTCTATTCATAGTCCTTGTACATTATAATCTTTTGAAGGACTTCACAAAGTTGTTCATTCATGTAGGATCAACTTAACACATTTGATCTTTTCAGTCTAAGTTTTTGTACATATGTTTATCATCTATTAAGGACTTTACAGCTTTCATCAAAGTAGACATACTTGCATATTCATTCATTAAGTTTATAATCAAATCTTATATAAAGATGAATAACATTCTCATGCATATTCCTAACAGAACGTGTATTGACTCGATGCTAAAAAGGTTTAGCATGGAAGATTCCAAAAGAGGTCTCATGTCGATGAGCCATAGAATACATCTCTCTAAGAAATAGGCCCTAAAGGCACCTAAGGAGAGAGACCATATGAGTAAGATTCCTTCTGCTTCGGCAATAGGATCTATCACGTACGGTATGATATATACTATACCGGATGTCGCTTAAGCACTGAGTGTAACGAGCAGATATTAGTCGAATATAGGAGAAGAGCACTAGAAGGCAGTGAAAAAATTCCTAAAGTACTTACGAACAACTAAGGATATATTTCTTATCTACGGTGGGTCTGAATTAAAACTCGAGGGCTTCACGGACTCAAGTTTTCAAACGGACCAAGATGACAGTAAATCTGTTTCGGGGTATGTATTTATCTTGAACGGAGGCGCAGTGAGTTGGAAGAGTTCCAAGCAGCAAACAGTTGCTGATTCAGTGACAGAGGCAGTGTACATAGCTGCAAGTGAAGCTGCAAAAGAGGCTGTTTGGATGAAAAAGTTCATAACAGAACTTGGTGTGGTTCCTAGCATTGGAGGAGCAGTCCCCTTATACTGTGACAACACTGGAGCTGTTTCATAGGCTAAGGAACTTGGTCTCATTAGAAATCCAAATATGTGTTGCGGCGATTTCACTTGATCAAGGAGATCATTGAAAGAGGAGACATCACCTTGGAGCGTGTAGACTCTCAAGACAACATTGCAGATCCATTTACTAAAGCTTTAACACAACAACAGTTTGATCGTCACTTAGAGAAGATGGGTATGAGATACCATAGCGATTGGCTTTAGTGCAAGTGGGACATTGAAAGTAGTATATATACAAGTCAATCATGTATAATGATAAAATATATACTTTGTAAATGATCTTATTCATTTATTAATAAAAAATTTCATTTATTAAAGGCATTTAATTATCTACATGATTCTATTTTTAAAAATATGTAAATAACACATAGTTTTAAGCAATGCTTTTAGAATCATAATGTTGATCATACTAATTGATAAGTAGGTTTTATACCTATTTATTGGCTATCAACTTACTATAACTATAGCTTATTCTCACGTGTTTTAGTCACTTTTCATGAATTTTATCTTTATTTTGTAGATTGCATAATGGGAACTCTCTTGATGGCATCGTGGGTGGAATGAGCATGGAACCGACTTGATGGCGAGCAAATAGCATATGATGGAGCGCATATGAGATAGGCATGTGGTGATATGCAAATGAGTTAGCAGGATAAGATATGACAAAATGTATGCAGCAGCAGTAATCTGCAGGAAATTCATGCAGTGTGGCCTCGCTGTATTAGTTCTTGGATGCGGCATGCCCTCGCCAGGAAGACTTCGAGCCAGCAGTTAGCGTGCCCGCGCCCCAGTTGTACTGAGGGGCAGCGCTGCCGCGCCTAACAAGCATTAACCGGAGGTGACTTTCACTTTAAATTCCTGTATTGCGTGTTTTTCCCTATAAGGGTGTATTTGGAAGTTGAGAACGGGGAATTGAACGTTATTATTACTGTTCTTAGGGTTTTTGAGAGATATAGAGAGTTCATAGCCCCTCTTCTACATTTTGGCTTCTCTCTTATCTTATTAGTAGATTTTGATACATTTGCATAAATTAGGTTTTGATTTGGTTGTTTGAAGGATTTTGTTCAGCTTTGAATGTTTATATGTGAAGAAGAGAACTCAGATTTGCATTTTCTTACTCCTTAGCTTATCTTTACTTTCATATTGGATTTTCAATGTATGAACTAATTTGGATAATGGTTATTACTTCATTTATGAACTAATCTCTATTATGGGATTTTAATGGATCATATTGCTTAATTCAGATTTTTATGCTTCTATGTTGAGCTCTAATTGATTATGTATTGATTGTCTAATATGGTTTGTTTTGTTTGCTTAGTTACTTGATCACCAACTACCGAAATAACTTGTATGAAATTGAGAAATGATGTATGAGTTTAGATTTGACCATATTAGCATGTGTTCATGATTATATATGTTGTTAGAGTCCATAAATCTTAATTTGGATAGACATATACCTAATTACCACGTGTAGTCATTTGAGAGAGCTTGTGCTTAAACTCTTATTACTGTTAAATCACATAAAAATATAGTGTTTTGTGTAATTTGGGTTTTCACATACATTCTATCATTCGTTGATTTTGTGTGATATGAGCATGGTACATCGAGGGATGGCCATGTTTTACTTTCGTGCTCTTAACTAGCAATCCGAAGTAATCAATTGAGCTTAGCATGAGGTGTACAATTTGAATGAGGCTATAAGTGAAGTTAGAGTCCCATATCTTCCTCATCTGAATTATTTGCTTATTAGTTAGTTGAAACTTGATAATCATTATTATTAGATAAATCATAATTTGATCATCTGTTTAAGTAGACCGAAATAATTACAAAATTGTTGCATGTTAGATTAGAAATACTCATTATTCTCTGTAGGATCGATACTCTACTTACCTTATATTACTTGTGGACGTCATGCACTTCTGTGTATGTGATTATTTTGTTTAACATCGAAACAAGCCAATAAGTTTTTGGCGCCGTTGCTAGGGAATAGTGATTGTTTTTATTACTTTCGTCATCATTTTAAATTAAATTGGTCTTAGTTAAATAAATCATATCTTATCTCATTTCTATTTTTATTTTTCTTTTGTTTCAGGTACTCTTGATTAGCATATGCAAACTCAGTCTAAGAATTCTGCTTTGGTGCCTAGAAAGGACAACATCAACGGAAGAGCTTGGCGATTGAGTACGAGTACTACTAATATACAAGAGGAAACTGAAGCACCGGTAGTTATGGCGGCCGAAGAACATAAAGCATTAAGGGATTATGCAACGCCGCGTATCAATGAGCTTCAGTCAAGAATCACTAGGCCAGCAATATCCGCTAATTCCTTTGAAATTAAACTGGGGACAATCCAGTTGGTGCAAAACACAATTCAGTTTGGGGGTATGGCTAATGATGACTCGATTGAGCATCTACTGAGCTTCATTGAGATATGTGACACCTTAAAGTTCAATGGTGTGTCGGATGATACAGTGAGACTTAGACTCTTTCCTTTCACATTGAGAGACAAGGCAAGGAGTTGGCTTCACTCGTTACCACCGAGGTCCATTACTACTTGGAAAGACTTAGCACATAAATTCTTGGCAAAATTCTTTCCACCCGCGAAGACCGCAAAGATGCAAAGTGCTCTTTCTTCATTTGAGAAACAACAAGGGGAGTCCTTATATGAAGCTTAAGAGAGATACAAGGAAATGATAAGGAAGTGCCCACATCATGGAATTCCTCAATGGATGTAGATAAACACTTTTTACTTTGGCTTGGGAAGTCAAACTCGGCCGAGCATTGATGCAGCTTCGGGAGGAGCATTTATGGCCAAGAGTTATGAAGAGGCATATGAGTTGTTAGAGACTATGGCTGCGAATGATTATCAAAGGCCTTTTTCTAGGATGAGTCAACTAAAAGTCGCACGAGTATTGGAAGTTGATGCCATCACGGCTTTATCGGCTCAACTAGCGGCTATGTCAAAGAAGATTAATTCTATGGCCGAGTCGATGGTGCAACAAGTAGCCTATGTTTGTGAGCTTTGTGCGGCGTCACATCCTATAGACCAATATGCTATTACTCCTGAGTCGGTGTAATTTATGAGAAACTATCAAGGGCCACTGAACCAATATTAAAACACTTACAATCCCAACAATAGAAATCACCCCAACTTTTCATGGAGCAACAACCAAACTCGTCAACAACACCACCAACCACCACAACAACAACATGCTCCTTGACCTTCATACCCTTCAGGATTTCAAAACCAACAACATCAACATCCACAAGCTCCAGCTCCTCAGCCAGAAAAGAAATCAGAAATGGAGTAGTTAATGATGAAATATATGGATAATACCGAGGTAATGATAAAGAGCCAAGCTGTGGCTATCAAAAACTTAGAGAACCAAATGGGACAAATGGCCAACATGCTTGCTAATAGACCACAAGGAGCTCTACCTAGAAACACAGAAGCTAACCCAAAAAGAGACTGAAAAGAGTAATATCAGGCCATCACACTCAGAAGTGGAAAACAAACAGCAGGTTCAGGGCCTGGCGTGGCCACGCCCCAGATACAAGGAGGCACGGCACGCCGGCGCTCTTCTGCAGAAACAGTTAATGCTAATTTTGCTAAGGAAAGTGATGGCAAGCATGATTCTGAAGCTTAATAGAGGGATATAGTAGGACAAACATGTGCTCCATCACCAATAGTGTACCCACCGGTTCCTTACCACAAAGACTCCAAAAGCAAAAGTTAGAAAAGTAATTTGCCAAGTTCCTTGAGGTATTCAAAAATCTATAAATCAATATACCATTCGCAGAGGCTTTAGAACAAATACCAAGCTATATTATGAGACAGTGGCCTTGACTGAAGAATGTAGTGCGGTATTACAAAGGAAGGTACCTGCCAAACTAAAGGATCCCGAAAGCTTTACGATCCCGTGCTCTATTAGAGGCTTATCATTAAACAAGTGTTTTTATGATTTGAGAGCTAGCATCAATCTTATGCCTCTATTGGTGTACACACAATTGGGTTTGTCGGCTCCAAAATCGACAAATATCTTTCTTCAGCTTGCCGATAAATCCATCACTTATCCGAGGGGTATTGTGGAAGACGTCCTTGTGAAGGTGGACAAGTTCATATTTCCAGCTGACTTCATTATCCTTGACTATGAAGAAGACAAGGATATTCATATCATTTTGGGAAGTCCTTTCTTTGCCACTGGGAGAACTCTTATTGATGTGCAAAAAGGAGAGCTTAATATGAAAGTTCAAGATCAAGAAATCACTTTCAACGTGTTTAAGGCTATTATATTTCCTACTGATGAAGAAGAATGCTTCTGAATGGATGTGGTTGATAGGGTGGTGAATGAAGAGCTCACACTTGGGAAGATCATTGATCCATTGGAAAGTGCTCTGATAGGGGACTTTGGCATTAAGGACCTTGAGGTAGTTAAATATGTTCAGATTCTGAATACAGTGCCACGTATGAGCAAGTTCAAAATTCTGGTTGAACCTCTAGAGCACACAGGGGAGTTATCTGAGCATTTAAAACCGTCTCTGGAGATGTCTCCTACACTTGATCTAAAACCTCTCCCTAATCACCTCAGGTATGCATTTTTGGGTGATTCTTCTACTTTGCATGTTATAATTGCTTCTACACTAACATCATTTCAGGAAAATAAACTTTTGAGAGTGCTAAAGGAATTCAAAACTGCAATTGGGTGGACCATTGCTAATATCAAGGGGATAAGCCCTTCCTTTTGCATGCATAAGATTCTTCTCGAAGATGATAGCAAGCCGACAGTTGAACATCAGAGAAGACTCAACCCCATCATAAAAGAACTGGTTAAGAAAGAGATTCTAAAGTGGTTGGATGCCGGCATTATATACCCCATCTCAGACAGCTCATGGATAAGTCCAGTGCAATGCGTACCTAAGAAAGGAGGAATGACTGTGGTACGAAATGAGGACAATGAGTTGATCCCCACTAGGACAGTCACTGGATGGAGAATGTGTATGGATTATCAAAAGCTCAACAAGGCGACTAGAAAATACCACTTCCCTCTCTTATTCATTAATCAGATGCTGGATAGGTTGGCATGTCATGAGTATTATTGCCTCTTAGGTGGATACTCAGGATATAATCAGATAGTCATTGCTCCTGAAGATAAAGAAAAGACAACCTTCACTTGTCCCTACGGAACATTTACTTTCAGAAGGATGTCTTTTAGGTTATGCAATGCCCCGACTACATTTCAGAGGTGTATGATGGCTATCTTCTCCTACATGGTAGAATAGAATGTGGAGGTCTTCATGGACGACTTCTTAGTTTTTGGGGACTCATTTGATATATGCTTGGAGAGCTTGGTCATAGTGTTGAAGCGGTGTGTTGAGACAAACTTGGTGCTAAATTAGGAGAAATGTCATTTCATGGTACAATAAGGAATCATTCTCGGACACAAGGTTTCATACAAGGGATTGGAGGTCGACAAGGAAAAGTTTGAGATGATTGAAAGCTTACCGCCACCGACTTCAGTAAATGGGGTCCGTAGTTTTCTTGGACATGCGGGGTTCTACCGTCGATTTATAAAGGACTTCTCCAAGATTACAAAGCCTTTGTGCAGTTTATTGGAGAAGGATGTTCCTTTTAAGTTCGACGAGGATTGTTTGGCAGCTTTTGAGCATTTGAAGAGAAAGTTGACGACAACACCAATCATCACTGCTCCAGATTGGTCATTACCTTTTGAGTTGATGTGTGATGCTAGTGACTTTGCAGTGGGAGTTATTTTGGGCAGTGCAAGGGAAAGATGTTTCATGTCATTTATTATGCTAGTAAGACCTTGACGGATGCACAACTCAATTACACGACCACTGAGAAGGAGTTATTAGTAGTGGTGTATGCCTTCGATAAGTTTCGTTCATACTTGATTGGAACGAAAGTAGTGGTGTATACAGATCATGCTGCCATCCAGTATTTGATTGCTAAAATGGATTCCAAACACCGTTTGATTCGATGGATTCTACTCTTGTAGGAGTTTACCTTGGAGATCAAGGATAGGAAGGGTAACGAGAACCAAGTGGCGGAGCACTTGTCACGATTAGAGAATCCGAGAAAAGACACAGATGATGGAGTTTTGATTAATGACTCATTCCCGGATGAATAGCTATTTTTGGTCCAAGGCGAAGTACCATAGTTTGCTGACTTTGCAAACTATTTGGTTAGCAACATTCTCCCTTCTGTGTTGTCAAAGCCTCAAAAGAAGAAATTTTTGCACGATGTCAAATGGTACATGTGGGCGAGCCATATTTGTTCAAGCAATGGGAAGATAGAATGATCAGGAGATGTATTCCTCACAATGAGATAGAGAGCATACTATATGGTTGCCATGCATCAGTGTACGGGGAACATTATGGAGGAGAGAGTATAGCGGCTAAGGTGCTTCAAGCGGGATTTTATTGGCCGACTCTCTTCAAAGATGCCTACAATTTTGTTTAGAAATGTGATAGATACCAGCGGGTAAGAAACATCTCTAAGAGGAATGAAATGCCCTTGAACATGATTTTAGAAGTTAAAATATTTGATGTTTGGGGTATTGACTTCATGGGACCATTTATCTCGTCATGTGGTAATCTGTATATCCTTTTAGCAGTTGACTATATTTCTAAGTGGGTTGAAGTGGCAGCTTTGCCAACGAATGATGCCAAGGTGGTCTTGAGGTTTCTACAGAAAAGCATCTTTACTAGATTCGGGACACCTAGAGTAATCATTAGTGACGAAGGCAGTCATTTCTGCAACAGACAGTTCATAGCTTTGTTAGCTAAGTATGGGGTAAATCATCGTGTTGCCACGGCCTATCATCCCCAAACTAATGTCCAAGCTGAAGTCTCCAATCTTGAAGTCAAGAGAATTCTGGAGAAAATTGTCAACCCCACTAGGAAAGATTGGTCACTCAAGCTTGATGATGTAGTATGGGCCTATAGAACCGCTTACAAGACACCGCTGGGGATGTCACCTTATCAGTTGGTATATGGGAAATCCTATCATCTTCCAATGGAGCTTGAGCACAAGGCATTCTGGGCAATCAAAAAAGCTGAATTTTGACCTCAAAGCCACAGGAGAGAAGAGACTTCTCCAATTGAATGAACTCGATGAATTCTGACTGTAGGCTTATGAGAACTCTAAACTGTGTAAGGAGAAGGTGAAGAAATGGCACGATCAAAAAATTATTGATAGGAAGTTTGAGCCGAGGCAAGCCGTGTAATTGTTCAATTCACGTCTTCGTCCCTTCCCGGGAAAGCTCAAGTCGAGATGGTAGGGGCCATTCACGGTGAAGACCGTGTACCCTCACGGTGCAGTTGAGATTGTAGGTGAAGACCCAGACAAGCCGTTCAAGGTCAATGGGCAGAGATTGAAGCATTATAGGGGAGGCGAGGTTTACCGACAAAAGGCCTCCATGACCGTTTCCATTCCATGATCATGCCTGAGAAAGTCGAGCTAATTGACTATAAACAAGCGCTAGATGGGACGTACCCCATTCACTCTATTCTTCCCCTTGTTTAATTCTTGTTACTTATCAATTCCCCCCCCCCTATGTTTAATTCTTGAAAATTTTGAGTTTGAGTACATTTTAGATATAGTATAGCAAATTTTAATTATTGTATTTTTGATAATAGATACAGTTAGTTTACATAGTTAATTTTGAGTTAGTCGAATAAGGTTATGTCTCATCTTTAATGTCCTTTTATGCAGGAAATGGCTCGCATGTAAGTTAGCTACTAAGTTCTAGTATGCTGCAGAAGCTTTAGGGATAGCACCAGGGCAACGCGACCACGCCCTCTTCCCAGTCAAACTCAGCGCGCTCACGCCATAAAAATTAGATGCAGTAACTTTTCATGCTTAGCGCGCCCGCGGTCCAAATAGCCTATGCCACGGCGCGATCGCTCCAATACCCAGAAAATTTCTCGTTTTTAAAACACCCTGCAGTCGACCCAAGCCATTTTATTTCATATTCATCTGATCGAGATTCCTCTTATCAGATCAAAACCACATATTCTTAGACTTCTATTCCAAAACCTCACCATAACCTAGCCTATTCGCGATCAAATCCCACTTCTTCCATCATCTATACACTCTCTCGCCACGATCCCCCTCAAAGCCCTAATTTAAAACCACTACCTCCACACCATCGAAAAATCCTCTCCATTTCTTCTCAACCTAAATTGCTATATAAACCTTAACCCTATCCACTACCATATAATCAAACCATCTCCACTTCATCAGAGTTAGGGTTTGCAGAGAGGATTTCAAAGGAAGAATTTGGGGATTTTGAATTGGTCAGTTATGTTTTGAATTCTTCTGCAGAGCATCCTGGCACCAAAGCGAGTACATTCATCATCTTCGTCCTCTTCCTCATGCAAGAGCTATGGTGAGGGCAGTAGCAGAGATATCCTAGACACAACCAAGTTCATCAATTTGTCGGCCCAAAATCACTATGCTATGGTCTTGGCCACCAAATCCTTCATTTTGGAAAAGGGGCTCAAACTGACTAAGGACGATAGGCAACTGCTGAGTATGATTCGGGACAGGTGTTGGATTGGAATTGTAGCAACGCCTGTGGCTGCGCCTATGGCATAAGTGCGGGAGTTTTATGCGAATACAAGGGAGACGCAAAATGGAATTATATTCGTGAGGGGAAAACAAGTGAACTATCTTTCAACGGCAATCAACGAGGTGTTCCATTTGAGTCCTCCTCCGGTAGAGATGGTGAATTGGGTAGTGGCTGAGAGATATGAGACCGACTTGGACAAGCTTGTGAGGGAGCTTTGCATGCTAGGCACCAAATGGGCTATCAAGCCAGGCACGGATACATAGACCACCTTCCCGCACGCAGAACTGAATAGATATACCAATGCGTGGAATAATTTTATATGCGCTAATTTGAAGCCTTCCCGCCACCAGCATGACATCACGACAGACAAGGCCACGATTCTATATGGGATCATCACCGGCAAGTACATCTACGTGGGGCACTTGATACATCAGTCCATCCTACGATACACGCGAGGCGGTACCACCGGTGGGATTCAACATGCATCTGTTGTAACTCAGTTATGTGTGCAGGCTGGGGTAGATTGGGAGAATGAGTCTGCAAATGCCAATGAAGGACATCGACCATACCACCATCAAGAAGTATTCTGAATGGAACGGTGGCAAGGCTCATCCTCGATGTCGTGGATTCATTTTTCCTCGTGCTCCAGTTCATGCAGAAGAAACTCCACCACCACCAAGTCATCTGAGGCTACTGATCCACCTCCGACCTATTCAGCGAGTCATGATCGCCAGATGCGGCATTTGTAGGCGAGGATGGATGCGATGCATGTCAACTTTTAAGCCTACGCAGATGGGCTATCAGGTGCACTGGCACATGCCTTTGCTCAGCAGGGCGTGTTGGTAGAGTTTCCAGTCTTTGATTCAGCCATATCGTATCCACCACCGGATTCACCACCCGAGCCACAGGCGGGTGGCCAAGATGATGCCTAGGGGAGTTTCCTAACCCTTTACTTACATTGAGGACAATGTTTATTTCATGTTTGGGGGTATTGGGTTTAGTTGCATTATAGTTGCATATAGTAGTAGTTGCATATTTATTTTGCATTTTTCTTGTTTGATTAGTTAGTGTTGCATGTTTAGTAGTTATTTTTTTTTATCTTTTGATTAGGTGTTTAGTTTGCATAATTCCATATTTTAGATTGTTTGAATTCCAGTTGGCCGATGATGATTTTGGAATTGTATGGATTATTGAACATTGTTGATAGCTTAAGCTTAGTCATAGATTCATTACATGAAGTAATCTTTACCTGTTGATTTTGATGTTACAAGATAGCACGATATTGTTATATTTGCTTGTTGGTTTAGATTACTACATGCTTGTCTTCTGAGGAGAAAATTTTTGTTTTAATGATAGAGTTTTGTAGATAGTGAGCAATGACCATAATGACACAGAAATTCAAGTTTGGGGGAAAACATTGGGTATGCATGCTATATAAAAAATGAGAAAAAGAAAAGAAAAATTGATTGTGAATAAACACATTGGCTAGTCGAGTCCTGTGGCCTTTGATATTGAAGCAAGTATGCCCTAGGGGTTGTCTTTACACCCAGCGCCCTAAAGCCTTTTGGTTTGGGAGTCGTTGGTCGAAAGCTCGCTACATGGGTATCATTAAAGAGCCTAAAAGGGCTAGGCATTGTACAGTCGGGTGTAACCACGGGAATGCACGAATATCACCAACATGAGTGAATAAAAGCATAATAAGCCTTTTGTTGACCCTTAGTTTGGATTAATGTGTAGGATTGGTTGATGCTTCATATGTTCTCAGTTTTTTTGATTTAAAGCCTAATTTTTCCCTATTAGAAGCATAGCATGTGCAATTTTTACCTTTATCAAGCTTAGTGGATATTAGCACGCACACACCACATTATTGTTAACAGGTTTTGATCTTTAGATTGTATATTTCTATGGCATTGGCTTGGTTGGATATTTTGTTCATCTATCTTATGATTTCTCTGAGGCACCTATTATTGGAATTCATACTTGACTGAAATTTGGGATTCATTATCATGGAAGCATAGTTTGCATTTCATGTAGTTTGCATTTGTGTTTATTGCTTAAGGGCAAGCAATAGTTTAAGTTTGGGGGTATTTGATAAGTAGGTTTTATACCCATTTATTGGCTATCAACTTATAATAACTATAGCTTATTCTCACGTGTTTTAGTCACTTTTCATGCATTTTATCTTTATTTTGTAGATTGCATAATGGGAACTCTCTTGATGGCATCGTAAGTGGAATGAGCATGGAACCAACTTGATGGCGAGCAAATAGCATATGATGGAGTGCATAAGAGATAGGCATGTGGTGGTATGCAAATGAGTTGCTAGGAGAAGATGTATGCAGCAGCAGCAGAAAGTACCCCAGCATTTCAGCAGCAAAAATCTACAAGAAATTCATGCAGCGCGGCCACGCCGTATTACTACTTGGATGCAGCGCGCCCGTGCCAGGAAGACTTCGAGCCAGCAGTCAGTGCGCCCGCGCCCCAGTTGTACTGAGGGGAAGCACGGTCGCGCCTGACCAGAGTTGACTTTCACTTAAAATTCTTGTATTGCGTGTTTTTTCCTATAAGGGTGTATTTGGAAGTTGAGAACAGGGAATTGAATGTTATTATTACTGTTTTTAGGGTTTTTGAGAGACATAGAGAGTTCATAGCCCCCTTTTCTACATTTTGGCTTCTCTCTTATCTTCTTACTAGATTTTGATACATTTGCATAAATTAGGTTTTGATTTGGTTGTTTGAAGGATTTTGTTTAGCTTTGAAGGTTTATATGTGAAGAAGAGAACTCAGATTTGCATTTTCTTACTCCTTAGCTTATCTTTACTTTCATATTGGATTTTTAATGTATGAACTAATTTGGATAATGGTTATTACTTCATTTATGAACTAATCTCTATTATGGGATTTTAATGGATCTTATTGCTTAATTCAGATTTGTATGCTTCTATGTTGAGCTCTAATTGATTATGTATTGATTGTCTAATATGGTTTGTTTTGCTTGCTTAGTTACTTGATCACCAACTACCGAAATAACTTGTATGAAATTGAGAAATGATGTATGAGTTTAGATTTGACCATATTAGCATGTGTTCATGATTCTACATGTTGTTAGAGTCCATGATTCGTAATTTGGATAGACATATACCTAATTACCACATGTAGTCATTTGAGAGAGCTTGTGCTTAAACTCTTATTACTGTTAAATCACATAGAAATATAGTGTTTTGTGTAATTTGAGTGTTCACATACATTCTATCATTCGTGGATTTTGTGTGATATGAGCATGGTACATCGAGAGATGGCCATGTTTTACTTTCGTGCTCTTAACTAGAAATCCGATGTAATCAATTAGGCTTAGCATAAGGTGCACAATTTGAATGAGGCATTAAGTGAAGTTAAAATCCCATATCTTCCTCATCTAAATTATTTGCTTGTTAGTTAGTTGATACTTGATAATCATTATTGTTAGATATATCACAATTTGATCATCGATTTAAGTAGACCGGAATAATTACAAAATTATTGTATGTTAGATTAGAAATACTCATTATTCTCCTAGGGATAGATACTCTAATTACCTTATATTACTTGTGGACTACGTGCACTTGCGTGTATATGATTTTTTTGTTTAACACCGAAACAAGCCAACATTAATGAGATCTAAATTCTTAGAAAACTTAAAACTAAAATAATTACAAAATTATTGTATGTTAGAATAGAAATACTCATTATTCTCCATGGGATCGATACTCTAATTACCTTATATTACTTGTGGACTGTGTGCACTTGCGTGGATATGATTTTTTTGTTTAACACCAAAACAAGCCAACACTAATGAGATCTAAATTCTTAGAAAACTTAAAACTAAAATATTTTCCAATCGTTGGATTACTAAAAAGGGGATTAGTAAGTCCGGATAGATTGGTACATATGTTACTTGCTCATTGGACGAGTATGATCGATCTCATGATCATTCGTGTAGAGACACTAAAGCAAGTATGTAGGTGCTTATTGGAGAATAAGTACACTGAATGTGACTTGCTAAGGAATACCTAATGGAGTTTTACTTGCCTGCCAATAGGAAATCCTAATGTGATAGTAGTACAAGTGATCCTCGGACTTGAGATCATCATAGTATCTTGTGTGTAATAAATTATACTTTAACTTAATCCTTAAGACCCTTAGGGTATATCAAAGGGTATGTTTGGGTGTAATAAGTTACATATGGAGATAATGAATGATCAATAAAGAATCTACCACTTCTAGTAAAAGACTTGATATGTCCTATGTGATTCGATAAATGACAACCCAGTAGTCCTTGGCAAAGTCAAAATAAAATTAGAAATGAGTTTCTAATTTGCATTATTTGAATTTGTGCATTTTCTTATCGAAATACATATAATTAAACAAAATAAGACTTGACAGTAATTCCATATCTTATATTTAATTTGGACATTTGTATGGTGGAAAGATTGAATTATACGGTAACTATTAACTCACAGGTTCTTTTATGATTAATGTTAAAATCTATATTATCTGAAAAAGTCGTTGATCTCTAAGGAGGCTTATCCTTATTGTAGAATAAATATTATTTATTTAAATGAATTATTAGTTTAATTTATTTATTTAAATAAGATTAGAATTGTTCTAATTGATTTATTCACAATCGATTTAATATGAGAAACCTAAAGGGTCACACCATAAAAGAAAGAATAATTATTTAAGAATGTAATGGCATAATTGTAATAATATGTTAAGTGTAATTAATTTAATCTATGGTGATAGAATAAATTAAATAGCTTAATATTTATTATTTAATATTTTGGAAATATTAAATATAAATTAATAAGAGGAGACTTATTAATATTATTATTATTATTATTATTTTAATCTCTAAAGGAGTTTAGGAATTAATTTAATATTAGTACTCATTTATTCCTAATAAGATTAGGAGGAAAATTAATTAAAAGAGTTTAATTAATTATTCCCAATGTGTTGGGAAGCCTGATTAATTAAAAGAGTTTAATTAATTAAATGAAACCCAATTTCTAATTGTATTAGAAGGGTTGATCAATATCTATATAAGAGGAGTCTTATGTGAGATATCAGATGATGAAAATCCAATTGTTCGAGAGTACTCCTTTTCTACAGAGAATAGAAAACTATGATTTAGCCAACCACCCTCCTTCTTGAACAATTCCTCTTTCTTGGTGGATCACCTCTAGAGGCCAAACATTTGGGTGGCTAACGTTGAACAAAGGAAGGAATCAATCCCGGAGATTCAAGGAGATCACGAAGAACAACGAGTTGAACTTGTACATATGGAAGCTAATTTCTACAAGGGTATGATTCTGATTTATCCTTCTCGCTCTATTAATTGATAATTAAGCACAAAGCATGATCATGGTGACGGTTTGTATAAAATTTTTAAAACCTAATTTATCGTGCTTTCGCCTTTATTGTGTAATTTGATTACATGTATGCGTAATATACAAACCCAATAATTAGCAGATGACAAATAGAAGAATCAGTTCATGCACAGTGGAATAGGTTAAGTTCCTCTTCAAGAGTATATTGTTAAACATAGTTCTAATGTTAGATTAGTTGTAAGCAGATATAGCAGTTATAGTGCAGAATGTAAATGACATAAGGTAAATGATACCAGGGGTTTTAAGTGGTTCAGAGACAAAATGCTCCTACTCCACTCTTCTGCTTCAACAAGCAAGGATTCCACTAAGGAAAAGCTAAACTCTGAATCACTAAGATTCATTTAAGGCCAACAGCTTTGTAACTCTAGTTCACTAAGAACTCTTCAAGTCCAGCAGACTTGGAAACTGTATATTAAGCCTAGCAGTCTTAGAATCTCTTGTACCCTCCGGTACTCAGCAAGCCCAGTAGACTTGACTTTGATTTAGTCATGAAGACAAGGACCCCTCAGGCCCTAGTTGTTTGTTTGTTTGTTGTTGTTGTTGAGCTGCTAAGATGACATTCAGCTTGTTCATCTTCTGGTACTTAGCAGCTTCTTGTGACGTATGACATTCAGCATTGAGACTTGATCACAACTGGTGGACTGATAAGATGTTCATTAAGCACGACATCCTACTGTACTTAGCAATCTGATTCATTTCCTTGGTGAAGCTGATCTTTGTTGTTGATGCTTGACTTCAACTGATATTCAGTATAACACACTATCACTGCTGAGGAACTTCTAAGTCTTGCATATCAGGTAGACTTTTTTTGGTACTTAGCAGCCTTTGAACACTGGTTGACTTGTTTGCAGATTCTGCTCTGCATCTTCTTCTCTTCAGCACGGAGTATTCATGGTGAAACATAGAGTAGCTCTTGAGGTCTGCTTTCTGATCTATCACTCTAGTTCTTGTCTTCTTAGCCTTCCGGCTCTCAGTACAGATGTCACTCTGTTGGCATACTACTTTGTGTTGAGTGAGACCTTTAGTAGTAAAAGACTCTCATTAGATGTGCTTCACTCCTTCTATGGTAGTCTCACTGTCACTGAGACTTTTTCTCTGTTAAGCTCTGTATAACTCACTTCGTCTCGAGTCAACAACTGTTCTCCTTTGAAGCTTCAGTTGTTATATATCCATCCATCAGCATCCCGTTGGAATATAGCCGTTGGGAACTATTTGAAAAGCTTCAAATATTCTGAGCCCTTTGATGAAGACATACTGAGTTGACGTGACAGCTCCTTTTTAACTTTCCTGACACATCAGTCTACTGTTTCACCTAACACCCTTGAAACGTCACTTTCAGCAGACTCAGTTGGATGTCAGCTTTATTTCTCTTTTTTATTTCCTCGATTTGGACCAAGGGTATTGGTGAGTGCATCGGGACTCTCAATCAGCAACGTTCGTTTGTCAATCTTCATATTTAGACATTTTTTGAGTCTTAATAATCAGACAAACTAACTTTATGATTCTGATACTGACGTTTATGTGCTTGTTCGTAGTTTATTTATGGAAGTTATAAGTTGACTGACTCTGACAATACTACGATTCTGAGAGTGTTCTGTGAATTGACAATGTAGAACCATCTTGCACTTGGCTCTTACAGTATGCTTCTATGATACTGCATGTCTTACCTTGCTTCAGGAACTGATAATCTGGCTGACTGCTCTGGCCCCTTTGGTTTACATGACTCTTCTGATTAGTCATGCTCAGCTTACTCAACTATCTGCCCTGTGATCTCTTAGCCACTCTTCATGATGAGGCTGAGCATAGACAATCCTTTTCATCTGTCCTCTGTAGGTTGACCATTATCTCTGTAGGTGCTTTATCAGTCTCTGCTGCTAGTTGGCAAACACCACGATCGTTGTAGTCAACAACGATCGTTGTCTTCTATTTATTTGACAGACACTACAAACGTTATCTTCTGATGAGTGCTTATAAAAGACTTCCCCTGAATGGCTCTTCAATTCTCAATTAGCCTTGCTGATAGAGTTGGTGCTTTGATCTTTTGTTTGCTTCCAGGCCATTTAGAGAATGCTCTTTGATACTCTTCACCTAGACTACATTCCGAAACTTGACTACTCTTACTAAAGAATGAGATCTTTGTATACACTTCAGGATAACTCATCTGTTGAGAATCGTAGAGTGCTCTACGATTCTACCTTAGCATTGTGAGCACTTGACTGACTACTATTTGGCTCTGGTTCTGCAGACTACGATTCTGCCCAATGGCGATCTTTAGACTCTACGACTCCGAGTATAATCTGCAATTCTGAGAGTAGTTCATATGACAGACTACAATTTCTGCCTTGACAGCTACAATCTCTTGACTGGCTTGTTAGACTACGATTCTGCAAAGGATAACCGGTAGACTCCACGATTTCGAGTGAAGTCTACGATTCTTGTCTTGGCTTGGCGGGCGCTCGGCAAGATGTCTCTACAATCTCGAGAGTGGTATTCTTGGCAGACAGCGATTTCGAGAGAGGCTATCTTTACAGACTACGATTTTGCCTTGATAGACTACGATTTTGCATTAACTCTCTTGGCAGACTGTGATGGCTAGTGTAGTGCTCTACAATCAGACGTGCCTGTCTATTACACTTTATAAGATCAACCTAATAAGCTTGATCTTTCTATTCATTGTCCTTGTACATTGTAATCTTTTGAATGACTTCACAAAGATGTTCATTCATGTAGAAACAACCTAACACATTTGATCTTTTCAATCTAAGTCCTTGTACATACTGTCTATTATCTATTAAGGACTTTACAGCTTTTATCAATGCAGACATATTTGCATATTCATTCATTAAGTTCATAATCAAATCTTATATAAAGAGGAATAACATTCTCATGCATATTTCTAACATAGAGAACCTAAAGGGTCGCACCATAAAATGAAGAATACTTATTTAAGAAGTAAATGACATAATCGTAATAATAAGTTAAGTGTATTTAACTTAATCTATGGTGATAGATTAAATAAAATAGCTTAATATTTATTATTTAATATTTTGGAAATATTAAATATAAATTAATAAGAGGAGTCTCATTATTATTATTACTATTATTATTATTAATTTAACTCCTGAAGGAGTTTGAGAATTAATTAATGATAGTACTCCCATATATTCTTAATAAAATTAGAAGTCTAATTAATTAAAGAAGTTTATTTAATATTCCTAATAAGATTAGGAAGCCTAAGTAACTTAAGGAGTTTAGTTAATTAATTGTAGACACTCGAAATTTTGTTTCCCGGTTACTAACAATGTAGGAGGGCAAAATTGTCTTTTTAAATCAACCCCGGTCTCAATGTCGGGCCGTCAACTCAACTCCGGTCTCAATACCGGGCCGTCAAATCAACCCCGATCTAAATACCGGGCCGTCAACTCAACCCCGATCTCAATACCAGGCCGTCAAGTCCACCCCGGTCTCAATACCGGGTCATCAACTCAACCCCGATCTCAATACTGGGCCGTTAAATCAGCCCCGATCTCAACTCGGAAGGTACAGGTCAGCCCCGGTCTCAACCCGGGAGGTACAGGTCAGCCCCGATCTCAACCGCAGAGGTCAGGTCAACTTCGAAAACAATCCTGAAGTGTCACAACATCTCCAGAGGAAAATCTAGAAGGACCAAGTCAGCCTCGGAGACAACACTGAGGACGAACAGACTTGAATGGGATTCAAACATTGGAAACAACCTCAGGAATTCAGCCGAAGGCCATGCCAACATTGAGAGTAACCCCCAGAGGGGAAAACGGTCATTTTACCAACTTAAAGAAAATTCGATCAAACTCAAGCCGAATTGATGCTACTAAAGTCAGAACAAACCATAACAATGATCCCGAGTAGAAACAGTGCAAGACAGCTCAACATACAAACTGCGAGGAATCAAAGACCTGGTTATGAACCCTTCTTTTTGGACTCAGAAAAGGTTTTCTCCCATGTCATTACGATGCGCTCGTCCAGGGCTTGCCGAAAAGGTATAGCACGCCTCAAACGGATGCTCCGATCAAATGTTAGAAAGTTTCAAATCTGACATTGCATTGCTCGGAGTGCACGTACTTCGATGCAACGGGACCCTCCACATGGGCCCTACCACGTGGAGCCGCACCTCTAGCTGCGGTAGCAGCAGGTAGAGCTTCTTCTCCTGGGTCTATATATATGAGCTCACCCCCAGCTCATTTAAGAATTCAAAAGCGCTCTGTACCCTTGCCCGTTTGGTTTTCCAGACATTTTCTTGTCTTCCAAATCCAAAAAATTTCACTCTAAAACGTAGATATACCCACATACTACCACATATCAAAAATTAACCGGTAGATTTGGACGTTTAAAGCCTACGATTTGGCAAAAAGCCCGTGTAGCAGTCTACTGTCAGTATTTTTATGATCAGCAAGTTTATATTACTTCATTACGTTGTTATACACTTGCATATCAAGTTTCGTTTTCTAAATATGCCCGGAACTTAGTTCCGTGACCGTTTTTGTTAACTTTTGGTATATTTTAGTACCTAAACGCATTTTCTGGCATTTCTACAACTCGAATTGACGATCCATCGCTTCTAACAGCTTTTATATACTTGCATCTTCGTTATTAGCAACTTCGCCAGACTGGGTTATCTACCTAGTCCGGGTTTGGCTTTTTTGGTATATATTTAACTGTATATATACTAACTTTTTGATTCTGTCAAGCCCGGATGTCAAATCCGTGGTAGTTTACTGCTTATATATATATATACACTCTTCACCGGACTGGGTTGTCTTCCCAGTCCCTGTTTAACTATTTTATTGTCAATATTTAATTATAAATATATATATTTATATTCCAGTTCGGCCTGGATCATTTTGTGGCCTTTTTACTGCTTTTATATATATATATATATATATTTATATTTTCGTCCGGGCCTCAGAGTGAAAATCCACTGTCCTTTATCGCTTTTGTGTATATATATATATATATATATATATATATATATTTCCATTCTATCTTGCCTGGATCATTTCGTGGCTTTTATACAGCTTTTACAAATATATATATATTTCCATTCCAGTTCGGGCATCGGAGTAAAAATCCATCGCCCTTTACCGCTTTTATATATATTTCCAATCTGTCAAGCGTGGATCACTTCGTGGCTTTTTACAGTTTTTATATATATATATATTTACATTCCAGTCCGGGCATCAGAGTGAAAATCCATCGCCCTTTACAGCTTTCGTATATATATAATTATATATATATATATATATATATATATTGCTTTACTCATTTTATTGAATTGTTGCTTTAAATATTCATTTGATATGAATCGGCACTGACATATCTACGAGCGAACTAGATTTCTTTAAATCTCGCCAACTCTAGTTTTCAAACGGTTCAAAATAGGTCCTGATAGAACCGAAAAGCTAGAATGACTGAGATTTATTTAAATCTAGCATTTTTCTAGTTTCAGTTATAAAAGCTACCTCGCGGCCCTTAGATCGCTATCTAGTGGGAACAAGACGCTTCGGCCATGTGCGAGCCAGGATTTACTGATGAATCCTTAGTTCTGGCAATATTTGGATATATTTCTGTACAAATTTGAGCTGTGTAGGTTTATTGGGTTCCCTATATGAGCTTAGGAATCGTGGGATTCATGATCAAACTGAACAGAATCTGATTCCCACGATAGACAAACTCCACTTTACAAATGTACCCTGCCAGTTTTTCTGTAAAAATGTACATACAAAAGTCCTTAAAATGGTTATCCGAATTTAAGGTCTCAACATAGTGAAAACATAGTTTGTCGTGCCAGATTCACTCCGATGACTGTCATGCCTATGAGAAAACCGACACTTGTATATTTTTTGTGGTCGAGGATGCTTCACAGCCCGACAATCACCATTCAAATTGAGCCTTAAGGCTGAAAAGATATAACTGAAGTATCGATATGCTTCAATTCCAATGATAGCGTAAGGGTTTGAAAACCTGCTTTCAAAACGTCATTTCAATAATCTTATCGAAAAAAGAAGCTTTTGCAAATCAAATCAAACACTTTTTCAAATCAAATCAAAGACTTTTGCAAATAAAATCAAACCCTTCGTATATAGGTTCAACTATGCATAAACATACTTCCAATCAAAGCATAGGCCCAATTTCTTCTAACATTCACATACACATTGCAGATTTAAAAAGAAAATATTGAAAAGATGCGATACCGTGTTTACACGGGAAATGTGCGGTGCCTAACACCTTTCCCACACTTAACCAAGCCCCGAACTCAAAACTTTATTTTCAAAGATCAAGTTTTGACAGTGTCCAGCAATTGGATCTCTTTTCAAACAAAACTCGATTGAGTTGGTACAACCATTTCAAATCTACCAACTGGCGACTTTGTAAAACATTCAATCGTCGACATGATACATGTTAGCCTTTTCTTAAAAGACCCTTCAAAACTTTTTTCACAAATAAAAAGAGTAAGGGTAGACATAATTTAGGAATAGAGAAAGATCCGCGTTGTGACCCGACCTGCGGATTTTTTTTCGACGTCGACATTAATGAAAAAACCTAATCCTAAATGGTTTAGGAGGGTTGACTACATCTATAAATAAGACGAGCCTTATTTTAATTTGGGGTGAATGATCTTTCCAAGAGTTGGGAGAGTCTATAGAGATAGAAACTAAGGTTTAGCCAAACATTCATCTTCTTGAATTCTTGTTCTTCCTTGGTGGATCACCTCTAGAGGTAAAACACTTGGGTGGCTAACGTTGATCAAAGTAAAGAATCAACCCGGTGGTTTCAAGTTGAACGCGAAAAGAAATTAGAGTTGAACTCGTACCTAAGGAAGTTAGTTTCTACGAGGGTATGAATATGATCTCCATATATTTCGTTTAATTAATAACTGTGCATAAAGAATGATCCGAATATATGGTTTGTAAAATTTTAAAACTCTAATTTACCATGCTTCCGTTATTTTTATGCAATTTGATTGCGTTCATGAATATTACAAACCTAACACTGAGACTATAGACGAACCATTGTTACGGCCTGGTAGGATCGATGACTCCTTTACGTTCCTCCACCTAGCCCAGATGACCGAGGATTTATCTTAAAAGCTCTTGGGAGGAAATTGGTTAGTCTTCTCTTATGAGGATCTTCTTTTGTACTCCATCCAAAAAATATACAAAAATAATTTTTCCCACAATAGTTGTCTAAAGTAGACGATGAATGTTATATAAAGACTATTCTACCTCATAACTCCAAAGTACTTAAGTATGGTTTGCATTTTTAAGGAAAAAAGAAAAAATATTATTATACTTACATGGGATCCATGAACTCCTTATATCCTCTTCTCTACTTTGATTTTTTTTTAATTTGTGTAAAAAGTGTATTTAAGACGACTTTAATGGAACATGACAAGTATTGCATTAAAAGCTTGAGCTCCTTAAATTCTGAAGCTTCCTGTGAACCACAGATGATAGAGGCCGCAAAGGCTGCCATACGAGAAACTGAATCTATGATCATCAAGCCGACCTGTTTTGATAAAGCACTAGCTGGAATTCGCCCTTCACTATCAGATGAGGTATACACTGCTTTAAGTTCTAGCACTATAATATGCAAAAGTATTTTTGTGCCGGGTATTGATATTTTCACAAGTTCATTATTTGATATATTCACTTGTTCATTTGAAGGTGTGACCCACCTCACTTTTATGTGAGAGAGAACCATATAAAAATATAAAAAATACACAGTAAAAATAGTCGCCTTTACCTTAACAGCTAGTTGAATTTTTCCTCTTTCCATTTTCTAATGTTTTATTGTCATCTTGTTACGGAAACAGCAACTAAACAAATTTACTACTTGGAAAGAAAACTTTCAATTCAGATAGAACTGTTTTACAACCCTTTTTGTACAGACGGTTATTATATCAACCGACATAAATAGAGGACATTGCAGAGCAGAGGAAATACCGTTCAAGAGCTTCAATATGCAAACGAATTTGTAGCCCGGAAGCATATTACATTATTTTTGGCAATTTAATTCCACTCTGAAATTGAAATTTAGTGTCAGATTTCAACTAAATTTCAGTTCTATGAATCTTCTTTCAATTTCAAAAGCTTAAGTATGGTTGCCAGACAGCACAATTTATGTATTGCAAAACTTTGGTGTCCAATTAGAATTGCAAAATTCATGAATACATGTTATAGCAACAAGGCTGGCCCATCTATAACACATTGTAAAACTCCCTTCTAAAAAGTTAACATCCACATAACTGTCAATAAAAAGATGGACATATAATTTGGCAATACACATCATTTCCCAAGATGAAGACAATAATATATACTACAAGTTACTCTTCAAAGCCACCTTCTTGTTTAGATTAAATCGAGTCGAAAAGAAGAGATCTCTAACCCAAAGAGGCGACCATGAAAGCACAACAAACAAACCAGTCATATGACCAAAAATAATCTCCTTAGGCGGTTTAGGGCTCAAAACTTTCTTCACCACATGCCTTGCAAACACCGCGGCATCTGTTGCCTTGCTACCTTGAGACGCCCTAGCGCGCTCAGCAATATCCTCCTTAAAATCCCCATAAAGTTTCCACTCAAACTTGGTCAATCTCTCTATGTTGTTATTCCCAAGATTCGACCTTATCGAGCCCGGAAGCACCAACACAACGTCGATACCAAACGGTCTTAACTCAACTCGCAACGTGCTAGAAATGGCATGCACTGCAGCCTTGCTAGCACAGTAAGAACCAGCCCAAGGAGTTGGAACTTTGCCCACTACACTACCAATATTTACGATTCGCCCGCTACGTCTCGTAGCCATATGAGGTACCACGTGCTGTACCATCCTAAGTTGCCCCAATGTGTTAATTTCATAAGCCCTTTTGATTTCATCCAATGAAAGCTCAGCTAATGGGCCCGTGCTTCCTATTCCTGCATTGCTGATCAAAATGTCTATTTTGCCACACTTGGAAATTACATATTTCACGGCGGATGCTACGCTTTCGTCTGACGAAACGTCGAGCTCCAGAATCTCGATTTGTTGTCGTTTTAGCTCTGACATGTCGGAAAATCTTTTGGGGATATCTGAGGCGAAAACGTGACAATTTTGTTCGGCAAATGCCTTGCAGTACTCATAACCAATGCCACCTTTGGCACAGCCAGTGACTAGTACAACCTTTTGGTTTGTACTCATTTTTGCTCGCTTCTTTTGTTGAATTAGCTTCTATTTTCTTATCAACCATATACTTATAAGGAAAGACAGGTATTTTAATTTCGTGTTGGTAATGTCGACCTGCAGGCTGCATATTTTCGAATATGCTTTAGGATGCTTTAGGATACAAGGGTGGATAGATCAAGAAAGCCGGCTTAAGTGGTATTGTTATGAACTTAGTTGAGCTTGGAGCTTTGCTTTTGGTTGCATTCATAATTTTATTTGAATAAAACCATAGACTTTTTTATGGGATTAGATACACTTTAGAGTTGTAAAATTTTCGTATTTTAGAACTTAAACTTCAATGTTAAGTCTCAAAATTTTATAAGGGCTACATACACTTTTGTTACACTAAATACCATCAAATTCATAATTTGGCCCTCAAAATAATTAAGCTTACAATTTGCTACACACACTACCTATTGCATACAATGTCCAACCCCCCCCCCCCCCCCCCCCCCAAAAAAAAAAAAAAAAAATAAAATTCAAATTCCGGCTTAAATTGACCAAAATAACCGACCCAACTAACAACCCGATTGATTTTTATATAGTTTGATCGTATTTAAATACGGTTTGTATACTAAATAATTTTTTATATAGAGAAAATATGTTTATGACATTAAAACAAATCAAAAAGATTAGAATATAAAATAAACATATTAAAATAGAATAAATTCATATTTGAGAACATAAAGCACGTTAACAACAAACAAACATTTTTTTAAACACAAGACAGAACACAAACAAGAAACCTCAAACTCAATTCTTCAACACAAAGATTTGATGGCCAGAAAATCAAATTCATTCAAGACCTTCAATAAACTCGTCACAAAATCAAACTACGAATCCATTATCAACACCAATCATCCATATCAAACAAGATCTAACAACATTGATCTAATCGAAGAATCATCCTCGATAGCTCGCTCAAATCAAAAGAAAAAAAAAAGTGGCAAAGAATATTATACCTTGACGACATCACGACGATGACAGCGTCATACAAATCCAACGGTACCTATGGAAACACAGAGACAATGATTTGATTTGGGAATTACAGATCTGGACATTAAAGATGGTTATAGTTTCAAATGTCAACATCAGAACTCAACTGCGAGCAACAAGAACTTCTTTACAGTGGCGGTACATGTAAAGGCAGCGACGGTACATGGAAAGGTAACGAGGTACAAAACTTCTCATGGCAGCACAAAACTTCTCATGGCGGCTATGGCTGAACTCCATAAAGGCTTAATGGCAGCAATGATGAGGTTTATTTTTGTTTTAGCTATTTTTCCTTCTTCTATAAATAGTGGTGGTTATAAGCTTCTTATGGACTGAGTGTTGTGATTATGATTATTGATTTAGAGGAATTTTTTTATTTTTTATTCATAAAATGGGTGATTTATGTTTGGGAAGAATTTGATTTTGAGGTTTGTTGGGGGCATGAATTAGTGGGCCAGAGAAATTGGTGGGCTCCATCTCATGTGGAAGATTCTTTCCCACGTGATGGAATATTCCGATCGATGGTTCGACCGTTAAGGGATATACAGTCCTGATTTTACTTTACCATCAATTTCTAAAGAAATAATTAGAATTCGTTTCGACTTTCTTTCTTTAAGGAGATTGACTTTTATCCTATTATAGTAACTACCATGATAAGGAGTCAATTTCCAATTCGGGGATGGAGCAGTAAGGAGATGTGATCAATTATAAATACACGGGTACACCCTAATTCACAAGTAACGACTTTTAGAGCACTAAAGAAGTAAGCCTATATTGTTAACCTATTTTCAGTCTGTACTTAATCTCACACCAGATTTATCCCCCTGCGGCCCAAACCGCCACGCCTCTTCAGTGTGATTTCATTTTTTTTGCAAGATTTAACGTGTTATTTTGGTGATTGGACACATGTAAGAATCTTAGCATTAACATTGACGCTAGAAGAAGGGCCCTTTAGTGCTATTTTTCTCTCAATCACTCACTATCGGAATTGAGATCATGACAAGTAAAGGGAATTCAGTTCCAAACCAGGAGATATCCTCGGTCAATCCATTGACATAACCCAAGGGGTCGGTCAAAAATAGGCTCGGCCCAAATAATGTACTTGTGGATCCAACTTAGGCCCGGGCTCGGCGACAATTATTCTCCACAAGTCAGAGGACTCCCAACTCTCGTAATCACACTGCGAATAATTAATCCCGGATACACACACACCTAGAGGGAAAACGGGATCAAGACCAACGAGAATTAATTCAAGCCTGGAAGATACAACAAACCAAAGATGCCAAGGAGGCTTTGCGTCTCCAACATAAAGAAAGGATGCTCGACTAGTCCTGTTTCGAAGGAGAAGGAGAGGCCTCTTCGAGTAGACATTCTCGTCGTGAGACCATGCCATAGAGCCAATCCAGGACTTATCGTTCGGAAGGCTCTCGGCAAGATCGGAGTAGGTAAAGAAGCCGCTCCCGGGAAGACAGTAGTTGAGATCAGGGGAGGATAAGACGCAAACAACAGATAGGTTCTCTTAAATACGAAAAAGGATCGACATAAGTCATCCCTTCGCAAGGAAAAATTTGAACCCCTCACGCAGAGAATAGTAGAGTTAGAACATAAGTTAGCGACTGTTAACCAGGAAAAGGAGTTACCAGTTAACCCGACATCAGCCTTCACTCTTGAAATAGATTATATTCGGGCCGACTGGGAGCTGTCGTTTACACTCCTAAATTAACCTCACTTTCACTTCACGAATTTAAATAACTAGCACAGTAGTAAGCAAGGATCGATCCCACAGAGAGTAAGTTTGTTTTAGATTTATTCTACTATTTTAACAGAAAATAAAGATGGGGGATTTTTGAAATTGTTTTAAACTAAGAAAAACAGAATTTAAATAAAGAGATTAACCAAATATGTAAAAACTTCAGTTCTGTAGTTCAGTTTCACCAAGCACAGCAATCAATTAATCAAGTTATTATTCTTTACCCTTCAATGAAACTATTAACCCTAGATAACAATAAGCTCTGCTATCCGAAATTATCCGTAGATATTCACTGTATGAAACAAGCTCTTCACCAGATTCAACTAGCATATAACCTAGAACAAGCTCTCTAGATTTAATATGATAGAAGCATTAAGAAATAGAGAATTAGGCTAATCCAAGCAACAAACACATAAGCTCGATTTGTTTAACTTGTTTTCTGATAATCTTAGCAATACCCAAAAGCTTGTCCACAATTAGTATCACTAATTTACTACTTGTGATGAAGACAGATATCAATTACACGTAATACCAATCTTAATCTAGCATATGATAATGATTAAATTAACTCAATTGGCCATATCAAATTAATTAGATCAATTAGCATGCAATCAATGAAAACAGATTATCAGAAGAAATTTCATACAAGAAGGAATAAATAATAATACTCAATTAATTAATTACTTGTAACAAGGTTCCACCTCCCTTTAGAACTGAATAAAGAAACTAGCCTGACATGCTCCAAGTCTGCACTTCAATGAGGTATGATAGTTGGTAGAAGATTGAATGAATAAAACCTTAACTATCATCCTCTATTTATAGTGCTAGACAAGGGCCTAAATCCTATAAGGACTAGGAATCCAAATCCTAAAAGGAATTACAATTATAACTAGTCTCCATAAAGAAATAGAATCTAATAAGGAAATAAAATCTCAGTCCAAAGAAGTCCTAATTCTAATAGTAATATCAATCCAATTCCATATAGGAATCTCCAAATATTGAGAAAGTCAACTGCTGGTCAAACTCCTCTTCAATTCAACTCCAAATCAACTTGTTTCCATCCTTTTAGCTTTAATTCACCTGAAAATAATAAACAACTTATTAAGCTCATATACACATGAAACATGTAATAAAACCAAATGTAAAGGAATAAAAAATCATGAATATTGTGTACTTATCACCGACACGTCTAAAAAGATATTGTCGATGGAGAGTTATGACAGCTCGTGAGATCTTTATGATCATACACATGTGTATCATCATCTCATGCGCTACTATAATTATTCTAATGCCACCAAGTGTCAGATGTTTGCCACTACACTGAAAAAAGGCACAAGCGGATGTGGATGGCGTCATTACCGTCGAATTTTATCAGCTCGTTGAAGGAGTTATGCGAGAAATTCCATGACAAGTTAGGAAGCAACAGAAGAAGGGGAAAGTTGACGGCTTCATTGTTGCAGATTAAACAACAGTCAAATGAGAGCCTAAGTCAGTATGTGAAGAGATTCCGAGAGGCAGTCAGAACAATGGCAGATCTAAACGCCCCTCAGGCCCTTGGATTCTTCACTACCGAGTTGGATGTGGTGAAGTCAAAGAAACTGATGAAAGATAGAATGTTCAACCCTCCGAAGGATTTGTCGGAGCCATATGATCGGGCATAAAACTTTATTGCTATTGAAGAGGCTATGGGAAGTTTGAAGCCACAAAAGTACACACTAAATAAGCACAGGGATCGGGATAGGAACAATAATCCAAGATCAGAAACACAGCTGAAGAGAAGCTTCAATAATAGGGGTTCGAGAGGTGGCCAGTGTAATACCCGAGAAATTACTAATATTATTAAATAAATATATTAATGGAAATGAGAATTTATTTAATATAAATAATTTTGTGTTATGAGAAAGATTAATTCAATTATATAAAATTGAATAATTATAATAATAATTGAGAAACTTATGGAGTTTGCGATAAACTCGTTGGGAGCCTTGTGTGGCACAGTGATGAGAATTATTAATGATTATATTTATTTACGAATGAATTATTAAGTAAATAATTAATCTATATTAATTGTTAATTGCTATTGTAGAATATTAATTAACGGTTATGGAATATTAACTGTGATTAATTAATAATACGTGATTCTTATTATTGCAAGAAATATAATAATAATAAGTAATGTGTTTATAAATATAATAAGATTTATATTCATTTAATGTGATATTTAATCATATAAGTGTTAATCGATTATTATGGAAATTAATAATCAATGAGGAATGGATTAATTAATATTATCGTTAATTAATCAATGAGATGAATAATTTATTTATTTGACATTATGAATAATAAAATAAATAAGTAAGTTATTAATATGATGAGATTATATTGACTTCTCTGTGTAAATGTGCAAAACTTGAATATATAAAGTATATGAAATACAACTATATTATATAGTGTAGAGAGACACTTAAGTGTGACCATGCATGTATATATAAACTATAGTGCAATGTGATTATACTACACATAGAAGCCATATATTATATGAAGTATAATGTGATTATATTATGTACATAAATTATATAGGTAAGATAAAAATGTACATGGATCATATGTGTGTGGATTATACTTACTACATTATGTGAATAACATGATTATTGGGATTACATTGTAATTTTAATTGTAATCTAAATATATAGTGTGTATATATATATATATATATATATATGATAACTTAAGTATACATATATGCCTTAGTGCATATAAAATGTCTATGTATTGGGTTATTTTAATATACTGCATTGTTTCATATTGCTGAGCCTTGCTTGTTCCTAAATGATAGACTCATTTTGCTCTTCACGTGCATAACAAAAGGCTAAGGCCTATTCCTTCTTCTTTTCCCCAAACTCAGCAACTAGCATTTCATAGCTCATGATTATGGAGGGAGTGGGATTCATGATGAACCCAACAACCCTCTACCAACTTCTTCTTAACCTCCATACATTTCAAATTTTCATTGGTTTGATTCATGGGAATATAGGAATGTCTGGATAATAGTTTTTTCTATATATACGAACTCTTCTCCTTCACATTTCAAATTGCTAAAAATTGCTAAGTGTTGAGTTGAGAGCTAGTATATCATCAGTGTTAGTATTCTGAGAAGTTGAGAATTCAAATTGCATTACAAAGGTATAATTCCATTCCTTGTTCTCCATTCTCATTTTTCTGGCAAGAACTTCATTTTCATTTTCTGTCAAAATCAAATTCTTGATTCTTGTTGTAATTCATGCTAAATTGGATTAGGACATAATTCTTAGTTGCTATATAGACTTATAAGTATGACAGAATGCAATGTGGCTTGCTAGAAATCAAATTCATATAACAATTCCATGTTCTTCATATTATATTCTTTGAGATTTCTTGAATTTTGAATGTTGTTTGGAATTCATAATTTTATGATTGGGTTATGTTAATTAGTCTTAGTAGTATGTTTAAATTACAATATGATTTCTTGGGACTGATTTCGTGAAGTAATTTGGCATTTGGCCTAGAAGTCTACCGATGCAGGCTGTTCTTGAACTGAACCGGACGCGGCGCAGCTGCGCCGGCATTACACTGCGATGCAGTGCAGCTGCGCAGGGCACTGTGTGCAGTATTAATTTCCTGCTTATTTTCTGCTACGTACTAATGGTTTGATTTGGCGTAAGATAGCATGCTAGCTTGTGTGACACATGTATATGAATATATTAAGGTGATGTAAACATGTTGTATTGTACTAGCATACATGGTTAACAAAAAGCGTTAGGTTTCCGAAGTGAACTTAGGAGCTTTAAGAATGGACTTTGATATATAAGCGCTATAGTTAGGTTCTGACTTTTGAGACATGTTAGTATGACTTAGAAACACATGAAATGCATGCTAACTTATGTATATAGGTTCCGTGATACAATATGAACATGCGAACCTAACTAGTGCACATATCTAACGAAAGCGTAGAGTTTGAAAACAAACTTTGATAAATTATATTCATGTTGATATTCTGACCGTACAAGCATGTTAATATGGTTTAAGAATGCACGAAAGGTATGTTGACTTGCTTAGATATGTTTCATAGCATGACATGAGTATGTGGACTTCAATTGTGAACCTTGCTAAGTAAAAGTATAAGTTTGAAACGTAAACCTTGAACATGTTTTCAAAAAGATAGTTACATCACGTGAGTATCTAGATTCTAAAGGGTTAAGATGGCATGTTCGGGTTTGATATGCCTCTAAACATGATTCGTATGTAGTAGACATAATGATAACATGAGTTTAAAGCATGCTCCCAAGTATTAAATAATACTAGTTATGAATAAATAATGTAAACACTTTAAGCATGTGTATTAATAGATTATGTGACATCTATGTAAACATATAGCCAAGTTATAAAGCATGATAACCACATGGTTTTTCTATCCCTTAATACCATGTAAAATGTAAGTTAAAATTGTGATAATGAACTCAAGAATGATTATATGCTACGATGTTACTTGAACCCGATTTTGACGGTTAACTTAGGGGAATGCCATAACTTGCTAAAATGAAATATATTTAGTATTGATTGTGGTCTTATGTGATATTAATAATATGCGAGTATGTTTGCTAATTGTGGTAGTCTCACATGATAGTAATGATGTATGAATATGATCAACTTGAGAAAAGAGGAAGTTAAGGATAGAAATTATATTTTATATAACTGTGTAGCTAGGTTAAAACTTAGCTTATGTGTTGATCGTATATTCGAAGATAAAATGTGAAGTTAAATTATATGACTAATATCATATATATACGTAATTGTATTACGATAGGAATTCGAAAGTGTTGGCTAGCTTTACGTGAGTAAACTACGCATAAGGCAAGTATCCTAAACCCTTGCATTACTTTATTCAACGGATATCGTAAGCAAGTATCTAAACATTATCTCTTTGGATGCAAGTATTCTATCCTTGTATATTCGAACAAGTTTCCTACTTAATCGTTTGAATTGAATTAGTATACTTGAACTCTTATTTCATTAAAGCTATTATTCATGTTGAACATAGTATTGTTCTTGAATATTTTGAGAGTGTTTATGCCATTTGATTCGGCTAGACTTATATTATAGAAAAGCGACCCAAACCAATTGATTGGTGAGGGATCTTGTATTTGACTGAGAAGAACAACCTTCTTTGAAGGGAATATATAATTATCGGAGAACCGACGTGCGCACTTAAGTATGATTGATTGTTATGCATAACGGTGGTACTTTAGGCTGATCACCTGTTGTACCTGTTTTTGTTAGATTTTCAGTTTAATACTGTTGATTCTAGTAGAAGTTCATAGTCCTTAGTGACTGCTCAGTATTCAATTATTTTGAAATCTTGAATTGATTTGTTATTGAATCATATTGATATTACTCTGTCCTTAGCGACTGTTATTGAGAACTGTTGATATTCTTGTTATCCTTGAACTATCAAACCTTGCTATACCCTTTCGAGAATTGAGAATTATATTACTCACCCTTATTATATATTACTTGTTGGGCAATTTGTGCTCATTCTTGCTTTCCTTAAAACATTTCAGTTAAGGCAGAGCAGTGCGGACCTTCAGGCACAGATAAGGGCAAGGGAAAGGCTACTGAGTAGCTTAAATTATATAGAACTTATGATATTATGTACTAGTTAAGGTTATTTATGCTTAAGATATGTCTAAGCTATGTAATCACTGTTTAAGTTATGAGACCTTGGGACGTGAATAATTTATATTATTTAAATGTAATCTATTCGGTATTAGTTGTGTATTATTCAGCTGTGCGATGCGACATTTAGTCGTATTATTATTGTGATGTATTACCATGAGCACGTGATGAATCGAATTCGAGAGACCAAGTGGCGGTCCCAGATTTGGGGGCGTCACAGCCAGCCACCGTTCCTGAATCAAGGCGTCAATAAGATTTTCACCCCTCAAAACACAGATCGGACAAAGATATTAGAGGAGATCAAAGATAAACTGTACTTTAAACCATGCTCGACTAACGCTCATCCATGGAGGGGGAATCTAAATCGGTATTGTAACTACCATGAAACCACGGGAAACACAACTAAAGATTATTGACATCTGAAAAATTTGATCGAGAAGAATGTTCAAAGTGAAGAATTGATCCATTACGTTGCAGGACGATTAGGTTCTAGCACGAATCATGAGGTTTTAGATAAAGAACTATCCAAAAACTAAAAATTCGAACATAATCCAATTCCTAGGAATGTGGTGGATGTCATCATAGGTAGGTGGGTGGGTGGGACGTATAACTGGGAAGAAGCGTCGAGGGCTATTGGACATAGTACTGACAGTATTCTCACAATTAACCAAAAAGGATCGGGCTTATCCTGACATGGTTATCTCTTTTACAAACGAAGATTATCCATCTGAGTGGGTAGAACCACACGAAAGCGCTTTGGTGGTTACTACCCATGTCAGACCAGTGGACATGAGGATGATGATGATTGATAACGGTTCTTCAGTAGACATTTTGTATAGTTATGCATACTAGAGGTTGCATTTGGAAGGTCAGAAGATGGAGGTGGGCCAGGAGGCCCTTTTTATACGGGTTTAGCAACAACCTTGTACATGTGGTAGGAACTATCGAGCTTTTAGTTGTCTTCGTCACAACACCTCAATAGGTCAAGGCAAATGTTAAGTTTTTTGTAGTGCAAGTAGATTCAACATACAATGCCATCTTGGGCCGACCGACATTGGCATCCTTGTAGGTGGTGACTTCTATACCCCACTTCAAGCTGAAATTTCCTACACTGAATGGGATCGACAAAGTTAAAGGGGAGCTGGACATCGCCTGAAAATGTTATCGGAATACTCTAATCTCTTCAGCAGTAGGGGTTAAAAAGAAGAGACAAACAATGGCAATCGAGGTTGAACCATTCACCTAAGGTAGTACGTAACCCTTAACTTTTCAAACCGAAGATACGGAGAATATAGAATTGATACCAGGGAACAAAGAGAAGATGGTCAAGATCAGTTCAGGTTTGGAGGAACCCCTTCGAACAAGAATGATCGAGTTGTTACGAGTATACGCAGACATCTTCACATAGGTACCAACTGATATGCCAGGGATAGATGAGTCGATAGCTGTGCATAATTTTTGTGTGGATCCATCCCAGAAATCTATTTGGCATAAGAGAAGGACCTATGCTCTTGAATGACAGATGATCATTGATGACGAGGTGGCCAAATTATTGGAGGCTATTTTCATTTTTGAAATTGATTATCCAGAATGGTTAGCTAACATAGTGTTGTTTAAGAAGCAGAACGGGAAGTGGAGGATATGTATTGATTATACAAATTTGAACAAAGCCTACCCGAAGTATTTTTAGCCATTGCTCCACATTAATTAGTTGATTGATGCCACTTCTTGGTTCGGTCTGCTAAGCTTTATGGATGCCTTTTTGGGATACAACCAAATCTCGATGTATATGGAGGATATTCCAAAGACAACCTTTATCACCCATCGGGCTATCTACACCTACAAAAAGATAACATTCAGGTTGCTTAACACAGGGGCTACTTATCAAAGGATGATGAATTATGTGTTCAGAAAGCAGTTTGACTGTAATATGGAAGTATATGTGAATGAAGATGATCTGGAGGAGTGTTTCTAAACTGTTAGGAATTAAAATATACGCTTGAATCTAACTAAAAGTACCTTCGGTCTCGGCTTGGGAAAGTTTGTTGGTTACCTAGTCAGTTAGAGGGGGATCGAGGCCAACACAAAAAATATTAAAGGTATATTAGATATGAAATCTCCATAAACCTTCAAGGATGTACAACGTTTGACGGGTCAGATTGCAATATTAAGGAGGTTCATATCCAAATAGGTTGAACGATGCCTCCTTTTCTTTGACACTCAGAAGAGACCAAAAAATGAAAAAAATTTACTGGACTTTAGAGTGTGAGGATAACTTTCAGAGGATTGAGAAGTACTTGTCTTCGACGCTATTTTTGATGAAGCTGATCCCTTCAGAGCCACTTTATCTTTATTTGGCAACAAGTTCGTTGGCAGTTAAAGTAGTTTTGCTACGAGAAACGGGTGGAAAGCAGTTCCCCGTTTATTACATCAGTTTTGCACTTCGGGATGCGGAGACTCGGTATCCGAACCTAGAAAAGTTTGCCTATGAGTTGATAGTGGCTAGTCAAAAGCTTCAACACTATTTCCAGGGTCGGTTGTGATAGAGTCCATAACACGTTTACGTGAGGTGGTCGTCGCCCCGATCATTTCTAGCAAAGTTGTAGGATGAATTGCTTGCAACAACTTAACCCCTCGCTTATATATAGACGATAATCTTGGTACATGATGAGTTAGTTTTATACCTACGAATTGATTACCTTTTTAGCTCGAATTGGTTTATGAGTTAGTTTTATACCTACGAATTGGTTTATGCTTAATTTATAAATTGCTTGATCACCAATTTTTGATAACCCATATGAACCCGAGAAAAGGATTATGGGTTTAGACCTAATCATAGTGGCGTGTGATTGTGATTTTTGCATGGTGTTGGAAGTCGTAATTTATAATTAGTATAGAGATATACTTATGCATCGCACGTAATCTTATGAGAATTTGTGATTAAACATTCTTTAATTAAAATTCACATAGAGATATAGTGAGTTAGTTAACTAAGGTGTTCTATTTAATTCTATCAATTGTGGAATTACGTAGATATGGGTATAGTTCATTGAGAGATGGTTATACCTACTATTGTATTCTTGATTTACAAGGTGGGGTAGTTGATTTGAATGAAGAGGAAGTGTGTCAATCTAAGTGAAGCATAAAGTGAAATTGTAGACTTAATTCTCCAATATCTATTTAAAAGCAAGGGTAGTTAGTTGATCTTGAAGCCATTAGTAGTTTTCATAAGTTTCACAAAATTAATCATTGGTTTAATAAAATTGGGATAATATAAAATTGGTAATTGTGACAACTCGGATTTTCAAGAATTAATAAATGAGAATTTAATAAATAAAATTCTTACTATCTGGTATTTTGAGTTTGAGTATGCGTATACGTGTTATATATTGTGAAATATGTGATTTGGTGTGAAGAGAATTTAAATGTTAATTTTAATATTTATTGAAGTAAATAAATATTTTAATTGAATTATTTATTGAGATTATGTGATTATTATGGAGTAATATAATTAAGTGTAATATATTAATTAAATTAATATTTAATATTTAATTTAATTGACATAATTATTTTATGGTAAAGTTCTAATTTAATTGAGATAATTAAATTAGATTGATTAATCAAAAGATTATGGAAGTTTTCTTAGAAAACATAAAGGTTGGAAAATTAGATTTTTGAGAAAACGTAACATGAAACCGAAACGACCATATCTCCTAGTATATTTTGAATTTTTGAGTGTGATCAATTTCTGGACTTAGATCTATGAGTCTTCTAACTTTTTCAAGTGGAATCACTGAAAAATACCTTGTAGATTTTTGTATGGACTGATTTTAGCAAAGGGAGCAAAATCTGACAAATGGCAAAAAGTAGGGTGTCCGGATTTTTCAAGGGTAGTTTTGGCAAATTAATTAATGTTATAAAATCCAATCTTTTGGGACATGAAAATATATGAGATAAACTAGCATGTGTCCAAAAATGAGTTGATTCCGACTTAAAACGACCAAGTTATGGTCATTTCAATATTTGGGTTTTTTCGACGAAAACTGCTATAACCGGAGTTCTATAACTCCGATGGCCATGAAATTTAAACTGGGAGTCCACGTTAACACGTGTAAGATCCCGCCAAGAGTTGAGAATTTATGGATTTAAGCGTAAAGTAGCTAATTTCTTAAGAAATTAACTAGAAATGGATTTTTGAAAAATAGTAAAGGAAATTGAAAAATTTCAGAAAATTTATTTTTATGTATGGAATATATGTATATATGTGTAGACAAAAGATAAAAAAATAATAATATAATTTGGTATTTTAATGAGAATCCAGTTTGCTGGATTGTAATCTAGTTTACTGGATTGCAATTTGGTTTGGTAGATTAGCCACGAAGATGCTGGATTTTTACGTTGGATAATCCAGGATGCTGGATTGGTCTATTTGGATAATCCAAGTTACTGAATTGGTAGGTTTGGTCAATTCAGGTTGCTGGATTGATGATCTAGGTTGCTGGATTGATGATCCAGGTTGCTGGATTGACAATGCAGTTTGCTGGATTGGTTATATGGTTTACTAGTTTATAAATAAGAACTTATAAGTGAATAATTAAGGTGTTATGAGGTTATCTAATGTTTGATTATGTGATTACATGCTAGATAATTTACTTATAAAGTAGTAGTATTATGAATTATAATGTGATATACTGATTTCAAGAATAATTTTATTAATGATAGGTCTTTGTGTTAAAGATAAAGCTATATTGCGTAGCAGTAAGCAGTGAACAAGGCAAGTATCTAAACCTTACTCTTTATTTATCAAGTATTCCAACCTTTGCATTTATTTTATGCAATGGTTCTTGGTGTAAGCAAGTATCTACAACTTATTTATTATTGATTCATTTATTGTTTACCAGTATCTTATTCATGTCTTCATATGATTCATATATAATCAAAATTGTTATGTTAGTTGTAAGCTAAGTTTGGTTGTGCAAGTGTCCTCACTTGTATGAATGATTCTATCTAAACAAGTATCCTTGAACTCAATTTTTTTTATAATATAAGTATTGATGCCTACCATTTAATATTGGTATAAATACATGGTTTAAAAGTTGTCTAAGCTATTTGACTCGGCTAGACATAGTTTAAAATATATCGTTGAATATTATTGGTTAGGATAGAGTCGTCCAACTAAATTGCTTTGGTTCGGACGCCAGACTGAGTATGAACATCCCAGAATTGGGAAATTTTTATGCGCCAAAGGTGGATATGTCATTCCAGCATATAGTGTTGATCAATACAGGGCATACAGGCTGATCACCCAACGTGTCCGTAAGTCATGACAATGATTCAAGGTCTATTGATCGCTCAGTATTTATAGTCACTATGTCGTTTCAAAAATTTTAAACGATTTAATATGTTGTTACGAATGGTTACAAATGGCTTCACAACTATTGATTCATTGTAGAAGTATACTTCAAAATAAATGTTTCTTTCTTTCAGCTGATGTTTATTATCTAATATTACTTGCTGAGCAATTAAATGCTCATTTTTGCTTTAAATTAAATGTTTTCAGCTAAGCGTGAACGACCAGAAGGTTCTGGCAAGGACAAAGGAATGGGGAAACTGAAGGAATAGTTTTAAGGTGTTGGTTGTAATATTTAAAACTTTGTATTATTATAATATAATATCTATCATGTAATAATGTACTTAAAGGTCCGTATCTTGGGATTAGTCAACTTTGATATAATTTTTAAGTTTATAATATGTTAAGCAGTTCTTATGAATGGTATCGTGTAGCACCAAACACGTGTTTCAAGTACCCAGATTTGGGGCCGTCACAGATCGTGACTCGCTATGGAATACCTAATGGAGTTTACTTGCCTGTCAATATAAATTCCTAATGTGATAGTAGTACAAGTGATCATTGGACTTGAGATCATCATAGTATCTTATATGTAATGAGTTATACTTTGACTTATTTCTTAAGGCCCTTAGGGTATATCAAAGGGTATGCTTGGGTATAATGAGTTACATATGGAGATAATGAATGATCAATAAAGAATCTACCACTTCTAGTAAAAGAAGAGATATGTCTTATGTGATTCGTTAAATGACAACCCAATAGTCCTTGGCCAAGGCAGAATGAAATTAGAAAGGAGTTTCTAATTTGTATTATTTGAAGTTGTGCATTTTCTAATCGAAATACATATACCTAAATAAAATAAGACTTAACAGTAATTCCATATTTTATATTTAATTGGGACATTGTATGGTAGAAGGATTGAATTGTACGGTAACTATTTACTCACAGGTTCTTTTATGATTAATGTTGAAATCTATATTATTTGGAAAGTCGTTGATCGCTAGGGAGACTTATTCCTATTGTAGAATAAATATTATTTATTTAAAAAAATTATTAGTTTAATTTATTTATTTAAATAAGATTAGAACTGTTCTAATTGATTTATTCACAACCGGTTTAATATGGAGAACTTAAAGGGTCATACCATAAAAAGAAAAATAATTATTTAAGAAGGTAATGGCACAATCATAATAATTCATTAAGTGTAATTAATTTAATCTATGGTGATAGAATAATTTAAATAGTTTAATATTTTAGAATAAACTATTTAAATTATTTAATATTTTAGAAATATTAAATGTTAATTAATAAGAGGAGTCGTATTAATATTATTATAATAATTATTATTTTAATCTCTAAAGGAGTTTAGAAATTAATTTAATATTACTACTCTCATTTATTCCTAATAAGATTAGGAGGTAAATTAATTTAATTAATTATTCCCAATGTGGTGAGAAGCCTAAATTAATTAAAGGAGTTTAATTAATTAAATGAAACCCCATGTCTAATAGGATTAGAAGGGTTGGCCAATATCTATATAAAAGAAGTTTTATTATAGATATCAGATGATGCAATTCTAATTGTTGGAGAGTACTCCTTTTCTATAGTGGATAGAAAACTAGGGTTTAGCCAACCACCCTCTTTCTTGATAATTTCTCTTCCTTGGTGGATTACCTCTAGAGGCCAAACACTTGGGTTGCTAATGTTGATCAAAGGAAGGAAACTAACCCGAAAATTATAGGAGATCACGAACAACAAGGAGTTGAACTCGTACCTGTGAAAGCTTCGTTCTACAAGGGTATGATTCTATAACTTCTTATTTATCATTTTAAATTAATAATTTGCATAAAAGATGATCCGGATAATGGTTTTGTAGAAATTTTAAACTCTGATATACCATGCTTCTACTAAATTTTTGCAATTTGAGCATGAGAGCCAAATCTTTATGCAATTATTAATTGTTTTGATTCCATATTATATGGGTATGTATTTAGAAAAATTTATTGGGCATAATTAATTGTATAAAATTATTATTTTTTGAAAAAAAAATAGAAAGCGTCTTTTATTCCGAACTGAAAAAAATCGTGAAAGCATAAATTCTTTTTAGAGCAGGTCACGTTACTTGGATGATGGAATGTGATCAGAGGGATTCATAAGTCTGCGGAGTCACATATTAAACCTTGCAAAAGAAGTCTGGGCTCGGGGGCCGGCCCTGCCCGCCAGCAAAAAAGTGGGCTACGGGCTTCAATATTTCAGCCCACGAAAAGTTGAGCCCTGTTTTTGGCCCGGCCCGCGGTGGCCTAGTCCGCGGGGGGCCCGGTCCGGCCCGTGAACTTTTTATTTTTAAAACAAAAACAATATTACTAATTTTTCCTAACATGTCCTATGGGTCCATTGAGATTGTGTACTAATTTGTGCGTTCTCCTAGTGACATTTCTATCATAGGGAACTACAGTTCAGGTTGGTTAGTCCAGCATAATTTGCAAAGAGAAAATCAAAGATATTGAAGAAGAAAAAAATGGAAAGAAAAGAGTTGATTGATGAAGCTTCTTTTATGCTACCCTAGCCAACTGTCTTTGTTATTACTTGAAGACTGAAGCATATGTCTAATCCATTAATTTGGTCGATCTCTACTCCAAATTGAAGTACATTTCGAGGGCATTAGGGAAATGTTGTGTGTGTGCATTTTTGTGCATGCTGGGGACAAATTATGGTATGGTATGGTTTAATGGTTGTATTTGTCTTAAAGGTTAGAAATTCAATAAGTGAGATCTATTACAGACCTGGGGTTTTATTAAGGTGTAATTATGCTACTTTTGAGTCATTGTTCTTTGGGTGGGTAGGTAGGCATTTCCCATACAATTTAAAGATAAAGAGACGGTGATTTTCTAATTTAACAAAAACAATATTACTAATTTTAAATTTAAATTGTGTACGTTAAACATGTTTAAAAAGGTTAACTTTTTTTGAGTTAAATTGACAAATTGTGTAACATAACTTTGCAAAAAAAAAGAAGGAAAAAGCTCGCGGGCTGGCCTGGCCCGGCCCAACCCGGGCCACGGGTCTCATATTTTCATCACAAAAAAATTGGACCAAATTTGAACCGACCCGTTTTGATCAGGCTTGCCGGCGGTCCGACCCGTTTGAGCTGGCCCGGCCCGTTTGCCAGATTTACACATATATATATATTATATAAAAGGTGATTTTGAAAGTTATAACCCACCAGGAGATATCATATATATCGTGGCAGGATTTCTAGAAAATAAAAAGTGACCAAGGATATATATATATACATATATATATACATATATATATATATATAAATATAATATAAATATGGTTACTATACTACATACATTATATATTTTAGTGAATCCACGAATTTCAATGAAAGGAATCATGAAAGTTTTTTAAAATTATGTTATAATATATACATATATATATATATATATATATATATAATATTCTTAATATATTTATAATTAAAATAAAAAGTTTATTTTAATCTTGAAATGAATTTAATGCAATTTAAAATTGTCCATTAAATGATACTCATATATATATGAAATGTTTTAATTCATGAGATGAATATTTATTTATTGATGCATATGGTGATATGTATGATAATAAATGAAATTGATTATATGACTATTGACCAATGTGATTGGACTTTATTTTTAGTTGAATGCTTGAATGAATGAGTTTTATTAAATGGGGTCTGTGTACCTCGTCTTCTCTAATTTTCTTGATGTAAAATTCTATCTCTTTCCTATGTATTTCTCCTTGACTGCTGATCAAGATTTCTATTTCATTAAATAGTTTAATGTAATAGGAATAGTTAAAATTATTTTCAATAAATTGAAGACCAATGAGCAAGGAGCGCGTGAAGATCCGTTTGTAATGGAACCCGGGTTTAAATGTTATTGTTATATTTAAATTTTAATTATGGCACCCCTAGGTTTGACCTTTTGGTTCACTTGGTGACTCTAGTGAACCAAACTAGAATAAAGGTTCATAATCAATCCGTGTAAAATATAGTATTCTATATGTGCATGCTAAGTATTATATATATAAGTATATATATTTTATATTTTATGAAAAACATGATTTAAATGTTTAATAAAATGACGCGTATTTTATATATCTATGTGCATGCGCGCAAAATAAGATGAGACAAATAATAACAAACCCCTCAAAGAAATTATATTATGTCTAAAGCGTTCAGAGATATTTGAATTATCGAACGTCGCCTTCTACCATGATAAATTAATATAATATTAAATAGTTAATACGAGTTTGTTGTGCTATCCACAAGACAAGTATTGCGTATTTAAGATATATTAATTTACTCACATTTGATGCTTATCAAGAAAATTGAACAATATTATTTTGTTGTGCTATCCACAAGGATAATATTTTTTTTTTGAATTTATGAAAGTGCTAGGTTGGACTTAACTTAAAATATTTTAGTTCGGATGTGCACACACTTGACCATTATGATTTAAGAGGCAAAATAAAAAGGAGTTAAATGTTGATGTAATTGATAAAGAGTTGTCTACCTAATTATTTATATATTGTTTGTTGTGCTATCCACAAGGCTATATACATTTGAAATGAGATCCTTATTCTCACTAGTAAATCTTTAATTAGATGTTGCCGAACTATATAAGTGAGGGTAATATAGTTTATAGAAAATAGTGGGAGATACCAATTTAAAATAAGACATATTTTTTTTGGTATATAAAATTAATTAAATGAATGTTTGATAAAATAGTCTTTTCACATACAAAAATTTAAAATTGTCGAAATCACTATTTTCACTGCGTAGCTTACTTGATGCTAACAAACTGACCGGGTCGAATTACACGGACTTGTTAAGGAATCTGAGAATAGTTCTCATTGCTGAAAAGATTTCTTATGTCCTAAATTCACCTGTCCCTAGAACTGTTCCAGAATCAGCCTCTGAGGAAGAGATTGCCACCATAACAAAGTGGCAAGATGATGCATCTGTGGCTCAATGCATCATGCTCGCATCCATGAATAACGAGCTTCAGCGTCAGCATGAAAATATGGACGCTCCTAATATGTTGCTTCACCTCAAGGAGTTGTATGGTGAACAAAGTATGACTGCTAGATATGAGATATCTAAGGAGCTCTTCTGATCTCGGATGACCGAGGGCACTGCCGTTGAGACTCATGTCCTAAGAGTGATCAATCTGATTGAACGCCTTGGACAACTTAGGCTCATCATGGATGGGAAGTTGAGTCAAGCCTTGGTCTTGCAGACACTCCCTGAGACCTTCTCGCAGTTCGTTGTAAATTTTCACATGAATAAGTTAGATGTCAGCTTTCCTGAATTACTTAATATGTAGAAAATTGCAGAAGGTCACTTCCCATCCAAGAAGAACCATGCCTTAATGGTGGATTCTTCCAAGAAAAGGAAGAGGCCCAAGGTATCTTTTGAAAAGAAAAAATCTAAGAAGGCTAAGGGTAAGGATCAAAAGAAACCTAATCCAGCAAGCAAAGGAATGTGCTTCTATTGCAACGAGTTGTGTCATTGGAAGAGGAACTGGAAGAAGTTTCTGGCAGAGAAGAAGTGTGACGCCCCCAAATCCGTGACCGCCACTTGGTCTCTTGAATTCGGTTCGTCACGTGCTCATGGTAATACATCACGATAATAATAACTAAAAATCACACAATCACAACGAAAAATCTAAACTAGAATAATTTACAATGATTTATTATAATTATTCCCCCAAGTCTCGCAACCTACAGTACTTAATAGATTACATAATAATATCAATTAACGACTTATTACATAACCTAACTTTAGCTTAAACATAATCAAATCCAGTCTTACTACATCATCTTAATACAACATTAAAATATTTAAAAACATAAAAGAGAAAAGCTAGATGGTAGCCTTGCCCTTGCCCTTTTCAACGCCTGAAGGTTCGTCATGCTCTGCCTTAACTGAAATGTTTTTAGGAAAAGCAAGAATGAGCACAAATTGCCCAGCAAGTAATATACAATAAGGGTAAGTGATATAATTCTCAATTCTCGAAAGGGTATAACAAGGTTTGATAGTTCAAGGATAACAAGAATATCAACAATTTTCAATAACAGTCGCTATGGACAGAATAATATCAATGTGATTCAATAATAAATCAATTCAAGATTTCAAGATTACAGAATACTGAGCAGTCACTAAGGACCATGAACTTCTACTAGAATTAATAGTAATAAACTGAAAATCTAACAAAAACAGGTACAATAGGTGATCAGCCTAAAGTACCATCGTTATGCATAACAATCAATCATACTCAAGTGTGCACATCGGTTCTCTGACAATTATATATTCCCTTCAAAGAAGGTTGTTCTTCTTAGTCAAATACAAGATCCCTCACCAATCAATTGGTTTGGGTCGCTTTTCAATAATATAAGTCTAGCCGAATCAAATGGCATATACACTTTCACAATATTCAAGAACAATACTAAGTTCCATATGAATAATAGCTTTAATGAAATAAGAGTTTAAGTATGCTAATTCAATTCAAACGATTAAGTGAAGAAACTAGTTCGCAATATACAAGGATAGAATACTTGCATCGTAAAAGAGTGTAAGTTAGGAAACTTGCCTTAAGCGTAGTTTACTCACGTAAAGCTCGCCAACACTTTTGAATTCCTATCGTAATACAATTACATATATATATGATATTCATTAGTCATATAATTTAACTTCACATTTTACCTTCGAATATACGATCAACACATAAGCTAAGTTTTAACCTAGCTACAAAGTTATATAGAATATAATTTCTATCCTTAACTTCTTCTTTTCTCAAGTTGATCATATTCAAACATCATTACTATCATGTGAGACTATCACAATTAGCAAACATACTCGCATTTTATTAATATCACATAAGACTACAAGCAATACTAAAATATATTTCATTTTAGAAAATTATGGCATTCTCATAAGTTAACCGTCAAAATCAGGTTCAAGTAACACATAACATATGATATCACAAAGTATGTATACATATTTAAAGGATACTTTCATGCTTGTTCAACCTTTCTAATTCCAATCATATATGATTTAGTTTTAATTCACGATCCCTAACGACTTAGGGTTATACAATGCCATGAATTTACATAAGTTGTCATTCTCTTCATTTAGACATATAAAGTAGTCATATATTTTATTGATACGCATGTTCATATGTTTCTATATAATGGATGTGTGATTCTAGCACTGTTACTAGTTCGTGACTTAATCGAACTCATGCTTGATTAACTTGCATTACATCTAACAAGTACGTACATGTATGATGCCTTCAAAGCACATTCAATCATGTTGAAAATATCAGAATGTAGAGTCCTAATATAACATGTCAAAGTCCATATTTAAAGCTTATGTTGTCATTAGTAAAGCTTGCTAATAAGGCCTAACATGTTCATGCTATCAACATACATATGTTATCATGTCTGACACGCATTACAAGGTCATATAATATGCTCAAAAAGTCAAAATGTATATATGGTCTTTACATATCAATATCAATCTTCAAAACTTGTATTTTTGTTAGAAAGGTGCACTAGTTGGGTTCACATGTTCCTATTGTATCACGGAACCTACATACATAAGTTAGCATGCATTTCATGTGTTTCTAAGTCATACTAACATGTCTCAAAAGTCAGAACCTAACTATGGCGCTTATATATCAAAGTCCATTCTTAAAGCTCCTAAGTTCACTTCGGAAACCTAACGTTTTTTGTTAACCATGTATGCTAGTATAATACAACATGTTTACATCGCCTTAATATATTCATATACATGTGTTACACAAGCTAGCATGCAATCTTAAGCCAAATCAAACCATTAGTACTTAGCAGAAAATAAGCAGAATCAATTAACCATTCTTAGTGACTTGCGCAGCTGCGCTGCGCCATAGTATTAAACCGGCGCAGCTGCGCCGTGTCTGGTTTGTATCAGGAGGCAGCCGGCAACGGTAGAAACTAGGCCAAACACAAAATTTTCTTCACTAGTTCGTATAAAATCAGTTATATAACTATTTGGACATGCTTATATGGTTATATAACACTTAGGCAAGCATTCTATATCCCAATTACACTTAATTTGGCATGATCAAGAATCTATGAAATTGAAGTAACAGAAACAGGAAATGAAAATGAAGAACATGAAGCAATCTTATACCTCTGCTAGATAATTTAACTTGTTGCTACCTCACTCCCTTCTCAACTGATATTATATATGCTCTCAACTTATCAACTCAAGCAAAATCTCAGCAAGAAAATTATGAAGAGAAAGGGCCATATATATAGCAAAATAAAAATCCAGACAAAGCCTTTTTCTTCCAAATCAAAACAACGGTTTGAAGGATTGCATGCTAGATAAGAGGGAGTTGGTAATTAGTTGGTGATCTCCACTATACTGCCCACTCCCTTCATGATCATGATGGCTAGAATGCTGAGTTTGAGAGAAGAGAGTAGGCTAGCTTCATGATGCATTTCACGTGTACAAGGATTGTGTTTGTCAATATGGGCCAAGCTTCTAAGTATCCGGCATTTTGCAACATGAAGTGTATTAACACTAAGGCCATATATACATATATCATACACTTAGGCTATTACATATATATTCATACTATATATTTAGATTATAATTAACATTATAATGTAAGTCACATGCTTAATATTTCAAGGTAGTAGATGTGATATGGCAATGTAACATACATATCATCCATGTACATTTATTAATACCGGATATAATTTACTCGGATATAATCACATCACATTATCTCCTTTATTAAATTTTATTATTCCATTATATATATAAATAGTCATCAATTATTATTTATATTCATGATACACTATTTTAATGTATACTTACTCACATTGTCACATAAGTATTAATCATGTAGCTCACATAGTTTAATTAATCTTAATACATGGTCCATATGTGTAATATATTCACATTGCATTATATAACATAGTTTATGTATACTTGCATGGTCACACCTAAGTGTTTCTCCACACTTTATATATTCAAGTATTGCACATTTACACATAGAAGTTAATATAATCTCATCATATTAATAACTTACTTATTTATTTTATTATTCATAATGTCAAATAAATAAATTATTCATCTCATTGATTAATTAACGATAATATTAATTAATCCATTCCTTATTGATAAATAATGAAATTATTGATTTCCACAACCATTGCTCATTTATCACGCACAGTATATGAATATAAATCTTATTATATTATAGACACATTGCTCATTGTTATTATTATATTTCTTGCAATAATCACATATTATTAATTAATCACCATTAATATTCTAAAATAATTATTCTACGATGACAATTAATATTCTATGATTAACAATAAATATAGATTAATTGTTCGCTCAAATTAATATAATTATTAATATTTCTCATCACTGTGCCACACGAGACTTTCACGAGTTTATTATAAACTCCACCAATTTCTCAATTATTATAATTATTCAATTTTATATAATTGAATTAATTCATCTCATAACACAAAATCATTTATATATGAATAAATATTCACTTCCATTAATATATTCATTTATTAATATATGAAAATTCTCGGGTATTACATCCTCCCCCCTTATAAAAATTTCGTCCCGAAATTTTTACAAGGTTACACAAATAGATGGGGATAATCCCTCATCATCGTATCTTTTAATTCTCACGTAGTCTCCTCGACATCGTGGTTACGCCAAAGTACTTTTATAGAAGATATAATTTTATTTCTTAAAGTTTGTTCCTTCCTATCTAATATCTGGACAGGAATCTCTTCATACGCCAAGTTCTTCTCCACTTGAATGGGCTTGTAAGAAATCACGTGCTTGTAGTCAGCCTTGTACGGTCGCAACACGAAAATGTGGAATACGTTCCTTCCTATCTAATATCTGGACATGAATCTCTTCATATGCCAAGTTCTTCTCCACTTAAATGGGCTCGTAAGAAATCACGTGCTTGTAGTCAGCTTTGTACGGTCGCAACACAAAAATGTGGAATACGTTGTGGATGTGCTCCAACTCGGGTGGTAACGCAACTTTGTATGCCACTTCGCCCACTCGCTTCAGTATTTCAAACGGTCCTATGAATCTTGGACTCAATTTTCCTTTCTTGCCGAAACAGATCTTTCCCTTCCATGGAGATACCTTCAAGAAAATAAAACTGCTGACTTTATAGTCTTGGTCCTGCCGATGCAAATCTGCATACTTTTTCTGGTGGTCTTGAGCTGCTACTAATCTGGCTCTTATCACTGTCACCACGTCTGTGATTTGTTGTACTAGCTCTGGTCCGAGTATTTGTCGCTCTCCGACTTCATCCCAACATAATGGCGTTCTACACTTTCTCCTGTAAAGAGCTTCGTACAGTGGCATGCCGATACTCGTATTGTAACTATAATTATATACAAATTCTACTAAGGGTAGGTGGTCGTCCCAATTCCCCTTGAAATCCATCACGCAAGTCCTAAGTATGTTCTCCAGCGTTTGTATCGTTCGCTCACTCTGTCCGTCGGTCTGAGGATGGAAAGCAGTACTCAACCTCAATTGTGTTCCCATTCTCTCTTGCAAACTCTTCCAAAAATTGAACGTGAAGCTCGGATCTCGATCAAAGACAATTGACATCGGCACTCCATGTCGTGAAACAATCTCCTTTATGTATAGGCTCGCTAATTGGTTCAAACTATAGCGGATCTTGATTGGTAGAAAATGTACGATCTTGGTTAGTCGATCCACGATAACCCAGATAGCATCATAACCTTTCTGTGTAACTGGAAGTCCTACCACGAAGTCCACCGTAATATGATCCCATTTCCATTCTAGTATTTATAACGGTTGTAGTAAACCACTCGGCCGTTGATGCTCTGCTTTAACGCGTTGGCAAGTCAAACATCTACTGACGCACTCTGCGACTTCCCATTTCAAATTAGGCCACCAAAAATGTTGCTTCAAATCTTGGTACATCTTAGTGCCTCCCGGATGAACGGAATATGTCGTATTATATGCGTCGTGCAAAGTCTCTTCCCTCAACTCGGTTACCGCTGGTACCCACACTCTTCCTTCGAATCTCAAGATACCGTCTTTATCCATTCGGAATCTTTCTTCTTCATTTTCTGTGATCCTCTTTCGGATTTTCTCACACTCTTGATCCTTTTCCTGAGCTTCCTTTACTCTATCCAACAATGTCGGATGAGCTTCCATTACAAATAACTTCTCTCCAGGCTTCTCTGGTTCTTTCACTTCTATCTCCAATTTCTCCATCTCTCTTATCAATTCTTCCTGAGTCGTCAAATTAAACAACTTCTCCCTTCCTTTCCTGCTCAGAGCGTCGGCAACCACATTTGCCTTACCCGGGCGATAAAAAATATCACAGTCATAATCTTTGATTAATTCTAACCACCTTCTCTGACGCATATTCAACTCCTTCTGTGTAAAGATATATTTCAGACTTTTGTGGTCCGTGTATATGTCACATTTCTCTCCGTACAAATAATGCCTCCATATCTTTAACGCAAAAACTACTGCCGCTAACTCTAAGTCGTGAGTAGGGTATCATTTTTTGTAATCCTTCAATTATCGTGATGCATATGCAATGACCTTGCCGTGCTGCATAAGCACATAGCCAAGTCCCTTGTGCGATGCATCACTATACACCACAAAATTTCCCGCATCATCTGGTAATGATAGCACAGGCGCTTTGCTCAATCTCTTCTTCAACTTCTGAAAACTCTCTTCGCATTTTACGGTCCATACAAATTTCACCGTCTTTCTAGTCAAATTGGTCAACGGGGTTGCTATCTTAGAAAAATCTTGGATAAATCTTCGATAGTACCCAGCTAACCCTAAAAAGCTTCTCACCTCCGTCGGTGTTCTCGGTTTTTCCCAATTACTTATTGCTTCTACCTTTGCAGGGTCTACAGCGATTCCATTCTTATCCACCACGTGGCCCAAGAATTGAACCTTCTCCATCCAAAATTCACACTTAGAAAATTTTGCATACATCTTCTCCTTCCTCAGTGCCTCCAAAACAATCTTCAGATGTTCGGCGTGTTCTTCCTCTGTCTTCGAGTAGATCAAAATGTCGTCGATAAAAACTACTACAAATTTATCCAAGTATGGCTTGAAAACTCGGTTCATCAAGTCCATAAATGCCGCTGGAGCATTAGTCAATCCAAATGACATTACCAAAAACTCGTAGTGTCCATAACGGGTTCGAAATGCAGTCTTTGGTATGTCCTCATCCCGTACCTTCAGTTGGTGATATCCTGTTAATAAGTCAATTTTTGAGAAACACTTTGCTCCCTTCAGTTGATCAAATAAGTCGTCTATCCTCGGTAACGGATATCGGTTCTTGATCATTACTCTGTTCAATTCATGATAATCGATACCGAGCCTCATCGATCCGTCCTTCTTCTTAACGAATAACACTGGTGCTCCCCAAGGAGACACACGTGGTTGAATGTAACCCTTATTCAACAACTCTTGCAATTGTATCATCAATTCCTTTATTTCTAATGGCGCCATACGATATGGAGCTTTCAAAATTGGTGCTGTTCCCAGTGCTAAGTTTATTACGAATTTGATTTCTCTGTCTGGCAGAAGACCAGGCAGATCATCCGGAAACACATCTTGAAATTCATTCACTACGGATATATCCTTAATTTCTACTCCCTTCTTTCGAGTATCAACGATGTAAGCTAGATAACCTACACATCCTCTCCTTAACAATTTTTTGGCCTACATCATCGTAACGCAACACAATTGCTTAAGTGATGAGCTACCATAAAACACTACCTTAAACTTACTCGGAGTCTGAAGGTTCACACATTTATTCTGACAATCAATTTTTGCAGCATGGTTATACAACCAATCCATTCCCAGTATTACGTCAAATTCTCCCAGTCTAATAGGAATCAAGTCTACGCTCAGTTCATGCTCTCTAATGTTTGCGCGACAATCTCGATAAACGTATTCTACATGTATCACTTCCTTATTAGCAACTTCTATGATCAAAGAATTTTCTAATCATTCTCGGGGTGTACTAAGTTTACTAGCAAATTCTTCAGATATAAAAGAACAGGTGGCACCCGAATCAAATAATACATAAACATTTATATCATTGATTGGGATTATACCTGACACCACGTCCTTTGCAGCCACGGCGTCATGGACGGTCATGTTAAAAGTTCTGGCGGTTGGACGGTTGGATTGTGCCGGTCCGCCAATCATCAGCTTGTTGCCTCCTTGCTGATTACTACCCCCGCCACTTCCCTTCTTTGGGCAGTCCCTGATGCGGTGCTCCGTCGAGCCACATGCAAAGCATCTTTGTATCTTCTTCGGTTTCGGGCAGTTAGGCGAGATGTGCCCTTCCTGTCCACAGTTGTTGCAAGTGCCACATCCCTTCCAGCACTCGCCCTGGTGATTCTTCCCACACTTTGGGCATCCTTCAGCCCTCTTCTTGAAACCTCCACATAAATTTCCTGATTGATTATTATTATTTTTGTTGTTGTTGTTGTTATTCTCCCATTTTCTCTTTCCCAAGTTGCTTCCTCCAGTACGATTCTCTCCTCTAGCATTCTTTCCTTTCTTCTCTTTGTTGTAAAAGCTCAAAGCTTCACTTCCTCCCTAGGCAATAATAGCCTTTTCCAACAGTGTTGCAAAAGAATCGATTTGAAGAACTGACTCCTTATTGAATAGCCAAGGCTTCAACCATTGTTCGAAGCGTCTAGCCTCTCTCTCTTCATCACCAACTTAGTGCTCTGCAAATCGCACTAGTTCGTTAAACCTATCCACGTATTGCGCCACCGTCATCTCACCTTGTTTTAACTCTAAGAATTTCACCTCTATCTTATTCTTCATGCTTTTCGGGAAGTAATTCTCAAAAAATAAGGTCTTAAACTTATCCCAAGCTATTATCCCTTCTCCAGCTCTTTGTTGATTAGCCTCCCACCAGTAGTTTGCTTCTCCCCTCATCATATATGTGGCAAATACCGTCTTCTGATCTTCGCCTACGCGAGCTATAGTGAAAGTTTTTTCGATCTCCTTGATCCACGTTTGTGCGACGATTGGGTCGGTGGTTCCCTCGAACTCCGGGGGTCCTACACTCTTAAAGTCTTTAAAGGTTGTTACTGGCACAGTCTGAGGGTTTGGGCGAATGGGTTCATTGTTCCTTCCCCTTAATGCCTCTCCTAACAAGTCTACCAGTTTCTAGATCGGGTCAACTTGTTCCCTCTCGTTATTAACGGATTCTTCGGGTGCAGTCAATCTACGTCTGGGCGGCATTATCTGTAACACAAATTTTCATTTTATTATTATTCAAGTATATTACTTAAGTATTTCTTTTAATACTAAAAGAATAAATTTATAACACGTTTCTGAATAAACTCCATTTATATTCATATGCCAAATCGTTTCATTACATGATTTCCCTAGTATACTACTATAAATGTTATCACATATATCCCCTAATATCACAAAAGATGGGGAATATACCAACCTACTACTATACTACCCCTCTAACAAATGCTTACACAGGGTCTACATCACTATCCCACATTTTACATAAAAGATAGGGATTACAACATAGAATATACAATACATAAAGATAAATTCTACTAAACTACCACTAGTTCATCTAAGGAAATTTCATCACATCATCCCGCGCTCCACTGCGCTCTTGTATTCCATCTGCGCTATATACGCAACCAGCTCTCGACTCAATGTATGTAGAGTCTGTCCCTGCTCTGCCGGGTAGTGGTACACACCATCAGTCACCCTCTCAAAAGCTGAATGGAACACATACCCCATCTTGTTCATCTTCCTCTTCTTACATCTGACCTCGTCCTCTAGGTCGTCAGCTCTCTCATTGGCCGCTTCCCACTTCTCCTCGAAGTGTATCCTATCCATCACCTCCAACTCTAGCAGAGTACGGAGTGCCTCTTTCTCAGTCTTCTCACTCAATTCTCTCTGTTCTACTTCTTCCAGCTTTCCTGCTATATCCACGTTCCTAGCCACTGACCTGTGAAACAGAGTCCCCATCTGGATCCCTGCTTCCCTACGGTAGGCAATCTCCACCTCTAACTCCTGTATGGCCAGCTTCCTCTGGTGGTCCTCGTCCCTCAGCTTCTGGAACTCAGACTCTCTCTCTTTGGCCTCTTCCTCCAGCACCTGGACTCTGCAGTCTAACTTTAGAATACACTCCTCGTACTCGCCTAACATCTGCTCCTCAAGATTAGGCTCGTAGGAGTCCTCCATGGGCTCCTCCTCTGAAGGCTTGTCCTCAACCGGCTCGTTCTCCATAGGCACCTCCTCGGGGTCGAACTCTACCTCGATCTCATCCTCGTCGTCAGACTCGGATGGTGCAACTGCCTGCACTGGCACAGCCTCTAAAGGTGCCTCGTATACTACATGTATATCTCTAGGCTCCTCCTCGGCCACTCTAGCGGGTGCTCCTGTGTCTGCCATCCTACAATCACAAACACAAGACAAGAAACAGCAACTCCATTAGAATGCTAAACAAAACAAAAATTCATTGTATAAAATGAAGTTACATTTCATAACAAGCTAAGTCTCGCTCTAGGGAAAACTCTATGTGAGTTTTATCTCCTTTCCAACTTCCAAGTTTGCCTAAGTTATAGTCTAAGGACACTCGTTCCTAAGGTTTATAACTACAGCTTTGATACCAACCTGTGACGCCCCCAAATTCGTGACCGCCACTTGGTCTCTTAAATTCGGTTCATCACGTGCTCATGGTAATACATCATGATAATAATAACTAAAAATCACACAATCACAGCAGAAAATCTAAACTAGAATAATTTACAATGATTTATTATAATTATTCCCCAAGTCTCGCAACCTACAGTACTTAATAGATTACATAATAATATCAATTAACGACTTATTAAATAATCTAACTTAAGCTTAAACATAATCAAATCCAGTCTTACTACATCATCTTAATACAACATTAAAATATTTAAAAACATAAAAGAGAAAAGCTAGATGGTAGCCTTGCCTTCGCCCTTATCAATGCCTGAAGGTTCGCTACGTTCTGCCTTAACTAAAATGTTTTTAGGGAAAGCAAGAATGAGCACAAATTGCCCAGCAAGTAATATACAATAAGGGTAAGTGATATAATTCTCAATTCTCGAAAGGGTATAACAAGGTTTGATAGTTCAAGGATAACAAGAATATCAACAGTTTTCAATAACAGTCGCTATGGACAGAATAATATCAATGTGATTCAATAATAAATCAATTCAAGATTTCAAGATAACTGAATACTGAGCAGTCACTAAGGACCATGAACTTCTACTAGAATTAACAGTAATAAACTGAAAATCTAGCAAAAATACGTACAACAGGTGATCAGCCTAAAGTACCATCGTTATGCATAAAAATCAATCATACTCAAGTGTGCACGTCGGTTCTCCGACAATTATATATTCCCTTCAAAAAAGGTTGTTCTTCTCAGTCAAATACAAGATCCCTCACCAATCATTTGGTTTGGGTCGCTTTTCAATAATACAAGTGTAGCCGAATCAAATGGCATAGACACTTTCACAATATTCAAGAATAATACTAAGTTCCATATGAATAATAGCTTTAATGAAATAAGAGTTCAAGTATGCTAATTCAATTAAAATGATTAAGTAAAGAAACTAGTTCGCAATATACAAGGATAAAATACTTGCACCGTAAAAGAGTGTAAGTTAGGAAACTTGCCTTAAGCGTAGTTTACTCACGTAAAGCTAGCCAACACTTTCGTATTCCTATCGTAATACAATTACGTATATATATATATGATATTCATTAGTCATATAATTTAACTTCACATTTTACCTTCGAATATACGATCAACACATAAGCTAAGTTTTAACCTAGCTACACAGTTATATAGAATATAATTTCTATCCTTAACTTCTTCTTTTCTCAAGTTGATCATATTCATACATCATTACTATTATGTGAGACTATCACAATTAGCAAACATACTCGCATTTTATTAATATCACATAAGACTACAAGCAATACTAAAATATATTTTATTTTAGCAAGTTATGGCATTCTCATAAGTTAACCGTCAAAATCAGGTTCAAGTAACACATAAAATATGATATCACAAAGTATGTATACATATTTAAAGGATACTTTCATGCTTGTTCAACCTTTCTAATTCCAATCATATATGATTTAGTGTTAATTCACGATCCCTAACGACTTAGGGTTATACAATGCCATGAATTTACATAAGTTGTCATGCTTATCATTTAGACATATAAAGTAGTCATATATTTTATTGAGACGCATGTTCATATGTTTCTATGTCATGGATGTGTGATTCTAGCACTGTTACTAGTTCGTGACTTAATCGAACTCATGCTTGATTAACTTGCATTACATCTAACAAGTACGTACATGTATGATGCCTTCAAAGCACATTCAATCATGTTGAAAATATCAGAATGTAGAGTCCTAATATAACATGTCAAAGTCCACATTTAAAGCTTATGTTGTCATTAGTAAAGCTTGCTAATAAGGCCTAACATGTTCATGCTATCTACATACATATGTTATCATGTCTGACATGCATTACAAGGTCATATAATATGCTCAAAAAGTCAAAATGTATATATGGTCTTTACATATCAATATCAATCTTCAAAACTTGTATTTTTGTTAGAAAGGTGCACTAGTTGGGTTCACATGTTCCTATTGTATCACGGAACCTACATACATAAGTTAGCATGCATTTCATGTGTTTCTAAGTCATACTAACATGTCTCAAAAGTCAGAACCTAACTCTGGCGCTTATATATCAAAGTCCATTCTTAAAGCTCCTAAGTTCATTTCGAAAACCTAACGTTTTTTGTTAACCATATATGCTAGTATAATACAACATGTTTACATCGCCTTAATATATTCATATACATGTGTTACACAAGCTAGCATGCAATCTTAAGCCAAATCAAACCATTAGTACTTAGCAGAAAACAAGCATAATCAATTAACCATTCGTAGTGACCTGCGCAGCTGCGCTGCGCTGCGCCATAGTATTAAACCGGCGCAGCTGCGCCGTGTCTGGTTTGTATCAGGAGGCAACCGACAATGGCAGAAACTAGGCCAAACACAAAATTTTCTTCACCAGTTCGTATGAAATTAGTCATATAACTTTTGGACATGCTTATATGGTTATATAACACTTAGCCAAGCATTCTATATCCCAATTACACTTTAATTTGGCATGATCAAGAATCTATGAAATTGAAGTAACAGAAACAGGAAATGAAAATGAAGAACATGAAGCAATCTTATACCTCTGCTAGATAATTTAACTTGTTGCTACCTCACTCCCTTCTCAACTGATATTATATATGCTCTCAACTTATCAACACAAGCAAAATCTTAGCAAGAAAATTATGAAGAGAAAGGGCCATATATATAGCAAAATAAAAATCCAGACAAAGCCTTTTTCTTCCAAATCAAAACAACGGATTGAAAGATTACATGCTAGATAAGAGGGAGTTGGTAATTTGTTAGTGATCTCCACTATACTGCCCACTCCCTTCATGATCATGATGGCTAGAATGCTGAGTTTGAGAGAAGAGAGTAGGCTAGCTTCATGATGCATTTCACGTGTACAAGGATTGTGTTTGTCAATATGGGCCAAGCTTCTAAGTATCCGGCATTTTGCAACATGAAGTGTATTAACACTAAGGCCATATATACATATATCATACACTTAGGCTATTACATATATATTCATACTATATATTTAGATTATAATTAACATTATAATGTATGTCGCATGCTTAATATTTCAAGGTAGTAGATGTGATATGGCAATGTAACATACATATCATCCATGTACATTTATTAATACCGGATATAATTTACTCGGATATAATCACATCACATTATCTCCTTTATTAAATTTTATTATTCCATTAAATATATAAATAGTCATTAATTATTATTTATATTCATGATACACTATTTTAATGTATACTTACTCACATTGTCATATAGGTATTAATCATGTAGCTCACATAGTTTAATTAATCTTAATAAATGGTCCATATGTGTAATATATTCACATTGCATTATATAACATAGTTTATGTATACTTGCATGGTCACACCTAAGTGTTTCTCCACACTTTATATATTCAAGTATTGCACATTTACACATAGAAGTCAATATAATCTCATCATATTAATAACTTACTTATTTATTTTATTATTCATAATGTCAAATAAATAAATTATTCATCTCATTGATTAATTAACGATAATATTAATTAATCCATTCCTCATTGATAAATAATGAAATTATTAATTTCCACAACCATTGCTCATTTATCACGCACAATATATGAATATAAATCTTATTATATTATAGACACGTTGCTCATTATTATTATTATATTTCTTGCAATAATCACATATTATTAATTAATCACCATTAATATTCTATAATAATTATTCTATGATGACAATTAATATTCTACGATTAACAATTAATATAGATTAATTGTTCGCTCAAATTAATATAATCATTAATATTTCTCATCATTGTGTCACACAAGGCTTTCACGAGTTTATTATAAACTCCACCAATTTCTCAATTATTATAATTATTCATTTTTATATAATTGAATTAATTCATCTCATAACACAAAATCTTTTATATATGAATAAATATTCACTTCCATTAATATATTCATTTATTAATATATGGAAATTCTCGGGTATTACAAGAAGCTTAGAGAAGCTTTGACTTGCAATCAAGTTTTGTTCATGATTGAAATTAATTTTTCTGAATGTCAAAATTCTACTTGGGTATTTGATACTGGATGTAGTTCTCACATATGTAATACTATGCAAGGACTGGTCAGAAGTAGAAAGCTGAACAAAGATGAGGTTTTCCTACGAGTAAAAAATGAAGCAAAGGTTGCTGCATTAGCTGTAGGCACTTATTATTTAGCACTGCATACGGGCAAGTCCATTTATTTAAATAATTGTTATTTTGTTCTAAATATCATTAGAAACATTATTTCTATTTCTGTATTAGATATGGATGGATTTAAAATTATAATAAAGAACAACAGTTGTTCTATTTATAATAACAATGTTTTATATGGTGTTGGTATTTTGCGAAATGAACTTTACATATTTGACTTGCATGAAAATATATTTCAAATAGAAAAAATTAAGGAAAGAAAAAGAGATGATATTAATTATACCTATATGTGGCATTGTAGACTCGGTCATATCAATGAAACAAGATTATCCAATTTGCATAAGGATGGGCTCTTAGAGCTATCATATTATGAATCACATCCAACCTGTGAATCTTGTCTCTTGGGTAAAATGACTACATCTCCTTTTAGTGGAAAAGAAGAAAGAGCTACAGAGTTATTAGCGTTGGTTCACACAGACGTTTGTGGACCTATGACAACGAATGCATGGAGTGGATATTTTTATTTTATTACTTTCACTGATGATCACTCAAGATTTGGATATGTGTATTTAATGAAATACAAATCTGAATCATTTGAAAAGTTCAAAGAGTTCAGAAGTGAAGTAGAGAAACAAACTGACAAAAGTATTAAGATTCATTGATCAGATCGAGGTGGAGAATACTTAAACGGTGAGTTTCTCAATTATCTCAAAGATAATGGTATAATCTCATAATGGACTCCACCAGGTACACTACAGTTAAATGGAGTATCTGAAAGGAGAAATCGAACATTGTTGGACATGGTTCATTCCAAGATGAGTTTTACCGATCTTCCAATATCATTCTGGGGTCATGCCCTAGAAACGGCTACATATCTACTAAATAAGGTCCCCTTGAAATCCATCCCCAAGACTCCATATGAGATGTGGACAAGGAGGAAACCTGGTCTTAAGCATGTTAAGATTTGGGGATGTCCAGCTTATGTGAAAAGGCTTCAAAATGATAAGCTTGAGACAAGATCTGATAAGTGCACGTTCGTGGGATATCCTAAAGAAAGTTTGGGATACTATTTCTACAATCTTACTGAGCAAAAGGTGTTTGCTGCGAAACGCACTGCCTTCTTGGAAAGGGAGATTACCCTTGAAGGGGCTAGTGGGAGGAAAATAGATCTTGAATAAATTCAAGAACCACAAACCACTACAAATCAGTTGGATGAACCTGTCCAAGTAGAGACACCTACTGTACAACACCCTATTCGTAAATCTGGAAGAGTACCAAAGATACATGAAAGGTATGAATTCGTCATAGAGGATGACGATGAGGTACACGTTATGAATGATAATGATCCATTGAATTACGAACAGGCTATGAGTAATTAAGACTCAGAGAAATGGTAGATGACCATAAAATCTAAAATAGATCTTTGAAGCAATGCACAAGACCATTTGGATTTTACTTGCTATTACAAATTATTATTACTAGATCTAGCAAAGTAGACGTGGAGACACCCTTCCTCAAATATACATTATTAGAGGAGAATGTATGTATGATACAGCCAGATAGATTTGTTTCAATAGTTGAAGAAAATCATTTGTATGAGCTACAACAATCCATTTATGGATTAAAGCAAGCTTCTCATAGATGGAACATCCGTTTTGATGAGATAATCAAAGAGTTCAATTTTATCAAAACCGAGCATGAACCATGTGCGTACAAGAAGGTTAGTGGGAGTGCTGTTTCATTCCTTGTAATATATGTTGATGATATATTACTGATAGGGAATGACATTCCTATACTACAATCGATCAAAATAAAGTTGTCTAAACATTCTTCCATGAATGATTTGGGTAGAACATCCTATATTGGGGATATAAATTTGTATAGATAGATTTAAAAGGATATTCGTTTTAACCTAATGAACGTATATTCATTAGATGCTAAAGGCGTTTAGCATGACAAACTCCAAAAGGTGTCTCATGATGATGAGCCGTGGAGTGTATCTCTCTAAAATTCTCCTCAATAAAAGAGAGATCGCATGAGTTACTATCATGTATGCAATAAAATATACGAGACTTGATGTTGATCAGTCAGATTCTGTAGAAGATCACTGTAGGACAGTGATAAACATCCTAAAGTACTTAAGTGATACTAAGGATGTCATCATGACACATGATGGGTTTGAATTAAACTAGAGGACTAAATAGACTCAAGTTTTTAGATTAACCAAGACCACAATAAATCCACTATATGGTAAGTCGTTACCTTGAAAGGTGGTGCAGTGAATTGGAAAGGTTCCAAACAGCAAAAAGGTTGCTGGTTTAGTGACAAAGACAAAGGATATCAAAGGGTTATAAGTGAAGCTGCAAGTTGATGTTTCAGATGAAAATTTCATTACTGAACTAGGAATAGTTTCTAAGTCTCATCTTGAATCTAAACATGTGTTGCAACACTTTGATTAAAGAAATCATTGAAAGAGGAGACGTCACCTTGGAGTGTGTAAACTCCCAAAACAACATTGCAGATCCATTAATAAAGCTTTAACACAACATCAGTTTAATCGTCAGTTAGAGAAGATGGGCATGAAATACCATGGCGATTGGCTTTAGTGCAAGTGGGAGATTGAAAGTAGTATGTATACAAGCAAATCAGTTATGATGATAAAGCATATACTTTGTAAACGATCTTATTTATTTATTAATAAAAGTATTCATTTATTAAAGGTATTTAATTATCTACATGATGATGTTTTTATAATATGTAAATAACCCATAATTTTAAGCAATGCTTTTAGAATCATGATGTTGATCATGTTAATGAGATCTAAATTCTTAGAAAGCTTAAAACTAAAATAGTTCTCAATCGTTGGATTACTAAAAAGGGGATTAGTAAATTCGGATAGATTGGTACATATATTGCTTGCTCATTTGATGAGGATGATTGATTTCATGATCATTTGTGTGGAGACACTAAAGCAAGCATGCAGGTGCTTATTGGAGAATAAGTTCACTGAATGTGACTCGCTATGGAATACCTAATGGAGTTTTACTTACCTGTCAATAGGAATTCCTAATGTGATAGTAGTATAAGTGATCCTTGGACTTGAGATCATCATAGTATCTTGTATGTAATGAATTAAACTTTGACTTATTCCTTAAGACCCTTAGGGTATATCAAAGGGTATGCTTGGGTATAATGAGTTACATATGGAGATAATGAATGATCAATAAAGAATCTACCACTTCAAGTAAAAGAAGAGATATGTCCTATGTGATTCGTTAAATGACAACCCAGTTGTCCTTGGCCAAGGCAGAATGAAATTAGAAGGAGTTTCTAATTTGTATTATTTGGAGTAGTACATTTTCTAATCGAAATACATATAATTAAATAAAATAAGACTTGACAGTAGTTCCATGTCTTATATTTAATTGAGACATTGTATGGTGGAAGGATTGAATTGTACGGTAACTATTTACTCACATGTTATTTTATGATTAATATTAAAATCTATATTATCTGGAAAGTCGTTGATCGCTAGGGAGGTTTATCCCTATTGTAGAATAAATATTATTTATTTAAATAGATTATTAGTTTAATTTATTTATTTAAATAAGATTAGAATTGTTCTAATTGATTTATTCACAACCGATTTAATATGAAGAACTTAAAGGGTCACACCATAAAAGGAAGAATAATTATTTAAGAAGATAATGGAATAATCGTAATAATGTATTAAGTATAATTAATTTAATCTATGGTGATAGAATAAATTAAATAGCTTAATGTTTATTATTTAATATTTTAGAAATATTAATTAATAAGAGGAGTCTTATTAATATTATTATTATTATTATTATTTTAATCTCTGAAGGAGTTTAGGAATTAATTTAATATTAGTACTCTCATTTATTCCTAATAAGATTAGGAGATAAATTAATTAAATGAATTTAATTAATTATTTCCAATGTGGTGGAAAGCCTAAATTAATTAAAGGAGTTTAATTAATTAAATGAAACCCCATGTCTAATAGGATTAAAAGGGTTGACCAATATCTATATAAGAGAAGTATTATAATAGATATTAGATAATGCAATTTCAATTATTGTAGAGTACTCCTTTTCTGTAGTGTATAGAAAACTACAGTTTAGCCAACCGCCTTCTTTCTTGATAATTCCTCTTTTTTAGTGGACCACCTCTAGATGCTAAACACTTGGGTGGCTAACGTTGATCAAAAGAAGGAATCTAACTCAGAAATTTAAGGAAATCACGAAGAACAAGGAGTTGAACTCGTACCTGTGGAAGCTTCGTTCTACAAGGGTATGATTCCATAACTTCTTATTTATCTTTTTAAATTAATAATTTGCATAAAGGATGATTCGTGTAATGGTTTTGTAAAAATTTTAAACTTTAATATACCATGCTTCCGCTAAATTTTTTAATTTGATGCGCCATGATTTCGTAAAAACCCAACATGAGGGGGATAGCAAAAAGGAAAAAGAAAAGATCCTGTACGAAGGACGAGACCCATTTGCTAACATGCGTGTTCTCATACACTACGAGGGTGTGAATGATGATAACCCCAATAGTGATGAAGAGGATCAGATCCAAATTCCTCGCATCAAGAAAGAAAAAGGGGGCAGTTCAAAGAAAAACCCCCGCTCTGATCTAAAGGATGTCTTAGTCATCATCTAAGATGATGCAGACAAGCACAATTCCTTGATCCTCCCTATTCATGAGGATCTGACCTGGATAACTGGAGCAGCGTCCCTTGCCTCATTCAAAAAGGGTAAAAGGGCAGAGAGTTCGTCTACCCTGTAACATGGTTTCATTTACTGCTTATTTTGGTTGCACAGCTATAGCAGTAACTTTTGTCATGCTTCGCTAAATGCTTTGTATATTTAAGTAGTTTCATATATTAAAGCAAAATCATTTTGTTTTCAGGACTCCAAGATTAGATTTGTTTGTCCCTGCTGGTGAGATGCCAACCTATCAAAGTGACTACAACTTTGATGTAGAACTGAACTTCGACTTGATGGATATTGATCAAGAGGAGATAGATGACTATGAGGTGCCCGAGGAGATTAAAGAATGGGTTGAAGACAAACCCAAACCAAACCTCGACCAAACCACTACTGTCAATATCGAAACCCCAGAAAACCTCAAAGAAATCCAGATAGGCCTAGACCTCACCACAGATCAAAGAGTTGACCTGATTGAAATCCTAACACAGTTCTAGGATGTGTTTGCATGGTCGCATGAAGACATGATTGGCTTGCCTACTGACATTGTCATCCATTGACTTCCCATCAAAGATGAATTCAAGCCAGTCAAGCAGAAGCTCGGGCGATTGAAACCTGAATGGAGTCTAAAAGTTAAAGAAGAGGTTGTCAAACAATTCAAAGCCGGCATCATCATGGTATAAACATAATTGGAGTGGCTGTCGAACATAGTTCCCGTACCTAAGCCAGGAGGGAAGGTACGAGTATGCGTGGATTACCGGGATTTGAACAAAGCTTGCCTCAAAGATAATTTCCCGGTACCTTTCATCCACATCCTGATAGACAATACGACGCATTATGACATGTATTATTTTGTGGATTGCTTTGTTGGTTACCATCAAATCATCGTTGCTGAGGAGGACAGGGAGAAAATAGCTTTCATCATTCCCTGGGGAACCTTCTGTTATAGGCGATTGTCTTTTGACCTCATCAATGTCGGTGCCACGTATCAGCGAGCCATGATGGCCCTATTTCATGACATGATGCATAAGGAGATAGAGGTTTATGTGGATGTCATCATCGTCAAATCCCGGAAGGAAGACGATCACATCAACCATCTCAGAAAGCTGTTCAACAGGTTGCGTAAGTACAACCTCAAGCTGAACCCAGCCAAATGTGCTTTTGGCGTCAAATCAGGCAAGTTGTTGGGATTCCTAGTAAGCAATAGAGGCATTGAGATGAATCCTAACAAGATTAAAGCCATCACGGAGATGCCCGTACCACGAACAGAGAAGGAGATACGCGGGTTCCTGGGAAGGATCAATTTCATAAGCCGATTCATTTCCCAGCTCACGGCAACTTGTGAACCCATCTTCAAGCTACTAAAGAAGAATTCCTCCACGAAATGGAATGAGGATTGCCAAAAAGCCTTCCTTGCCATTAAAAAGCAGCTGATCGAAGCGCCTGTCTTGGTACCCCCGAGGGATGAAGTTCCTCTGTTTATGTACCTGTCCGTCAATACCAACGTAATGGGCTGTATATTGGGACAGAAAGATGATAGTAGCAAGGAAAGAGCTATCTACTACATGAGCAAAAGATTCAGCAGTGGTGAACAAAAATACACCCTAATCGAGAAGACATGTTGTGCGTTAGCATTGGCCGTTATGAGATTATAGCATTATCTGCATGGGCACACGACCTATTTCATATCCCATATGGATCCACTAAAATACGTATTCAACAAGTCGATGTTGAATTGTCGATAGTCCAAATGGAAGTTGATCCTCCAACAGTTCGACATTGTCTACGTGACTCAGTAGTCCATCAAAGGTCAAGGCATTGCAGATCAATTACTAGCCGAGGCACCATCAGGAGGGTTTGAACCTCTGGAAAATTATTTTTCGGATGATGGGATCATGAAAATTCAACAAATCCGACAAGAGAATACAGTCCAACCATAGAGAATGTATTTCGATGGAGCGATGAACATGGAAGGTGCCGGAGCCGGGGCAGTCATCATCTCTAGTATAGGAGAACAATATCATGTGGCTACCAAGTTGTAGTTTGACAACACCAACAACACAACTGAGTATGAAGGCTATATAATGGGGTTAAAATTAGGCCAATCCATGGGTGTCAAACATCTATTAGTCTTCGGAGATTCGGAGTTGGTTATCAGACAAACCACTGGGGCATATCACACCAAAGAACTGCATTTGCTGCCCTATCACCGGCAGGTCATAAACATATCCATGGGTTTTGAAGAGATAATTTTCATCCACATCCCTCGAGGTAGTAACAACTTTGCAGACGCATTAGCAACATTGCATCCCTTGATCAACATATCGGGTAGGAGGGGAATTCCTGACATCAAATTCACAAATCAGATGGCCCCAACATACGTGAATTACATTGGAGAAGTATCATATAACGCCCCCAAATTCGGGTCCCCAGACCTCGGACCTGGTACATTACGATACATCATTTCTCTAACTATTGCGGAAGATATAAACATAAATTGTTTATACAATAACTTATTACAACATAATCCCCAAGGTCTGTAACCTTAACTTAATACCTGCCTTCAATATCCTATACGACATACCATGTCATTTGCATTCAATACTATTACAAGTTTAACCTGCATCCAAATCCAATTCTAGAGTTTGTCTTTGTCTTTGCCTGTATCAGAAATTTCGTCTAAATCTGAAATGTTTATCATGATATAGCAAGGGTGAGCAACAAGTTTGCCCAGCAAGTTTAAGTTCAAATGAAGATATGTCATGATTGAAAAGAATAATAAGCAGCAAACTTTCAACAATATAAGAATTGTGAAAGAACATGAATCAATAATGATGAATTGCCAACAATGAACATGAATACATTCAACTAAACAATATGGTAATGAAGGTGATCAGCCTTTCATACCTGATGAACATGTACAATATGCATAACGTGCGAACCAATAAATCATAGATGTGACATAATCAACAACGATTAATCACGAACATGCTTTACAATAACAACTCAAGTTCGAGTTAGGAAACTTGCCTGTACCGTCGATTACTGCTATGCAATTTAAGTTAATCGCTTTATTGAAAAGACGTAACAGTTTTAAGATTGATCTTTCAATTAACATAACATACCTTATAAGTAAACTATTTAACATTTAAACACATAGTCAAATATTAGATAACCTTAACACTATACATACACAAGTGTAATCCTAGCACACATCGAGTCTTTAAAAGTATTCAATAAAGTATACTGAGTGATTTCCACAAACAACTAACAAATTAATTTTCGTCTAGTCTACACTATTTTCATAGTGAGTTAGATCGGTTAATAATTCGTAAATCCCTTCCCCATATGAAGGAGTCGTTTAGCCCAATTACTATACATCAACCATTAAAGGGTGTGATTGCACAACCTCAGACTTAACACTTACTCGTTCATTTATAAGTTATTATTATAACTCGGTAAACTGTTTACTATTCAAGAGACTTAATATCTCATTTCAGTAAGCTGAAACCAAATTATTTCTTTTTCCTGACATTTCAATTTTTATTTCAGCAAGATGAAATCAAAGTGTTTCCTATTCCTGACATTTCAGTTTCCATTTTAGCAAGCTGAAACCAAACTGTCTTCCTAACATTTTCAGTTTCCATTTTAGCAACCTGAAATGTTCATTTCAGGAAGCTAAAATTCTTTTTTCACGAAAATACCAAAAAAACTTATTATTTTTCTATCCTTTGGCCAATCATATATACATATAATCCATACACAAAAAGTATTTTTGTTGAATTTTTCAACTCCCTTAAGTATTTTTCAAAAATCAATTTCTAGTTAAATCCTTAACAAATTAGCTACCTTATGCTTAACTCCAGAAATTCCCAACTCTTCGCGGGATCTTATACATGTTAATGTGAGCTTCCAGTTAAAATTTCGTGGCCATCGGAGTTATACAACTCCGTTTATAGCAATTTCCGTCAGAAAAATACAAATATTGAAATAGTCATAACTTGCTCAATTTAAGTTGAAATGAGCTCATTTTCGGACACAAGCTACTTTATCTCATATATTTTAATTTCCCAAAAGATTGGAATTGTTTTCAAAAATTAAATGACCGAAACTACCCATACAATTTTCGGACAGCCTACTTTTCTTTAATTTTCAAATTTTGCTTCTTCTCCTAAAAACAGTCCACACGGAAATATACATAGAAATTTTTAGCGATTCCACATGGAAAAGTTAGAGGACTTATATATCTAGTTCCAAAAATTGACCACACTCAAAAATTCAAAATAGAATGAGAGATATGATCATTTCCATTTGATACTTCGTTTTTATAAAAATTTGATTTTCAATACTTAGTGATTTTTATGAAATCTTCCATATCCTCATCTAATAACCAACATAATCCATCATCAATCATCATAACACAAAATAATACCAAATATATTCACGGATATATCATGATCCATGATCTATTTCACCAAATAATCATCAAAAACAAGATAAACACAATCGAGCTAAGAAAATTTAGGGTTTTCGTACTTTTGAAAACTTATTTCCCATTTCTTAGTTTAGATATAACTTTTGATCCATAAAAGGGTTAGATCTAAAATTGAAATACTATTGAACACAAATATCCAAGGTTTTTGAGCCTCAAAATCATAGCTTCTCAAAAATCAAAACTCAAATCAAACCAAAAAGATATTAGACTATAAAAGTAGTAATTGTTTATACCTTAGCTAGTTCTTCCTCTTCTTCTTCCTATGTTTTCTTAGGAAACTATGAAACACTAAAATTCTCCCTCTCTTTCCTCTCCTTGAGGTGGCCGAACCCACCCCCCCTTCTTTCTTTCTTTTTTGTTTTCTCTTTCTTATCTCTTCCTTCCCTTTTTCTTCTCCTTATCCGGCCAAGTGTCCCTCCTAATCTCCACAATATCTATCCTTCTTCTCTCTCACAATCATTACAAGAGTTGCTTGTAAGAAATAGCAAATGGGTTGGCACCATAAGGAATGTGACACCTAAAAAGGCAACTACCAACCAAAGTGAGCATTACTTATTACATACTCCTCCTCTACTCCATTCCACCAATTTCGTCCAAGTGGCCTATTTTATCTCCACTCAATCTTTCCTTGCTCTCTCATAATTATTGAAGAGGTTTCTTGGAAGAAACAATAAAGTGTTGTCTCCATTAAAAACATGCCACCTACATGAGAGTGGGTGAACCGCTAAAGTGGATAATCATTAAATTCATCCCCTCTCTCCTTCTCATGTATATCCGACCACTTGGCCATTCTTAACTCCACTTTTGTTTTTATTATACACTTTGATTAATGACTAAACTAACCTTCCACATGTGGGCTTTAAGCTTGGGCTTGAAATTAATTCCTTTGGGCTTGCACTTTTTCTTAATTTCACTTACTAAATAAAATGGGCTTGGGCTTCCACCATTAATTAAATTGTGACACCATAATATTTTGTCCCACACTTGATATATTGGGCTAGCTTAACAACTTAATTGCTATGAATCAAATTATCTATAAGTCCAATGCTTAATAGAATAATTGGGCTACACAAATAATTCATTGGGCCACGAAATCAACATAGTTTCATACTCTTAATTTTTATCCATTCTCCATCATTTAATTAGGGTTTCATTACACACCTTTGTAAATAAATTTGTTACACATAAATCTTTAATTCCATAACCCAATTAGACTTGCTTTACTTAGGTTATTAAATCAATTATTTAAGATGTACAAAATAAATCTCTTAGTGTATTTAATTACTCTACCTAACATATATATTAGGTTATATTTCATTATTCTTATTCAAATAGTAAACCTTATAGGTTCTTCTTAAAAATTTTAAATCCACCAAAATCCTTCACAAAAATGTCAAATCCATACACTTATTTTCTGTCTAGGTCTATTATTTAACCTTAATTTAATCATTTAAGATTTTAATAAATTGTCTAAATTCTCGAGTTGTCACATTGACCCCTTCTTCTAAGAATTTCTTCCCCAAAATTTTTCTTACACATTACACCTTTCATACTCATCACCACATGCTACCCAAAACATCACTCACCAGAGTTAAAATTTTCAAATCATGCTGAGGAGTCATATAGACTACGAACTTTTATTTTCAAAAAAGGTTATACAGAAATTCATCCGCTAACCGTCATGAGTTACGGACACAGAGGGTAATTAGCCCGTTATGCCCTGTACTTATTCAGTACTGCTGGTTGGAACAATTTTTCCCCGTTCCTCTTATCCGTCTTAGGCGCATAAAATTTTTCCAAATTTTGGGATGCTTACCTCAGTCTTATCGGATTCAGCACCAAAAAAATTTAATTTGGGAAAATTTTCAAAAAACGCTCAGAATTTTCATAAACGTTGGTCTAGCTAAATAAAATAGCTTAGACTCATACCAATAATTCAATTTCAATTGAAATATTTATGTATAGCTAAACCCCGTTGGCAATTAATTATAAAAAAATATTTTGAAAATGACGTCATGATACCGTACTGTATTTACAGCCCGTTTGAGGATTCCGTTATTGTGTGACTTTGTTATAACACATCATACAATAGTGGGACAACGATTTTTAGATCGAATTCAACACTAAGTATTCCTGTATTTACAACTTCATCAACTTTTTATCATCTCTGCACCAAGTTACATGATACATCAATGATAAATAAAACACATTTTGATATTTCAAATCATTGTCGTCTAGCCAAAATAATTAGCATAGACTATTCTTTAAATGGTTCAAAAATTATTGTAAATCAGTTTTATCATCTCAACAGGTAACGATGTGTCAGTGTCCCAAAGTCCACACATACACACTAGTCGTCAGGATTTGAGAATAAAAATTCATTTTTAAAAGGCACATAATGCGTATTTAACTTGATGTCAAAAATTTCGAAGTCTAGCATAGCTAGAAGATTTAGAATACCTACGCTTCCAGTAATGATCCATTGCTTAATCAGTCTATTTATTCCTATTATCCTTAATACTCCATTCACACTTAATTATACCTAGTTCATCAAACTTACCACACGTTATGAGTTCAGGAACTTTTCACAATCATATGAGTTTAAGAACTTGTCCTAGACAGACCATTGGCGTCCATTCGCTGAGGGGTTCAAAATATTTCATATAATTATGAGTCACAAACTTACCATAAGTATGTGTTTTAAGAACTCGTAACTTAACATTATATCCTCTACCTATACTCTATCTATCTGTTATACACATGAGAAAAGAATTACCTTCTCGACATATATATAGCAAATAGCGCGATACAAATATTTCAATGATTATCACTATCAGAAACTAAGTGGTCGTCAAACCAAACGCAATCCCCTGCCCATACAAAGAATTGGTCAACTCGACCTCTAATCAATATAGGAAGCTAAGCGGTTTTTACACCAAGGACAAATTCCCTGTCCATACAAAGAATTATTCAACTTAACCACTATATCGATCAGGAAGCTAAGCGGTTCTAAAACCAAGTACAAATTCCCCGCCCATACAAGGAATTATACAACTTAGCTGCTAACATGAGTCCTCAATTGAAATCTCCACTTAATATCCTAGCCCCATTCTTTCTCCATACGAATTGTGTTCAATCCGTATTGCATTAACCCCAACCCTTTTTCTGAGTTGGCACAATACCAATTCATAGTACAACTAACACACAGCAACTTTGCCATAAAATTTTTAATCATTCGATTGATCCTTCTCCCTGCTATGACCTTATCAGATCACGGTGTGATCTCATCATATATATTACGATTCATTCCTATGTTACGATCGTTTTGTTATATGATTTTCTTATCCCATACTTTTAGTCTTTTAGACACTATCTATTCATTACTACTGTTCATCTTTATTATCAGAGTTAGGTAATTCAGGATCTTTTATAATTTATCGAGATTCGTCTTTGAATCTTATCAACGCACTAACTTTATTTGAGTTAGTTCTTATCCTTATCTCACTGCGGTTAATAGCCTAAGGAAACCCTACCAAAGGTTTATCACCTACAGCTCTGATACCAACTACAACGCCCCCAAATCCGGGCCCCTAGACCTCGGACCTGGTACGTTACGATACATCATTTCTCTAACTATTGCGGAAGATATAAACATAAATTGTTTATACAATAACTTATTATAACATAATCCCCAAGGTCTGTAACCTTAACGTAATACATGCCTTCAATATCCTATACAATATACCATATCATTTGCATTCAATACTATTACAAGTTTAACCTGCATCCAAATCCAATTCTGGAGTTTATCTTTGTCTTTGCCTGTATCCGAAGTTTCGTCTAAATCTAAAATGTTTATTATGATATAGCAAAGGTGAGCAACAAGTTTGCCCAACAAGTTTAAGTTCAAATGAAGATATATCATGATTGAAAAAATAATAAGCTGCAAACTTTCAACAATATAAGCATTGTGAAAGAACATGAATCAATAATGATGAATAGCCAACAATGAACATGAATAAATTCAACTGAACAATATGGTAATGAAGGTGATCAGCCTTTCATACCTGATGAACATATACAATATGCACAACGAGCGAATCAATAAATCATATATGTGACATAATCAATAATGATTAATCACAAACATGCTTTACAATAACAACTCAAGTTCGAGTTAGGAAACTTGCCTGTACCGTCGATTACTGCTACACAATTTAAGTTAATCGCTTTATTGAAAAGACGTAACAGTTTTAAGATTGATCTTTCAATTAGCATAACATACCTTATAAGTAAACTATTTAACATTTAAATACATAGTCAAATATTAGATAACCTTAACACTATACATACACAAGTCTAATCCTAGCACACATCGAGTCTTTATTATTATTCAATATAGTATACTGAGTGGTTTCCCACAAACAACTAACAAATTAATTTCTGTCTAGTCTACACTATTTTCATAGTGAGTTAGATCGGTTACTATTTCGTAGATCCCTTACCCATACGAAAGAGTCGTTTAGCCCAGCTACTATACATTAACCATTAAAGGGTATGATTGCACAACCTTAGACTTAACACTTACTCGTTCATTTATAAGTTATTATTATAACTCGGTAAACTATTTACTACTCAAGAGACTTAATATCTCATTTCAGTAAGCTGAAACCAAACTGTTTTCTTTTCTTGACATTTCAGTTTCTATTTCAGCAAGCTGAAACCAAACTATTTCCTATTCCTGACATTTCAGTTTCCATTTCAGCAAGCTGAAACCAAACTGTCTTCCTAACATTTTTAGTTTCCATTTCAACAACCTGAAATGTTTATTTCAGAAAGCTAAAATTCCTTTTTCAAGAAAATACCAAAATAACTTATTATTTTCCTATCCTTTGGCCAATCATAATACATATATTCCATAAAACAAAAAGTATTTTTTTGAAAATTTTCAACTCCCTTAAGTATTTTTCAAAAATCCATTTCTTGTTAAATCCTTAACAAATTAGCTACCTTACGCTTAACTATAGAAATTCCCAACTCCTGGCGAGATCTTATACATGTTAACGTGAGCTTCCAATTTAAATTTCGTGGCCATCGGAGTTATAAACTCCGGTTATAGCGATTTTCGTCGGAAAAATATAAATATTGAAATAGTCATAACTTGCTCAATTTAAGTCGAAATGAGTTCATTTTCGAACACAAGCTACTTTATCTCATATATTTTAACGTCCCAAAAGATTGAATTGTTTTTCAAAAATTAAATGCCCAAAACTACCCATACAATTTCCTGACAGCCTACTTTACTTCAATTTTAAGATTTTGCTTCTTTTCCTAAAAACTGTCCACACGGAAATCTACATGGAATTTTTCAGCGATTCCACTTGAAAAAGTTAGAAGATTTATATATCTAACTCCAGAAATTGACCACACTCAAAAATTCAAAATAGAATGAGAGATATGGTAATTTCCATTTGGTACTTCATTTTTATAAAAATCTGATTTTCAATACTTAGTGATTTTTATGAAATCTTCCATATCCTCACCTAATAACCAACATAATTCATCATCAATCATCATAACACAAACTAATACCAAATATATTCTTGGATCTATCATGATCCATGATCTAGTTCACCAAATAATCATCAAACACAATCAAGCTAAGAAAATTTAGGGTTTTCTTACTTTTGAAAACTTATTTCTCATTTCTTAGTTTAGATCTAACTTTTGATCCATAAAAGGGTTAGATCTAAACTTAAAATACTATTAAACACATATATCCAAGGTTTTTGAGCCTCAAAATCATAACTTCTCAAAAATCAAAACTCAAATCAAACCAAAAAAATATTAGACTATAAAAGTAGAAATTGTTTATACCTTAGCTAGTTCTTCCTCTTCTTCTTCCTATGTTTGCTTAGGAAACTATGAAACACTAAAATTCTCCTTCTCTTTCCTCTCCTTGAGGTGGCCGAACCCACCCCCCCTTTTTTCTTTTTTTTTTGTTCTCTCTTTCTTATCTCTTCCTTCCCTTTTTCTTCTCCTTATCCGGCCAAGTGTCCCTCCTAATCTCCACAATATCTATCCTTCTTCTCTCTCACAATCATTACAAGAGTTGCTTGTAAGAAATAGAAAATGGGTTGGCACCATAAGGAATGTGACACCTAAAAAGGCAACTACCAACTAAACTGAGCATTACTTATTACATACTCCTCCTCTACTCCACTCCACCAATTTCGGCCAAGTGACCTATTTTATCTCCACTCAATCTTTTCTTGCTCTCTCATAATTATTGAAGAGGTTGCTTGGAAGAAACAACAAAGTGTTGTCTTCATTAAAACCATGCCACCTACATAAGAGTGGGTGAACCACTAAAGTGGATAATCATTATATTCATCCCCTCTCTCCTTCTCATGTATATCCGGCCACTTGGCCATTCTTAACTCCACTTTTGTTTTTATTATACACTTTGATTAATGACTAAACTAACCTTCCACAAGTGGGCTTTAAGCTTGGGCTTGAAATTAATTCCTTTGGACTTGCACTTTTTCTTAATTTCACTTACTAAATAAAATGGGCTTGGGCTTCCACCATTAATTAAATTATGCCACCATAATATTTGTCCTATACTTGATATATATTGGGCTAGCTTAACAACTTAATTGCTATTAAATCAAATTATCTATAAGTCCAATGCTTAATAGAATAATTGGGCTACACAAATAATTCATTGGGCCACAAAATCAACTTAGTTTCATACTCTTAATTTTTATCCATTCCCCATCATTTAATTAGGGTTTCATTACACACCTTTGTAAATAAATTTGTTACACATAAATCTTTAATTCCATAACCCAATTAGACTTGTTTTACTTAGGTTATAAAATCAATTATTTAAGATGTACAAAATAAATCTCTTAGAGTATTTAATTACTCTACCTAACATATATATTAGGTTATATTTCTTTATTCTTATTCAAATAGTAAACCCTATAGGTTCTTCTTAAAAATTTTAAATCCACCAAAATCCTTCACATAAATGTCAAATCCATACACTTATTTTTTGTCTAGGTCTATTATTTAACCTTAATTTAATCATTTAAGATTTTAATAAATTGTCGAAATTCACAGGTTGTCACATATCAGATGAGATACCTCCTATCAATCAACCTTGGTATAAAGACATCAAGGAATATCTCCGAGATGGATCTACACCCGCTGGGGCAAGCCAAGTCGAACGAAAGAGGAATCACAAGATGGCTATGAAGTTCTATCTAAGCAGAAACGCACTTTACAAGAAGGATGCTGGAATAAGCCTCTTAAGATGCCTCGATAAAGAGCAAGCTTAAAGATTAATGGATGAAGTCCACGGTGGAGTCTGTGGTTCACACATGAGCGGTCATTTACTGGCCAAGAAAATATTGAGAACCGGGCATTATTGGATCTCTCTTAAAGCTGACTGTGACGATCACGTCAGGAGATGCTATCAATGCCAAGTCCATGGAAATGCTATTCACGCTCCACCAAATGAGCTGCACAATATGAGTTCGCCATGGCCTTTCTCCATGTGGGGAATGGATGTGATCGAGTCAGTAGAACCCAAAGCCAGCAACGATCATCGTTTCATCTTCACTATGATCGTTTACTTTACCAAGTGGGTTGAAACGACATCTTTTCGCATTGTCACCCAGGAGGTAATAATTAGTTTCATCAGAAATAATGTCGTATGTCGATATGGACAACCGGAGGTGATAATCTCAGACACTGCCAAGAACTTAAACAATCAGATGATGAGAGACTTATGCAGCAAGTTTCATATCAAGCATCTCAATTTCGTCATCTACCGACCCAAGATGAATGGTTCTGTCGAAGCGGCCAATAAGAACATTAAGAAGATTATGTAGAAAATGTCCACCAATCACAAAGGATGGCCTGACCTGTTACCTCTGACTCTGTTATCATACAAGACGTCAATGCATACCTCTACTGGGGCTACCTCCTATTCATTGGTCTATGGCATGGAAGCAGTACCTCCTATAGAAGTTGAAATGGAGTCCTTGCGAGTGTTAATAGACACATAGGTTGGAGAAGATCAGTGGTTGCAAGAGCGGTACCACCAGCTGTCCCTTATGATGAAAAGAGGGCTACAACCATTTTCCACTGGCAGTTATATCAGCAAAGGATTGCTCGATCATACAAGAAGAAAGTTTGAATTTGGTAATTCAAAGAAAACGACCTAGTGCTGAAGAAAGTTTTTGGCCAATCAAGACAAAGCTAAAGGAAAGTTTTCCCCAAATTGGGAAAGTCCTTTCATTGTCAAATAAGTGTTGACAGGAGGAGCTATCAGATTGCAAGAGATGGACGGGAGCGAATTTTCCCAACTCAGACACCATCAAAAGGTACTATGTCTGAAACAAATGCCAGCCATCTTCCTGGTCCTGCAAATCAGTCAAATCAGTTTTGATTTTCAATAGAAGATCAAACTATGAATGACCTAATCTCACTCAACCCGGAAGTACGTAGACAGTCATTCCTGGTGCGGTCAAACTAAACAAAAAATTCAAAAACCTATTATACAAAACTCAAAAGAGAAATTTCTCAAACCTCTCACACAAAAATCGAACTACGAATGACCTGATCACCCTCAGCCCGGGAGTTTGTAGGAAGCCATTCACGGTGCGGTATGACCTTAAAAAAATAAAAAACCAATAAAAACTAGTCCCAAGACATCGAAACCTTGTATAACCCAAATTCTATTAAGCTTCCCTCGTCAACAGGCCTGTCTGAGATATTTTCCGACATCTCACTGTCAATCCATCAAGGAGAAGCTCGTAATACATCAACAACAGCAAGTCATGAAGGAAGTGGTAATCACTCAGCAATGATAATACATATCTAATAGGGAAGTGAATCAAAATATATTTCTCTGATATATAATACTGTTCGATATATACATGGTGTCCTGTACTTGACAAAAATGGCTGATCTAGTATGTGTAAGGAAAATAAAGCTAGTATATGGACCTATGGATAAGCGGGATAGCAATGCCAATATGGCATCTCTCTTTGAAGATGGAGGAGCAGTTGCAAGTGACATACTGTCAGCCTCCATATGAGCAAGGACATCCATTGCCATCTGCATGGTGTTGCTATGGTCATCTATAAAAGCACTCATCTCTCCAACCAGAATATCTGTATATGACTTGATGGCTGTGCTATCAGCAATATATACATCTCTGGTGGCTATGGCCTCGTCCCTCTCCACAAAAGCAGCATCCCTGGCAATCAAAACCTCATTAAAGGCTGCATCTCTGACAGATCGAATCTCGTCTCTCTCAACCAATGCTGCATCCCGAGTGACCTGAGCCTCGTCTCTAGCAGCGAAGGTTGTGTCTCTGCCAGAAAGGGCTGTCAACATCAATGCCCTAGCCTGATCTTTGTCGAAGGTCATCCAAGCTAGTGCATCAGTAACAACTGGATCAATCCTGACCGAAATGATCGCATAACTAAGGCCGCTTTCAAACCAGTGAAATGATCTCCTTAGTGACTACTATATGTCGTAGACCTGACATACGCATGAATGGTCTCATCATGTCGCTGATAGCTGTGCGAGCGCAAGGCAGGTCCAGCGCTAAACTTGTAAGCCTTTCATACTCCTCCAATGTCGGAGTCAACTCATGCCGCCCAATGCGAAAAACCTGCCAATCAGGTATCTAGTAGGATAGAATACCATCTATAAATCCGTATGGAACTTGGAAATCTAAAAAGGCCAGGGAATTCCCCATCATCCGATCTAATTTCCCTCTGGCTGGGAAGGGTAGACTATCGTACCACGACCTCAATAAGGATGCTACCAAAGATTGTGGGGAATGCTCGATGCGGCTAATCGTCGATGACGATATCTGTATCATCGTATCACAAGACCATCCAGGGGTCAAATCTAAACTCATCTATCTATGTGCAAATCCATAACATAATATATGTATAATGACAATGATAAAATATGATGCAATAGATAGAAAATATCATGCATATCTAGAATAAACTATCTACTACAAGCATCATCTATGTCTGCTCGTACAATCCAAAATAAAAAGTAGCGGGAGATGGGGCACAACCGCCCAACTTTTAACAGAGACCTATCAAAATAGGGCACAGTCGCCCAATATCTAAACAAGGGACTATCAAAAGATATTGCGAGGGAAGCTATCAAAAGAGATCCAAAATATCTACATCCAAGCTATCAACCTGCTCCAGCTCCTCTTGAGACACAAAGTCTCGGCCAATGAGAAGGTTCGGTCGATATAAGGGAGGATCAGCACAGACAAAACTGTTGGAAAATGGACCTGTGGAAGGGCCCGTTGTAGAGCTGGAAGGAGCAAAAGAATTTGCCTCGGATGGCTCTCGGCCAAGATACCTGATAAACAAATGTGCCCTCTCCAACTGCTGGGTAAATCCTGTGATCTGATCTATATGAGTCAGATCCCGAAAGCTAGCTATCCAGTCTGTCATCATCATAGACCCAGGCACCATATCTTCCATGAATTGGATAGCATGAGTCTGAGCCCCAATAATGCGAGGACTGCACCAGCTATGAAACGCCTGCTGGCTGTAAGGACCTCTAACAGGGTGAAGCCATCTGCACCCACCATAGGAATGTCTGTGAGTTGCTGAGCTAAAGGCCAGTGATGCCAAGCAGGAGGAATAGAGGGAATACGAATCTCCACCGTGATGCTCCAAATATCACGCTCTCTTAAATAGAGCTCCCAACCTCCCTCTATCAAAAATGGGACTCTACGAGTGGATAATGCAAACTCCTGGCCAGTGGGAAAGTCACCCTCAAACTCGACTGTCAAAAAGTATGAGGTATATGGGACCCACGAGATTGATCCGGCCGTCAATAGCTCAAGTTGCAGGTGGGAGTGGGTGAATCCCTTAGCTATAGGGACCTCCGTCAAAGTGGAGTGGTGCCAGCACCGTCCCTGAGGATAGCTCTCCAGGCCTAAAGTAGTGGCGAGACGTAAGCAAGGAAGCCTCTCATATGCCCAAAACTGGCCATACAAATATCAAAAGTCCTCAGTGATAAAGACTGACATATATAAATGATGCAATCAAAAAGGTACAAGAGAGATGTACTGACCAACAGGAATGGGTAAAACCCTAACCAAGCCTCTGTCACACCCTCCGAGCGTATACGCATCCCTCGGAGGAAATAGGCAAAGGTATAGGTAACCCAATCAAAATAACTAAGGCGCTCCACATGTCGTGTGACACTGACTAGGGTGAAGGACATCGTCGAAGAGTTGTTCACATGGAAACAACCCCTGATGATCACCAAAAATAGTCGCCTCAGGATACGATCTCTAACCTTCTGATCATCAGGCAGAGGCTCGGTCAAATCCCCACTCTGGGCATCTACGCTCAAGGGACCAGAACGGACTGTTCGACCCTTGATGGCCGTTGCAGGAACTCCCAAGAGGGAACAAACGGCAGTAGGTGAAATGTCAGCCACAACAAGCACTGGCTCATCTTTGAACTTTATCCCGGTGATGAACCTCCAGTCTATAGGCGTCATCATCACCTCACAATCCAGCAAATGGAGAGACTGAGTCTGGTGGAACCAGCACTAAGATAAAACCCTCAGATAACTCCAGAGGCAACGACGACGAGGGATAGAAAAGAATGCCTGAAACCCCCATGTATTTACAATGGCCCTGTAATCTGGATATAGAGTGTGGTACATAGAATGCACATTAAACCAACTCCCTCTGGGCTGCGTAAAGCTGAGAACCTACATCAGAAGGACAACCCATATCAAACCTATGCCCTGAAATGGTAAAAGAAAGAAAGAAAGAAAATCAAAAAGTGAAACTTCAATCACCTCATTGAAATTAAGAAATCTCGATGGATAACGCCTCAAATCTCCCAACAGCTCCTGAAGTGGCACCACTATACCTGGAAGCTCCGTACGTGGAGCTTGCGCTGGGGAGGAATCAACAAATGGAGCCTCCACATCATCCACATCAACTAGCGGATCAACTAGGATAGGACGTATCACTGACTCAGCCAATCTACGAGGAGGTCGGGCTGGCCGTGGCTGAGGAACATCGAAGACTCTCCTCCATCTAACTCCTGGGATGACCGTGCTAGCACTGTCGGGTCTATTTGGCTCCATAACCAGGACAAAGTCTCCAAATCACCTCAGAAAGGGTGAGGTAAGCCAAAAACCTGTGGCTTATTAATTTAAATCAGTATTTTATGCATTTCTAAGTCCTAAAACATGCATGGGTTAATAAAAATCCCCAATAGAGTCAAAATTGCATGTTTATTAAAGGCTTAGGCTTTTGAAAAAATTTCACCAGAGTCTCCTTTGTAAAATAGACTGTCTGCATGCATATAGGCATGTCTAGGTGGCCATTCAGTAGCACACCTACCCAAAAATAGAAACATTTCATATTTATAAAAAAATAAAAAATAAACTTCATATGGAAGCTAAATTACCATGGACATTTTTAGTTGAAAATCAAGGCTCGCTAGGCCTCAAAAAGGATGAGAAAACTGATCAAAAAGGGCGTCAATTGACTGTCTCAGAATTCAAATTTTCTTACATCAAAACGTGCATCACAGTAAAATATGCATACTTATGAAGTCGAATTTTTTTTATCAAGTCATATAAACATACATTTTTGTTACATTGCGTTCAAAAGCACCCTATGTGGTTTACACAATTCTACTGGTTAAAACAGGAAAAGAAAGGATGTAAACGTTACCTGAGATGTGCAGAACGTGTGTGCGCTGACAAAATCTAAAAAAACAGCCCTAACTCCGTATATTTGAAAAAGAAAATTGAATTTCTATCGAAACTCAAAACTAAAAATGAATCTAAGAGCCCGCTACTGCCCATTTTAAACTCACAGGAGGGAGCGGGCCCACCTGCGGCTGCAACACCTCTACCCGTGGCTCCCTAGGGTGGGCCCCACCCCCTCCGGCTCGTTCTAGTTTGGGTGGAAATGAAGTTTAAAATAACTAAAAAGTTAAATTTGAAAAAATATTGCTACGCGATTGAGCGGATTGTCTTGAAATTCTGCGTATGAGCGGCAAATTCCTGACGGAAAGAAGAACTGCATGTAAGCCATTAGTTATTGTCCCGAAGGGATATCCGTGGATCAATGATGAGAACTGCTGAAAAACTGCGAAAAACTGTTGAACATTGCAGCTGTTAGAGCATCGGGTAGATCCAAAGATATGAACGGCATGTTCTGACTGTATCACGGGATCTAAACTGATCTGAGGGTGTGTTTTGTCAGGAAGAGTAACCCCACGTTGAGATTGATCATATTTGACATCTCAATCGTTGGCACAAGCCCAACGAAGCATCGGGAACGGTTCGATGACATCAACCGTTGAAGGTTACTTTAGCAAAGGTCAGATTGGCTGACATCTCAGCTGTTAGCACAACCCCAACGAAGCATCGAGAATGGTCCGGTGACATCAACCGTTGAAGTCTACTTCAGCGAAGGTCAGATTGTCTGATATCTCATCCGTTGGCACATCCCTAGCGAAGCATTGGGAACGAACCGGTAACATTCAGCCGTTGAAGGCTACTTTAGTGAAGGTCAGATTGCCTGACATCTCAGCCATTGGCACAACTCCAGCGAAGCATCGGGAACGATCTGGTGACATCAACCGTTGAAGGCTACTTTAGTGAGGGTCAGATTGCTTGATATTATAAGCCGTTGGCACAACCCCAGCGAAGCATCAGGAACGAACCGGTGACATTCAGCCGTTAAAGGCTACTTCAGGGAAGGTCAGATTGCCTGATAGTTCAGCCGTTGGTGACATCTCCGACGAAGCATTGGGAATGAGCCGGTGGTAAAAACAGTATATCAGTTTATCCCCACAGAGAAGAGATGATGGAATCTGTTATATATATCCCTAGAGGGAACATTAGAAAAAATCGGTGGTGATCAAAACTCTGCAAGCTACTATTTGAGTAGGAATAGACTCAAGATCAGTCGACATGCGTAGCTTGCAAGTCGGGCAGGTATCCATCAGAGCATCGACATAGATCAAACAATAATCCAAACCGTTGGAAACAACTCCACGTAACATCGGGATAGGTCCGACGACGTGAACCGATGAGAGCCACCGTCAGGATAGGTATCAGTAATCTACAATGAGGTAACTCCTCATAACAGAATATCCCCCACAGAGAAAAAAGTTAGAAATCCTATTTGAAGGCTAAGAGTGTTGACGACAACCCCAATGTCGAGTTCAGAGAGGTCCAAAGGCATCAAGCCAAGAAAAGATCTTCACCAAGGGTTATCACATATAACGTTATCCCCTGCAAAAAATAACGTAATCATTTGGTGATAACCCTACTCCCTCGAAGGTATCTAACATTCATAACATACCAGGCCATATGTTGCATTACATTTGAATCTATCATATTTCCAGTGTCTAGCAATCTTTATCTTGTCTAAGCCATTACATTGAATGAACATGATAAAAAGAGGCATCTGTAGACACTCAAAATTTTGCATTTCGGTTATAGACACTCAAAATTTTGTGTTCTTGTTACTAACCCTGAAGGAGGGTAAAATTATCTTTTTATCCCCGGTCTCAATACCAGGATGCCAAATCTGCCCCGGTCTCAATACCGAGATGTCAACTCAGCCCCGATATCAATACTGGGATGTCAACTCTGCCCCGGTCTCAATATCGGGATGTCAACTCAGCCCCGATCTCAATACCAAAATGTCAACTCAGCCCCGGCCTCATTACCGGGATGTTAACTTAGCCCCGGTTTCAATACTGGGATGTCAACTCAGCCCCAGTCTCAATACTGGGATGTCAACTCAGCCCTCGTCTCAATACCGGGATGTCAACTAAGCCTCAAACTCAATACCAGGATGTTAACTCAACCCCGGTCACATCCTGGGAGGTACAGGTCAACCTCGATCACAACCCGGGAGGTACAGGTCAACCCCGATCACAACCTGGGAGGTACAAGTTAGCCCTGGTCATAACCCGGGAGGTACAGGTCAGCCCCGCTCATAACCCGGGAGGTACAGGTCAGCCCCAGTCATAACCCGAGAGGTACAAGTCAGCCCCGCTCACAACCCGGGAGGTACAGGTCAACCCCGGTCACAAACCAGAAGGTACAGGTCAACCCCAATCTCAAACTAGAATGTACAGGTCAACCCCAGTCTCAACCCGGGAGGAACAGGTCAGCCCCGGTCTCAACTCGGAAGGAACATGTCAGCTCCAGTTATAACCTGGAAGGTCAGATTAAACCCCAGTCACAACTCGGGAGGCCAAATTAACTTCGGAGACAACCCTAAAGCATCACATCATCCCCAGAGAGAACCTTTGGGAAATCAAGTCAACCTCGGAGACAACCATGAGGACAAACATAATCGACTGGGATCAAAACCTCTGAAACAACCTCGGGAAATCAGCCGAAGACCGTGCTAGTACAGGAAACAACCCCTGGAGGGGCAAAATGATCATTTTACCAACTTGAAGCTAATTTGGTCAAAATCATGCCAAAGTGATGCCATCAGGGTCAGAAAGAACCATAACATTAATTAGGAGTGGAAACAACGTAAGACACTAAACGGATAAATTGTAGGGAAAATAAGACCCGGTTATGAACCCATATTCTTTGACTCAAAAAATGTTTAGTCCTATGTCATTGCGATGCGCTCGGCGAGGGCTTTTTGGAAAGGTATATCACACCTCAAACGGACGCTCCGATCAAAAGTTAAAAAGTTTTGAATCTGACCTCACGTTGCTCGGAGTGCATGTAGTTCGAGGCGACGGGACCCACCACCCAGGCCCTGCCACATGGGGCCACAAGTAGACCCGCGGCTGCTTCTGGTAAAGTTTCTTCCATCGGGTCTATAAATATAAGTGCAACCCCATGCCAAAATTAATTCAGAAATGCTCTGAAACTCTGCCAATTCTATTTCCTAGCCCTACTTCCAGTACTCCAAACCCAAATTTTATTACTCTAACACGTAGATATACTCATATACTACCACATATCAAAAATTAATTAGTGGAAACGCCCGTTTGAAGCTTATCAAGTGGCGAAAAGCCCGTGAAGCAGTCCATTGTGAGTATTTTTACGATCAGGAAGTTCATACTACTTCATTGCATATTTGTACACTTTCACGTTAAGTTTTATTTTCTGATTATGCTCGGAACTCAGTTCTGTGGCCGTTTTTGCTTAAGTTTTCGTACATTTTAGTGCATAAACACGTTTTTTTGGCATTTTCACAATCCGGATCGTCGATCTGCGACTTTTAATAGCTTATATTTATATATATATATATATATACATATATATATACATATGTATATACATATATATATACATATGTATATACATATATATATACATACATATGAATGCCCCTTTCCGGAATGGGTTATCTTCCCAGTCCTGGTTTGGTTTTTTTTTTTTTATATATATTTCACTATATATATACTAACTTTTCAATTCTGTCACACCCGGATGTCAAATTCGTGGTAGTTTACTGCTTTTATATATATAACTATATATATATATATATATATATAATTTTTTGACTTATTTGGGCCTGGATTTATATTTCGTGGCCTTTTTATTGCTTTAATATATATATATATATATATACTAACTGTATATATTAACATTTACATTCTAGTTTGGCCTGGATCATTATGTGGCCTTTTTACCGCTTTTACAAATGTATATATATATTTACATTTTTTTCTGGGCATAGTATTACAAATCTGTCGCCCTTTACAGCTTTTATATATATATATATATATATTTACATTTCGTCGAGCCTAGATTAATTCGTGGCTCATTTACAGCTTTTATGTTTATATATATTTCAATTCTGTCCAGCCTGGATTACTCCGTGGCTTTTTACAACTTTTATAAATATATAAATATTTTCATTTCAGTTCGAGCATAGGATTTGAAATCAGTCGCCCTTTATTGCTTATATATATATATATTTCAATTATGTCCATCTTGGATTACTCTGTGGCTTTTTATAGCTTATATATATATATATATATATATATATATATATATATATATATATTTACATTCCAGTCCGGGCATCGGAGTGAAAACCCATCGCCATTTACAGCTTTCGTATATATATATATACATATATATATATACATATATATATATATATATATATTTACATTCTAGTCCAAGCATCAAAGTGAAAACCCATCGCCGTTTACAACTTTTCTATATTTATATATATAATCTTATTCCTATCATTTTGAAACCTTAGTCCCATTCACTTTGACATACCTTCATTTTTCTATCTTTTACCATATATATTCTGTCTAACTAGAATCATTAGTACCGACTTAACATTCTCTGTTCTTGAATAACAAAATTCTTTCACATTGAGTAGTTCAATCATAGAACAGTTCAGCTCACATAAACACCAAAGTGTTAAAATTATAGTACAAGGCCTCATACATTCTACCACCTTGTACAAATATATCACATTTTCACATAGGTAAACCTTCTCAAGTTCAACATCTGAGAAAGTTTTAGAAATTAACATTCATTTAGGAATATGAATGAAGTTAGGAAACTTGCCTTAAACATAGTTACAGCTTATAGTTTACGCTGAACTATTTACCGCAATCCCTATATCACATAAGGAAATTGCACAAACACCAATTAGTCATATATTTGACTTACGCATTGGTTTAAACTAATCTTACTTCCAATGGCTCGCGTTCTTGTAATCTAAGTCTACGCGACCAACTTTACTTTAATTCTTTCGACTGTTAAGACATACAGAGATGTCCCAACCTTATAATTGTCTTTTACGATGGTTTTACATTACCATTCCTTCTTTCTAGCTCAACTTGTCCGAATCAATACAACTGTAATGTTTGTTAAGTCTATCGTCATTCCTTATGGCTTTCTGAAAAATTAATGCCATACCTCATAATTATTCTTTATCGTCCAAGTCATACAATCTTATGTATACTCAGAGCGAACATTCAATGTAAAGACTATGTGTTCATAGCCTTAAGCATTTTACATTATCTCATTTCATATCTTACAACGTTCGGTGTATTTGACTCGGAACGTCATTCAAGTTAATATTATTAACCCGACTTTCTAACATTTACACCTTATTCATTACTTTTCGTTCCTTTACGATCAAACTATACACGTCATGTATGCTAAGTACGTTTAACTTATATGTACACTTAACACCTACACATCGTTCATCTTTTAAACTTTCATTCAACCTTCACTTAAGGTTTTAATCACCTTCAATAGTGATTCATTACGTGAACATCACGTTCATCGCCATCCCTTAATGTCTAAGCCATACGGTTCGTTGTATGCTAAGACCACTCGTTCATCATAGCAATCCCTTAATGTCTATACGCTTTACATTTAACTTCCATTACGACATTATAACATTGGAATGTTATAAGTCACCTTCGTCACTCAAAGTCTAAGGAATTACAATCATAGCAATTCCATACGTTCGTTTTACCGCGAATATGGTCCACGGATATTGAGTACGTATTTTGTGTTCACACTACTCGTCTTTTAAACTCACATTAAATCTTTTCGTTCAACCTTTACTAAAGTTTAAATCACTTGTTTAAGTGTTACATTAGGTGAACTATAAGTTCATGTTCATTTCGTACACGTCCCCCAAGAATTGAGCAGTTAAAAACTCATTTCTAGCATTTTCTGTGACGTCCCCAAATCTGGGTACCTTCAAACCCAAGACATGGTGCTACACAGTGCTACAATCTACTCATACATTCAATTGAGGACATCAATATCAATGCATAAGTTTACTAATTATTACATTCTATTAAATTCATTCCCAAGTATTCGTAACCAATACATTATTCTGTGTCATAATATCAGTAAATACAATACCAATACTATACTATTACAAAGGTCACTACTTGTCCAGCTTGGACTTGCCTTTGTCTTTACCGGATCCTTCAGTCCGTTCGTTCTTAGCTAAAATCATTTAGTTTTAAGCAAGAATGAGCATATACAGCTCATCAAGTTAAACAATGTATGTTGGAACCACAAAATAAAGAATCATATTCCTTGGTCTTTAATAACTGTACAATAGTTATGAAGTACTTAAGAATAATCAAAATATCATTTTGATTCCTTTAAAACCATTCCCAAGGACTTTATAGCTTCTTCGAAAACCATCTTGGTCAACGACCATGAACCATATTTTAGTTCTCATTCATGAAAGGAACAACCCGGCACGAAGGCCGTAAGTTTGATATAGCTTACGAGCACATCCAGGTGATCAGCCTGTAGTACTTTATGTTGATCAACACTCATACATTAAACGTGTTTATGTTTAATTAGTGGCAACCTCACGTGCCTGTCGAATTAACGACGTTTAAAACTTTTGATTTATTCATACTCAGGTTTACCTGAGTATCCGTACCAAACAATTGGCATAATATCACAACATTATATAAAAGATTTGTGGAAAACCCACCAAATATGCTAAATCTCAGTCTAGCCGAATCAAATGGCATCGACTATTCAATAACAGTTCATGCATAAGCAATTATGCACAATGAACTCTTGTCCAACCATAATGTATAGACAATAGTTTAGAAAACTTGCATTCATAGTAAAGTATAAAAGAAGTTAGAAAACTTGTCTTTGCGTCTTCTAAACCTTTACACGTAGTCTATTCAGTCTTTACAACGTCTACAAAGCATGACACAAAGCATACCTATGAGAATTCATCATCGATATACCAAGTATAGCCTAACTTCTCCTTTTTGTATAACTTAATTGAAATGTTAAATTAATAACATTCATTTAAGTTATTTAATGTCCATTACGGTTTATTAACATCCTATGTTATAAACCAACTCTTCATAATCATCACTAGGCATTATGATTAAACGAGTATTTAACTTGTTCCTTACCTTAGTTTTGGTTAACGTCCAAAACATAAGTTTAATTACATTTATTTAACATTTAATTTTCATAAACTCTTACTTAAACATGTTGTTTAAGGTTTATATTACATCATTTACTAGCCCCTTAATGATATACAAAAGATTAAGTAATTATTTAACAATGTCAATTTTTTTCCCATGCTGGCGCTGCGGCGTCAGATATTGCCCTTGGAGTGGCGCTGCAGCGCTACTCTCTAGAGCTTTCTCCCGGGTGTGGCGCTGGGGCACCTGCTTAAGCCTATTGGCTGGCGCTGCGGCGCTAGCTCTGCAACTTAGAAAATTTTTGTAAGTCTTTGAAAATTCTGAAATTTCGGAGTCCGTAACTTGATCGTTATAACTCAGAATTAGTTCGTTCCAAAGCCAAAAGTTCATAAACGACATGCTCTACCATCCTGTCAAGTTGAAATTCATTTTTGAATTTGTCGACAACAAATTCGCTGATTAATCCATTTTTTTACATTTTCGTTAAACGTTCGTGAATGTTCGATGCTCAAACCTTCGTTTTAAGTCGGAATCAATCCGTTCTTTCCCTTTCAAGTCTTATTTACCTAAATTCATGTGTTGCAATCAAAAACTATTTTTTCGATGCTCATGGCCACTTTTGACTTCTAATCCGAGAAATTTACGTTTTCGACGATTATCGTCTAATCGCGTAACTTTCGCCGAATCTTCGTTCTTCATTATGATTACTCCAAACCACTTGGAATCAATCCCATGGTTGATTATTACTAATTCTAATCATTCAAAACATTTAAGTTTTTCTTGGTTTCACATGTTCATTAGTCCATTTCCTATGAATTCATTAAGTCCATTTTTAGTACCTAATCAATTCTTATGCTTCCATCATGCATTGCTTGTTAAGGTTCTTAGTTCACTATTAAGCCATCCTTATAATTTCTTAGGGTTCAAGCTTTCTTTAACACTTCTCTATCAACACTAATATTGAAAGAAAAGAAAGTTTTACATATTGTTCCTTATGGGAATACCTTTAAGGTTCTTGGAGGAGTGAGTAGGAATACTCAAAGCTTTCTTAATCTCCTTGGTTGATGAAATGTCTTCACAAACACAAGCTAGCTTCTCTTCTTATCTCTCTCTCTAGATGTTAGGATTTCTCAAACAAACAAAATATGAAGACAAGGCTCCCTATTTATAGAGTTGGCAAGGCTTAGGGTAGGATGGTAATTTAGGCCCAACCTCCTCTACTATTCCCACCTCCTCTCCTTTCTTTTCCACCAAGTTAAAGCCCATGTGCTAGCACAAGGCCAACAATGTCCCCCCCTTGTGATCCCACATGCTCCCATGTGGCCTTGTTCCCCTATGTCCAACATGGGTTGTGGGTTGAACCATGGGTTAAAACCACCCGTTTACCTAATGGTTCGACCCACGGGTCAAACTTATCAACTTTTAATTCCAATTAATTCTAATTCACTTTATTTTAACTTATTTACTCCGTATAAAATTCATATTATACATCGTATTAATTCTCGTATTATCTTCACATTATTCTTGTATAATACCTCGTATTATATATGTATTCTTTTCGTACAATAATTATTTATTATTATACGTAAACAATTATTTCATTAGATCATTTTCCCTAACCGTTAGGATTTTAAGTCCCTATGCAAAAACTTCGTGAGTCATAAATGAAATATTATTACATATTCCATCTCATATCGAAATCCTATCAGTACGCGTTTCTCGAAATTTCAAAATAAATTCTCGAGCAGAAATGGATGAATAGTGATTTCTGTACTTTTTCTCTCGAGAAAATTTTTCTCTCGAGAAAACTTTTCTCGGCTAACTTAACTTTTCACATTATATTACCGTCAAATCTTTCGACAGAACATCATTTTGACATTCCGAACTCTCAGAATGACATAGGATCTCAATCCTTAACATTTAGGGTCAAACCCTAACCCTTAGGATTGAATAGTGTCTATTTCGTCTTTTCCCCAAAAAATTTTTATTCTCGGAAACCTTTTTTTTTCGTCTTATAACTTCATATCATTTATTCCTAGCACATAGCCAGAATCCTACTCATTTATGCATTCTCTAGTTCATAAAATTACCTACAATTTACTTACTCAGTTTAATAAACAAATAATCCAAATTTTATTCAATAAATCAAATAAAAATTCATTTACATAAACTCTCGATTTTCTCGGGCGTTACATTCTCCTCTTCTTATAAGAATTCTGTCCCCATTATTACCATACAAGTTAATCAAACAAATGAGGGTAAGCCTTCCTCATCTTGTCCTCGAGTTTCCACGTTGCTTATTCGGCATTGTGGTTCCTCCATATCACCTTCACCGAAGGTATAATTTTGCTTCTTAATGCTTGTTCCTTCCTATCAACTATTTGAATAGGAATCTCCTCATAAGTTAAGTCTTTCTCGACTTGAATTGGTTCATACTCGATTACGTGCTTGTAATTTGGCTTATAGGGACGTACTACCAAAACGTGAAACACGTTATGGATATGCCCCAACTCTGGAGGTAATGCTATCTCATATGCTACCTCTCCTACCCTTCGCAAAATTTCAAACAATCCTATGAACCTAGGGCTTAACTTCCCCTTTTTCCCAAAACGTATCTTCCCCTTCCAAGGTGACACCTTTAGTAATGCATACGAACCGACTTCAAACTCCCTGTTCTTTCGATGTGGATCGGCATACTTTTTCTGTCTGTCCTGAGATGCTACTAGCTGCGTTCGTATTAACTTAACTACTTCCACCGTTTATTGTACCATCTCAGGTCCTAACATTCGACGCTCTCCCACTTCATCCCAACAAAGTGGTGTTCGACACTTCCGTCCATATAACGCTTCATAAGGCGGCATGCCTATACTAGCTTGATAACTGTTGTTGTAGGCGAACTCTACTAATGGTAGATGATCGTCCCAACTCCCCTTGAAATCCATTACGCAAGACCTTAGCATATTTTCTAGCGTCTGAATTATTTTTTTGCTTTCTCCATCTGTCTGTGGATGGTACGCCATACTCAACCTCAATTGTGTTCCCATCTGCTCTTGCAAACTTTTCCAGAAATTCAAAGTGAATTGCTGGTCGCGATCTGACACGATCAAAACTGGCACTCCATGTCTCGAGACAATCTCTTTAACATAAAGCTTAGCTAACTGGTCTAAATTGTATCTGACTCTTATCGACAAGAAATGAGCCGACTTCGTCAAACGATCCACTATTACCCAAATAGCGTCGTATCCTTTCTGCGTCGCTGGAAGTACCACCACAAAGTCCATCGTGATATGCTCCCATTTCCACTCCAGAATCTCCAATGATTGTAACAAACCACTGGGTCATTGATGTTCGGCCTTAACTTTGACAAGTTAAGCACCTACTGACATACTGTACTATCTCCCTCTTTATATTTGAGCACCAAAAATTGGTTCGAAGGTCTTGATACATCTTGGTACTACCAGGATGAATCGAGTACCTCGAGTGATGAGCTTCATCCATTATCTCCTCTTTTAACTCTGGCTCTCATGGAACCAAAATTCTTCCTTTAAATCTCAATAACCCTTCGTTATCAAGACTTTACGCTATTTCGGTACCGTCTGGAATCTTCTTCCTTATCCGCTTGCATTCATCAGCTCTGAGTTATACTTCCTTCACTTTTTCCACTATTGTGGGTTGAACTTCAATTGCAAATAGTTTCTCCCCTTCTTTAATTGGACATCGTACTTCTAATTCCATTCTTTCCATCTCTATAACCAACTCATCTTGAGATGTTAACATCGATAGTTTCTCCCGACCCTTCCTACTTAAGGCGTCGGCCACCACATTCGCTTTCCCTAGGTGATACAGGATTTCACAATCGTAATCCTTTATCAACTCCAACCATCTCTGCTGTCTCATATTCAACTCCTTCTGAGTGAAGATATATTTCAGACTTTTATGGTCTGCGTAGATCTCACACTTCTCCCCATATAGGTAATGCCTCCAAATCTTTAAGGCGAAAACCACGGCGGCAAGTTCAAGGTCATGAGTAGGATAATTCCCCTCATACTCCTTCAACTGCCTAGATGCATACGCAATGACCTTGCCATGCTGCATGAGCACGCAACCCAATCCTTTATGCGAAGCATCGCTATACACTATGAAATTCCCTGTCTCATCCGGTAACGATAATACAGGGGCTTGACTCAACCTCTTCTTCAGCTCTTGAAAGCTGTCTTCACACTTTTCTGTCCATACGTATTTCACCATCTTCCTGGTTAAGTTGGTTATTGGAGTAGCTATCTTCGAGAAGTCCTGAATAAACCTCCAATAGTAACCCACTAACCCTAGGAAACTCTGCACCTCAGTCTGCGTTTTCGGTTGTTCCCAGTTCATCACTGATTCCACCTTCGCTGGATCCACTGAAACTCCTTCCTTGTCAATGACATGCCCCAAAAACTGCACCCTCTCTAACCAAAATTCACACTTTATGAATTTCGCATACAACCTCTCTTTTCTTAGTGCGTCCAACACTAATCTCAAATGTTCAGCATGATCCTTCTTCTTCTTAGAATAGACTAGGATATCATCAATGAACACCACGACGAACTTGTCCAAATATTGTTTGAACACTCGGTTCATCATGTCCATGAATGCGGCTGGCACATTCGTCAACCCAAAAGACATCACTAAGAACTCGTAATGGCCGTAATGAGTCCTAAATGCTGTCTTAGGTACATCCTCCGCCATCACCTTTAACTGGTGACACCCCGTACATAAATCTATCTTCGAAAAATATTTTGCCCCTCTCAACTAATCAAAGAGATCATCGATCTTGGGCAATGGGTACTTATTCTTTATGGTTAGCTTGTTCAACTCTCGGTATTTGATACAAAGCCTCAACGATCCATCCTTCTTCTTTACAAACATTACCGGTGCTCCCCATGGAGAAACACACAGTTGAATATACTTCTTGTCCAACAGTTCTTGCAACTGAATCATCAACTCCTTTAACTCCACTGGCGCCATACGATATGGTGCCTTCGAAACTGGTGCCGTCCCTGGGCAAGGTCTATAACAAATTCAGTCTCCCTATCAGCTGGAAGACCTGGAAAGTCACTCAGAAATACATCTGCATACTCATTGACTATAGCTATCTGTTCCATCGTTGCTCCCAACTGTTGGGTATCAACAACATGGCACAGGTAACCTTCACATCCCTTCTTCAACAATTTTATAGCTTGTGTCATGGTTAGATAACAAGAGCATCCCGGTGATTTACTACCGTAGAACACTACCTTGGGTTTCTTAGAAATCCGAATATTCACACTCTTATTTTGGCAATCTATCATCGCCCCATGGTTAATTAACCAGTCCATCCCGAGAATTACATCGAATTCTCCCAACTTTATCGGTATAAGATCTACCGACAATTTGTTACCTCTAATATCCACACAACAACTCCTATGAACCGAGTCCACAGGAATTACTTCGTCGTTAGCTACCTTATTTTTTAAAGGTATTACAAGTTTTTCAGGGTGTAATCCTAATCGTTTAGCAAACTCACATGCTATGAACGAACACGTTGCACCTAAATCAAATAGTACATATTCATTAATGTCATTAACCGGAATGATACCAGCTATGACATCACTTGATGCTATTGCATCTTGGATCGTCATATTAAAAGTACGAGCACTCGATTTACCCTGTGGTACTGCACCACCAATCGCCAGCTTATTGTCTCTAGCTCCATTCACACCATCCGAACCCTTCTTCGAATAGTTACGCGCCATGTGGTCCGTAGATCCACATATAAAACAATCGCGACTCTTCTTGGGACTGGGACAGTTAGGCGAAATATGCCCCTCCTGTCCACAGTTATAACAGACCGCCTTACCCTTGAGGCAGACTCCCAGATGAGTCTTACCGTAATTCTTGTACGCTTCCATCTTCCTCTAAAAAAACTCCTGTTTTACTCCGGTATTCCCGGAGCTAAATTCTTTCCTCTTCTGGCCACTTCCACTGGCTCCCTCAATCTTGACTGATGCCTCAGTCTTGGTTATATTCTTCTTTTCTTTGTGGTATAAGGTTAACGCTTCACTACCACCCTCGACGATAATTGCCTTTTCTATTACTGCTCCAAAGGTAACACTTTGGAAAACAATATCCAGTTGTAGAGCCAGGGTTTCAATCCCTGCTCGAACCGTTGTGCCTTCCTCAACTCTGTGTCCATTTGGCGTGGAGCAAACCTTGCCAGTTCATTGAACCTGGATGCATATTGGGGTACCGTCATGTCCCCCTGCTTTAGTTCTAGGAATTGAATTTCCATTCTCCCCTGCATGCTCGTGGGGAAGTAGTTCTCAAGGAATAACTCCTTAAACCGCTCCCATATAACCACTTCTATTTCGGCCCTACCCTGGTTGGCTTCCCACCAGTAGTTGGCCTCCCCCTTCATTATGTAAGTCGCAAAAGAAGTCTTCTGCGCCTCACCGACATTTTCTATGACAAATGCCTTCTCTATTTCTTTCACCCAAACTTGGGCAGCTATTGGGTCCGTAGTTCCATAGAACTCAGGCGGACCTATTATCTTAAACTCCTTAAAGGTAGTCCCCCGACCTATCCCAGGATTAGTGCGTATGGTACCTCTCGTTCGATTGAGAGCCGTAGCTAAAAGATTCATAAATTCCTGCATCGGGTTATTATTCCCTTACTCCTCCTCATTACGAGGTTCTTCTTCATGATTTTTGGCACGTCTTCTTGGCGGCATTTTCTATTAATACGAAAATATTTTGTTATTCTTTATTTCTTCATTCGGTTATTATTAACAATCAAATAATAACTCAATCACATTGCAAAGTATTTTAAATAAAACCTTTATATTACAATACTTCCTTGTAGTATAACACTACACTTTACATTACATGGCTTCAGCCATTTACATTACTACCCCGCAATTACTTTCCAAAAGTTGGGACTTACAAAAGACTACCCCTTATCTATACAAAAGAGGGTTTTACATCATCACTAGTTATACACACATTTACAAAGCTATTTACATCGCTATCTTTTCTATACATACTATGGAACTACATCTGCAACACGACATTCATGTAATCCACATCGGCCATACTGGCTGTAAGAACCCGAATTTTTAGATATTATTAAATAAGGATTTAATAAATAAAATTCTTAAACTGTGAGATGGGTTCGAATTAAAGTATTTTTATGTGATATAATGTATGTGGTATTATATTACATAGGGTAATATGGACTATGTAATATGTGTTTTATAAATATATTATTAATATATATTTGTTACTTAGCGTAGAGACGTTTCAGTTGAGATAAAGGGAGTGGATAAAATTATCTATAGATATTAAATAATTTATAGAATTATTTTATCATAGTAAGTTGGTGACATTAAATATCCTTAATGTATAATCACCATATTCTTGTGTATGTGTATTAATAACTAGTATGTTTATAATATAGGTTATTAATAGCACTTAAGCTATCCGTGAATAGGTTTGGATAGTGAAGCATGAGTTAGTTAAGGAATTAACTAATAAGAATAAATATTAGTTAATTTAAGTTGGGAGTTATATTATGGAATAATATAATGAGAGTATTGAACCTTAATTAACTATGATGATATAGTACAGTGTTTAATTTACTTAAGTAAAGGAGTGAATTAATATGTGTGTTGAATATGTAATTATAGTTGGTACTTTTATATATATTACTTAGAATAGTAATATGTTAGAAAGTCTAATGTACGAATAACGTTATATATATATATATATATATATATATATATATATATATATATATATACGTTATTAAAGGGAGATGGAAATCATTATATTTTTAAATGAATATTTAATATTTGAGATATGATTAAATGTATATTGAAGAAATTATTTTGGGGAACAATTTATGGAAAAGAAAGAGAAATAGTTATTATATATTTCTAATAAAGGATATTAAAATAATTTCTAATATTGAATTATTTTAATAAAAGGAGGAAATATTATTTTTGAATAATAATATTACCTTATATGTTTTTGTATGAGGTATGATTAATTATTATGGTAAATATATTAAAACGTATTTGCTATATGTAAATAAATTTATGGAAATAATTTATTATAATAGAAAATAAACTTATTATCTATTTTCTATATATAATATATGTACATGTGTTGTACATATAGTTATTTGATATTATATTAAGACTAATATCATGAGACAATAAGTAAATTATTTTTTAATAACGAATGTGCTTATTTGGAGAAAACATAATATTTTATGATATGGCTAAATACATAATTTTAAATGTATTTCAAGGGAGTTTAATTAATGAAAGGAAACTAAGTTATTTTTAATATATTAAATAACTTAAGTTATTATTTGATCGTGAATATTATTATTGGAACAATTAATAGAATATATGTTAATTATTATAAGTGTAAAGGTTATACTTATTATAAATATAATTAATTGAAGTAATTTAGCATTTTTAATAGCTTGAGTTATTATATTACCGTAAAGGTTATATAGAATATTGGAGTATTACCATTCACGATATATTTATATATGTGAACCTTGTGACTTAATAGTTCTAAGTATATTAAACATGTGGTGGACAAGTAGTGTGATGGAAATGAATAAATATTGAGAGTAAGTATAAGCTTAATGTAAGCTTGTGAGAGATGCCTTGTGAGGCACGATAATAGATTTGGTAATGAATCGATTAATTCAAGGATGAAAGATTTATTAATTAAATAATTAATATTAATTGTTATTATAATAATATGTTGAATTATTATTATTGCGAGTGATAGCATGATAATAAGTATATTTGTTATAAATATAATAAGATTTATATTGTGATAATTAACTATATAAATGTTAATTAATTGTTATGGAAATTATAATTCCATTTATTAAATGAGAAATAGATTAATTAATATTATTATTAATTAATTGATAAGATAATTACTTTATTAATTTCTATGTGCAACCATGCGATATTAAAAGTATAACGTATGATAGTTAACTATATGTTATACGAAGTGAAGAGTGCGACGTGACTGTATTATTATATAAACTATATAGTAAAATTAATTTTATTATGTGAGTTACATAATAGTAAGTGTTTATATAACATGATGTGTATGGGCAGACCTTGTTGTAAACCCTATTAATATATAGTAATATCAATAACAATTGATAATTGATAATAATTTCAATAATTATTATAATAGAAATAATAACCATTGTGATAATGAATAAAAATGATACCCAATTGATATATGTAATTGGTATTAAGGAAAATGTACACGGACTATATATGTGTAATTAATTTACTACACGATAGTATTATTGGGACTACATTGTGACACATTAATTTATAACTTAAGTTATATGAAATAGAATGTATATAACTTAAATGTATATGGAATGTATATATAAACCAAGTGTTGTATTACATGTTCCAAGTTGCTGAGATTTATTTGGTTGTCCCAATATTAGAGTCACTCCTCTTCTTCTCCTTCACGTGAACACCACATGGCTACTCTCTATAGCCTCAAACTCAGCAAACTTAGGCTAGCAATGATTCAATGGGGAGTGGTGGTCATGATTTCATTCACCAACTATCTACCAACTCTTTCATAACCAACATGTAATTCTTATTCACGTTGGTTTAGTTTAAAGAACAATGACTTTGCCTGTGTATTAATTGTCCTATAAATTCAAGCTCTCTTCCTTCTAAATTGGAATTGCTGAGATTTTCATAGAGTTGATAGTAAGTGAATTGAGAGTGAGTTAGTATAGCAGCATTGTAGGCTTGATATAGCAACAAAGCATATTGCAGAGGTATAAGATTTACATTCATGCTCTTCATTTTTTTGAAAATTTATAGGTTCTTGATTCTTGAATTAAGTAGGTATTGACGGATATTAGAATTGGGAAAGGCTTGTTAGGTGTTATATAAGATTATAAACATGTTAGAATTACATTATAGCATGACTGAATTAATTTTCATTGAGAATTTCTGAGTTGGGCTAAAGTTCTGCCGAAGTAGAACAGTTCTATCTCTGGCCGGCCACCAGCGCAGCTGCGCCAGTTTTGTACTGGCCAGCGGCGCAGCTGCGCTGGTACCAGACTTGAGTTGGCCAAGGCCCTGCGCAGCTTCGCCAGTTTTGAACTGGGGAGCTGCGCAGCTGCGCCGGGACCAGTTTCTGGGATTTGTTTTCTGTTGTAGGTTCTGTTATATGCTAGCATAAGTTATATAATTAGAACAAGCATGCACACTTAAATAACATGTATATATGAGTATCATGACATGACATAAGCATGATAGTATACATTATTGATGAAGAACTCAAAATTTTCAAATGAAACTTATGATTTTCGATATGAACTTTGATACTTGTATAAACATGTGTGTTCTGACCTTGTAAGCGTATTTGTACGGCCTAGACATGCATAGAAGTTGGTATTAACTTAGAGTACGTGTTCTTGATACTACATATACATACATGGCCATGTTAGTATATACTATGGAAGGAAAATGTATGATCTTAAAAATAAAACTTCTAGTTTTAGATTTAAACTTGGACGTATACATAGCATGTATATATTCTGATTTTGTGAGCATGTTTAGATGACTTAGAAATGCATATCGGACATGTCAACCTATATATAGATAACATGAACATGTTAGGTTTTGTTAGTAAGCTTCACTAATGAAAATGCGAACTTTGAACGTGAAAAGGTTAATCGAGCATGAAAGTATCCTTTAATATGTATACATGCTATGTAGGACCATATGTTAATACTTGAATCCGACTTCGACGGTTAATAGCGTATATTTGCTTTGTTATGGTCTTATGTGTTAGTAATGATATATGAGAATGATTAACTCAAAAGATGGACTACACTAGCTATATGTAAATAGATTAGTGGTAGACAGGCATATGTATATGTAGAGAATGGTAGTAAGTACGTATGGTTAAAGTATACTTATACGTACATAGTTATTATAAGAATACGATAAGAAAGTAAGACGAAGGTTCTAAGAACCAAGTTAGACAACAATGTAATACTAATTATTATATTGAGAATGTATGGAAGTGTATAACTGATAAGTGTGATCTCTATGATTAATATAACTGTGTAGGATTACACGAAGTGCAGATATTCTTAAGCAGTTAAGTCGTAGTTGTTAAACTACGAATCAGGCAAGTCTTTCAGTTCCTATTTGATATATGAATTCAATAACTGTTAGTTGAATTATATTATGCTGTGATAATGTGAACTTATATATGAACTGTATTTGAGATATAAATGAGATTGAAAGTTGATCTTTGATGATATATTTGTTATGTGAAAAGTAACATGCGTAGTAAATATAAACGGTTTATAAATGCATGAACTGAGTATGATGTTATATGCTATGTGATGCATGAGGACTGTTAGAATTGTTGAGCTGTCGAGCTCACTCTTGCAAATAACCACTTTTGCAGGTTAAGGATTCACGGTAAAGATTTCGTGCTTCTTGATTGATAAAGATAGATAGTATCGCATTGAAGAATATTACTTAGATTATTGTCTGGACCATGTTTAGATTCTAGATGATGTACTCGATAGTTGCTTACACTGTTTAATACTTGTTGTATTGTAAGAATGTATTAATTAATACATAGAGGATATCGAGTTGAGTTGTAAATGTTTATACGATAACTCAGATAAGAAGGAATCATATTATATAGTTGATTCAAGATTTGTAATTGGTATCAAAGTTATGGAATCAATAAAAAGATTTTTTATTCAAAGGATATTGAAAAGTTTAAATTATTCCGTATTTTAGTAATATCGAATTTGATGTAAAGACGAGATATTGGATATGAATAGAATTTATATTCTAAATTATAATAAACAAAGTTGTATTCTTTTACTAATGATTAAAAGATGTAATAGTTTGACGATAGTAGTATCGTGACTGCACCGAATCCGAGGTTTCGAAGGAACGTGGATTTGGGGGCGTCACACTGGCCACAATGTCCCGGCTAATAGTATGCCGAGTCTGTCCTTCCTCCATAGAATACTCAGCTATCTACTGTTGGTAATCCTCGTGCGAGCACCTATAAATATAGAACATTCTACCTATCTTCTGCTTCCTGTTCAGAAGTTCAGCCTTCAATTCCTGGACTTCTAGCTTCAAGTTCCAGACTTTATCCTTAGCCAGCACTTTCTCATCGTGCTCGGCCTCCCAGAAGATCTCCATATTCTCTCTATCTTCTACCACATCATCCACCACTTTCTTGAGGTCACGGACCTCCTTACTTAGTTGGACATTCATGTCCAGTATTGCCATGAATAGTAGTTTTATGGACTCTCCCGGTGTAGAATCCTCCACATCTACCTCCGCAGGCAATACCGTATTAATCGGCACTGTCTCCTCCTCCTCAGTAGGCAGTACCGTATTAATCGGCACCGTCTCAACCTCTTCCTCTGACATACCCTCAAACAATAACGCGTAGTCAAAGTTATCAGAGTACTCGGACGGGTCCTCTTCCTTTATATCAGTCCCCTCTAGAATCACTAATGGTACCTCCGCCACCGACATTGGTACAACTTCTACCAAGTTGACTGAATCCTCGCTAACCTCATGTATTTCATTATACATGTTCATTATTCCTGTTATCTACATAAAACAAAAATAACTGGATTAGTATACAATCAAATATGAACAGTTTATATCACATTTAATATGTTTAAGGTCACTTTCTTCTTTCAAAACTTTAACCGAGTTTGTTGACTTCTAACTTTTACTTCACTTCTCCAGGTTATAGCCTAAGGTTTTTACCCCTTAATTTTTATAACCTACAGCTTTGATACCAACCTGTGACGCCCCCAAATCTGGGTACCTTCAAACCCAAGACACGGTGCTACACGGTGCTACAATCTACTCATACATTCAATTGAGGAAATCAATATCAATGTATAAGTTTACTAATTATTACATTCTATTAAATTCCTTCCCAAGTATTCGTAACCAATACATTGTTCTGTGTCATAATATCAGTAAATATAATACCAATACTATACTATTACAAAGGTCACTAGTTGTCCAGCTTGGACTTGCCTTTGTCTTTACCAGATCCTTCAGTCCGTTCGTTCTTAGCTGAAATCATTTAGTTTTAGCAAGAATGAGCATATACAGCTCATCAAGTTAAACAATGTATGTTGGAACCACAAAATAAAGAATCATATTCCTTGGTCTTCAATAACTGTACAATAGTTATGAAGTACTTAAGAATAATCAAAATATCATTTTGATTCCTTTAAAACCATTCCCAAGGACTTTATAGCCTCTTCGGAATCCATCTTGGTCAACGACCATGAACCATATTTTAGTTCTCATTCATGAAAGGAACAACCCGGCACGAAGGCCGTAAGTTCGATATAGCTTACGAGCACATCCAAGTGATCAGCCTGTAGTACTTTATATTGATCAACACTCATACAATAAACGTGTTTACGTTTAATTGGTGGCAACCTCACGTGCCTGTCGAATTAATAACGTTTAAAACTGTTGTTTTATTCATACTCAAGTTTACCTGAGAATCCGTACCAAGCAATTAGCATAGGATCACAATATTATATATATTTTGAAAAGATTTGTGGAAAACCAACCAAAATATGCTAAATCTCAGTTTAGCCGAATCAAATGGCATCGACTATTCAATAACAGTTCATGCATAAGCAATTATGCACAATGACCTCTTGTCCAATCATAATGTATAGACAAGAGTTTAGAAAACTTGCATTCATAGTAAAGTATGAACGAAGTTAGAAAACTTCCCTTTGCGTCTTCTAAACCTTTACGCGTAGTCTATTCAGTCTTTACAACATCTACAAAGCATAACACAAAGCATACCTATGAGAATTCATCATCGATATACCAAGTATAGCCTAACTTCTCCTTCTTGTATAACTTAATCAAAATGTTAAATTAATAACATTCATTTAAGTTATTTAATGTCCATTACGATTTATTAACATCCTATGTTATAAACCAACTCTTCTTAATCATCACTAGACATGATGATTAAACGAGTATTTAACTTGTTCCTTACCTTAGTTTTGGTTAACGTCCAAAACTTAAGTTTAATTAAATTTATTTAACATTTAATTTTCAAAAACTCTTACTTAAACATGTTGTTTAAGGTTTATATTACATCATTTACTAGCCCCTTAATGATATGCAAAAGATTAAGTAATTATTTAACAATGTCAATTTTTTTCCTATGTTGGTGCTGCGGCGCCAGATATTGCCCTTGGAGTGGTGCTGAAATGCTACTCTCCAGAGCTTTCTCCCGGGTGTGGCGCAGTGGAGCCGACTTAAGCCTATTGGCTGGCGCTGCGGCGCTAGCTCTGCAACTTAGAAAAATTTTCTAAGTCTTTGAAAATTCTGAAATTTCAGAGTCCGTAACTTGATCGTTATAACTCAGAATTAGTTCGTTCCAAAGCCAAAAGTTCATAAACGACATGCTCTACCATCCTATCAAGTTAGAATTCATTTCCAAATCTGTCGATGAGAAATTCGGCGATTAGTCCATGTTTTTACATTTTCGTTAATCGTTCGTGAACGTTCGATGCTCAAATCTTTGTTTTAAGTCAGAATCAATTCGTTCTTTCCCTTTCAAGTCTTATTTACCTGAATTCATGTGTTTCAATCAAAAACTATTTTTTCGATGCTCATGGCGACTTTTGACTTCTAATCCGAGAAATTTACGTTTTCGACGATTATCGTCTAATCGCGTAACTTTCGCCGAATCTTCGTTCTTCATTATTATTACTCCAAACCACTTGGAATAACTCCCATGGTTGACTATTGCTAATTCTAATCATTCAAAACATTTAAGTTTTTCTTGGTTTCACATGTTAACTAGTCCATTTCCTATGAATTCATTAAGTCCATTTTTAGTACCTAATCAATTCTTAGTCTTCCATCATGCATAGCTTGTTAAGGTTCTTAGTTCACTATTAAGCCATCCTTATAACTTCTTAGGGTTCAAGCTTTCTTTAACACTTCTCTATCAACACTAATATTGAATGAAAAGAATGTTTTACATATTGTTCCTTATGGGAATACCTTTAAGGTTCTTGGTGGAGTGAGTAGGAATACTCAAAGCTTTCTTAATCTCCTTGGTTGATGAAATGTCTTCACAAACACAAGCTAGCTTCTCTTCTTATCTCTCTCTATAGATGTTAGGATTTCTCAAAAAACCAAAATATGAAGACAAGGCTCTCTATTTATAGAGTTGTCAAGGCTTAGGGTAGGATGGTAATTTAGGCCCAACCTCCTCTACTATTCCCACCTCCTCTCCTTTTTTTTCACCAAGTTAAAGCCCATGTGCTAGCACATGGCCAACCATGTCCCCCTTGTGCTCCCACATGCTCCCATGTGGCCTTGTTCTCCCATGTCCAACATGGGTTGTGGGTTGAACCATGGGTTAAAACCACCCGTTTACCCAATGGTTCGACCTACGGGTCAAACTTATCAACTTTTAATTCCAATTAATTCTAATTCACTTTATTTTAACTTATTTACTCCGTATAAAATTCATATTATACGTCGTATTAATTCTCGTATTCTCTTCATATTATTCTTGTATAATACCTTATATTATACACGTATTCTTTCCATACAATAATCTTTTATTATTATACGTAAACAATTATTTCATTAGCTCATTTTCCCTAACCGTTAGGATTTTAAGTCCCTACGCAAAAACTTCATGAGTCATAAATAAATATTATTACATATTCCATCTTGTAACGAAATCCTATCAGTACGCGTTTCCCATAATTTTAAAATAAATTCCCAAGCAGAAATAGATGAATAGTGATTCCCGTACTTTTCCTCCCAAGAAAACTTTTCTCAGCTAACTTAACTTTTCACGGTATATTACCGTCAAATCTTTCGACAGAACATCATTCTGACATTCCAAACTCTCAGAATGACATAGGGTCTCAAACCCTAACCCTTAAGGTCAAACCCTAACCCTTAGGGTTGAATAGTGTCTATTTTATCTTTTCCCCAAAAATATTTTTATTCTCGGAAACCTTTTTTTTTCTTCTTATAACTTCATATCATTTATTCCTAGCACGTAGCCAGAATCCTACTTATATCTACATTCTCTAGGTCATAAAAACACCTATAATTTACTTACTCAGTTTAATAAACAAATAATCCAAATTTTATTCAATAAATCAAATAAAAATTCATTTAAATAAATGCTCGATTTTCTCGGGCGTTACATTTTCCCTACACCGGCGTCGATTCCCTTTGATTTTGGCCTAGTTGCGGCACGAGTTAGCAGGGGCTGAGTCCCTGGGTAGGCGTTGCGGGGCCAGTTTCTTAGGCTTGGGCGGCGTTGCGGTGCCTACCCTGAGCCCTTGAATTTTCTTTAAGTTTTTCATTATGATTTCTTTCCGGGCTCATGACGCGAGCGTTATAACTCAGAATTGACTCGTTCAAAAGCCATTAGCTCACATATGTTATGCACTTCGATTATATCTGGACATAATAAGTTTTTGAATCCGTTAACGATAAATTCACCGATTAAATTTTCGTTCTGCATTTGTTAAACCTTCGTGAACGTTCATAGCTCGCTTCTTCGTTTTAATTCTGAATTCGACCGTTTTTAAGTCCATGACTCTTAAATACATAGTTCTTTGATACGCCACCAAAAACCTATGTTTCTAAGTTAAACGACGACTTTTGCAAAATTTCACCATAACTTTGTTATCGGCTAATTTCAATCCATTCTTCATGAACGTTTCTACCATTCCTAACCAAGCATATATATATACGATGGTTTTAAACTTGTCCATCAAAAACAATATCTAATTAAATGATTTTAAATTTGTCCATCAATAACGTTCTTACCACGTTATTCGTGTTCTTCATTTGTTCTTTGTTTTTAATCGATATTATGATTACGATTTTATGTTTTCTTACATTCTAAAGTTATAAGTTTGAGAATTCATCCTTATAACATCGAAGAGTTCATATAACTCAACTGAATCATCCGTTAACATCAAGCAATTCATACTTTCTATGGAAGCTTTTAAAGAAGTTTATAAACTAAACTTTAAATTCTTATTTCTTCATTTTCTTATGATTCAACCATATGGAAATCGTTTCTTAACATCCTTTACTTCTATTTTCATTAAGCTATGTATTTGACATAGAAGACATAAAGAAAATTTTGATTAAAGGCAAGTTTTAATACCTTTCTTCTTAATTTTTCTTTCGTTTTCTTCTTTCTCGTGGCAAAACTTACGATTCGCTAACTTTTCCGCTACCGAGACTTGTTAATTCGAGTCCCTCGTGACCTCTCTTCATTTGTCCAGAGTTTCCTCTCTCGATTTTTCAAAAAAAATGAAGAGTTAAACTTGTTTATAAAGATTTTCAAGGCAATAGGCATTTTGGTTATTTGGCGGCTTTTTACCATTTTACCCCCACTTTCTCAATATTCACACCTCTTCACTATTCACAAAGCTTCACTTGGAAGCTTCGTGGTTTCGTCTTTCGAAATTCGTCCGACAGTTTGAAAAACTTCGTTTCTCGGAATCCAAATATTTTTGGATATTTCGTTTTTCCTCTACAAATTAACTTTTACTCGTTCTTTGAAACTTTGAAAAACTAAAAAACACTTTTTGATAATTAGTGTTTTCTATCACATTTCCCCACAACGTAGTTAAATGAATGAAAAGTGCATAACAGTAGTTTTCGTCATTTTTATTTCGTCCAATTTTTGAACGTTTTTCGACAAAAACATTTATCGGCTAATATAACTTTTCAAGTCATATTACCAGAAAATCTTTAGAAGGAACGTCATTACGATATACTGAACTCTCAAAAAGGCGTAGGTTATTCAAACCCGAAACCCTTAGGTTTCGTCGGTTGAATAGTACCTTATTTGTCTTTTTCTAGGAAATATTTTTGTTCCCGGAAATCTTTTATTTTCATCTTGAAAATTCTTACTCGTTCAGTCTAGGTCGTAGCCAGAATCCTCCCGTTTTATAATCATCTTAGGTCCTAGAACGATCAATAAACACATAATATAATTAATAAAATTTATTTTATTAATTAATAATTCTTTAAACATAATTTTTTGGACAATCCGATTTTTCGGGTTGTCACATTCTTCCCCTCTTATAAAAATTTTGTCCTCGAAATTTCTAAAACCACATCCATACCCGGATGCTTTATCTTTACAACCTTTATTCAAGGTTTTAATTTTACCCTTTTCTCTTCTTGTTGAATAACCTCAACATCTTATTTTTTCCTACATAATTGTCAATCATTCGGGATATCATGTTTACCCCTTGTTGTCCGATTTATGTAACGACAATTAACGCGCAAGTATACGCGGTCAACAAGTAATATAAGATAAGTAGGGTGTCGTACCCACGAGGACGAAGTCTTATATGCAAATCAAATACTAATGTAAGTTATATACTATCTTATCTAAACAAATGATTGGAGGTGGTATTTTAAACTATGCGATTACAACTAAAAGAAGCGGGAGAAATTGAAGTAATAGGGAGGCAAGCTAGGATTACAATTTCCCTAATGCGTCGCCTAATCTCCTAACTCTCCACAATACAAATAAATCAAGGAATGGTCAGCCGAGAATAGAACTATGCATATGCTTCTGTCGAAGGCCAAATGCACATCCCTAGCTAGATGAATCACAATATATCTATTGATGAAAATAACTAGGCTAGGGTCATTAAGCTCAGTCTCAAGGCTACACAAGGCAAATAGAGATATGTCTATCCTATTAAGCAGTTTATGCACACATTCCTTTAGGCAAGGGCATAACAAGTGTTATTGTATTTTAAAAGCCAGATATTAATGTCCAATATTCAATATCCATTAATATCACTGCCAAAAACTCTGTCAAGCATTTAGTCAATAAGCAAGAAATACAACAACCCATTCCCAAAATGATTCATTAATATAAATAGGAGAGAAAGTTAATTAGGCTAAACACTAGGTTACATTGCAATCCTAAAAAGGAATTAGTTCATAACCATGGTGCTAATACACATTTCTATCACATTCAACATTGATCAGTAATACACAAATAACTGAGAGATTTAGAATAAGAAAACTCCTGAGATAAGGTTTTCTGTCTCCAAGTCTTCTCTTCTCCGTGTAACTCCTGAGCTGTATATAATGCAATAACTATTCTCCCCTAAAACACAGCTTCTTTCCGTTCTAGAATCTCCAAAAATATTCTCTGTATTATCTCTGTATATTTGATATCCTTGCTTCTGTCCTTCTATATCTTTTTTTCTTCTTTTTAGGTCATTAAATGCGATCCATTGGCTGGGCACCGGAGGTGACGCTGCGGCGCCAGAATAAGAAGTACCTGGCCGCTGCAGCGCCAGGAGGAATCAACATGGACCATGAGTTGGCGCTGCGGCGCGGGGTTAAGACTAGGCTCTGGCGCTGCGGCGCTAGAGTGTAGAAAATGACAATTTTGCCCCTGCAAGCTAAAAATGACCTAAACAGCCCTGCATCAAACAGGAAGAGCATAACAACAATAGAATATAAACAAAAGCACGACAAATAATACAAAAAACAAGCAACGTCTTAAGCTTTAGAGAATCTGATATGCGATATAAATACCACACATCAGATAGCCCCAAACTTAAGCTTTTGCTTGCCCTCAAGCAAACTATCTAACATCCACACCTACATTACAGGAAGACGCGAATGGGAACTACTACTATAGAATAAAACCACGGCTTCAAAGCGTACTTATAGAGCCTCTCCGAGAATAGAACAAACACTGCCATGAAAGGGGGCTTAAAATCGAATTTGCAAGCATGAGACTGTACTTGATCCATTCTATGTGAGCGAAAACCAACCATCCAAACTAAACATAGCTCAAAAAAAACTCGCACAGTCGAAAACTAAAACCAATATGCACACTACGCAACTTAAACAATCAACAAGCATTAAGACTAAGATGCAAGCACAGGAAAAGATCAAAAGGCTCTAGCATGAAGACAGTAAAATCTGACTCGGACAGTCCTTAATTACCTTAGGCTAAACAGAGCTACCCAGAAATGAGCTTTTGATCAGTGACTCCCAAGCCAGACGGCTTTATGGCACTAGGCGTGGAACACCCCTATGAATCTAATCACTCGAGCAGCAAAGGCCACGTAATCAACATAAGCCAAATTAGACTTTAAGAAATCTGAAGATTATTTGACGAGTGCATTTTATGCTCCATCTCAACATCGGTCCTGCGTTTATGGACGAGTGCGTTTTACGCTCCATCTCGACCCACCGCAAGACTTTCGATATTCAATCTCCTTTTCAATTAATTCTATTTTTTATTTATTTAATTCTACAACATGCCAGAGTCCAAGATCCAAAACTGTAAAAGCACCCAAGCCCTTTATTACCTTGCGGAAATGAAAGATTATAAGAATGAACATACTCTCAAAGCAATCAACGTGCGAAATAAAATTGAAAAATAATTAGCTAAAACAGTTGATCGGTGCTTGTTAAGGACGGATCAAAAACAGTCTCGACTTGTCGATTCACAACCCATAACACATACATGCTTGACACGACTCTAAGAGACAGCCATAACTACTAGGCGCCTGTCATTAGCCACGATCAAAAAATATATACAGCTAAAACACCCTCACCCAGCATATTTACAGTTACAGAACGAGGTGAAAGGGGGGATCAAAATAAATTAGGCATGATACAACAAAAAAAAAATACCATGCCCAAATAAGGAGAAGCCATTACACATGGCATCAAGCAAACCAATTATCTGCACAAACCCTAAAATATGGCTAAAAATATAACAACCAAAATAAAGCACAAGCATTTAAATATTATAAACCAAAACATTCATTAATATACCTAATAAAACCAACACACCAATGCATCATAACATGCATCCCAAAAATAAACCGAAAACATCCACAACATAGCATAAAAAAAATATAAAGTCTGGGGCTAAACTGCCCAAAAGAAACATGACAGCAATTCATATATAATAAAACTTAAATAGGAAATCTCCCCCAAGCTTGAAATCTGCCAATGACCTCACTGGCCTTCACCCTCTGGAGCAATATCACCTCCGCCATCATCATCGGCTTCATCAACGGCATCCGCTGTCTCCTCCTCGCGATCCTCTCCTATGGCTGGAAATGGTGGAGGATAAGGCGTAAAGACTGGAGGCACTGGAAATTGAAAGGGCATGGACTCTGCGTCTTCTCCTCCCTGAGCATAATAGATACTGGAGACCGTATTTGCGAACTCCGCATGATAGTGATTGAATTGGCTCTGCCATTGAGCCACTGTATCAACCTTGCTGTGGAGAAAATTAAGACTGCTTAAAATCTCTGCCAAGGCCCCGGGTGGCATAGCCTCAGAAGATGGGGGCTCAGGCGCTTGAGCGGAGGTACCAGCTTCTGATGAGGGAGGCGGCAGAGGCCTCGGTAAATATCCCTGACCCTTTGGGTGTGACGGAGGTACCCCATCCCAAACTCCATAACGGGCTATAACATGATGATCAATGACTGCCATAGGCGGCTGAGTGATGTCGTCTTTCTCCCATACCACACCCGTCCTTTTGCATAGGCGTGTGATCAGAGACGGGTGAGGGAGTCCGGAATTGACGTTGCTCCTAATGACCTTTTTAATTGAATCCTGAATAAGAACCCCCACATCAACCTTCAGCCCCATGATAATTGCATAAAGCAGTACTGCCCTCTCTCTTGTTACATCGCTCAGGTGGCGTGTTGGCATGATATTGGCATAAATAAAGGAGTACCACGCCTTACCATAACGAACTTAAGGCTTGATGGGGGAAAGAGGTCTTTTCACCGTGAAATTCATTGGTTTTCCACATGGTACCAGGCTTGCAGAGCTTTGCTATAATCTCATCAGTATTATAACTCCGCATCCCAGACTCCAGATAATCCTTACCATCGTAGTTTGGAGTCCCATATACTATATTAATGGTTCGGCTATCAAATTTGATCAATTTACCCCGAACTGGCACCGAAGCAGGACCATCGGCATTAGCATTTGCATAGAATTCCTTTACCACTGAAATAACTGCAGATTCGGGCGGCTTGGTGAAGTGAATCCATTTCATAGTTATAATCATTGAATTCATATCGCCGTCCATCTTGTCATCTGGCCTTAGCCCTCTCTCAGGCACCAAACTCCTTTTTGAAAAATTTTGGGCATATCGCTTCCAGGCTTCCTCACTCGAAAATTTTACAGCATCCCAAAGAGGAGGGGCTCTGTAAGACGGAGGAGGACCTATACTAGTGCGAGGACGCTTTGAACCCATAGCCAACAAAACTCCAAGGACAGCAAAAAGATAATTAACAAAAGACAAACCAAACTCTGCTCTGAAGAAATCCTTTACCTCTGGTTGCTTATAAATACAATGAAGGAGAATAACTGCACGACGGTTGAAGGTCCCAAACGCTCAGAAACCGAATGGGTGACGGTTGATTTGCCGCAATCGTTGGGAGTAAGGGAGATGTGTGAGAGAGAAACGAGGGACACTGCAAACTAAACCCAAAAGCCTCAATTAAACTTAAAAACTCGGCACTGGCGCTGCAGCGTGGTGCATGGCGCTGCAGCGCGGGAATGGTTAATCCTGGCGCTGCGGCGTCAATCTCGGCGCTGCGGCGTGATATCTTGGCGCTGCGGCGTGAGGAATTAGGGAGACCTCAATGCTGAAGCGCAACTCTCCAATAGCTTCCAGCGTATGCCAGCGCCGCGGCGTGAGATTTTGTAAAGGGACTGGCGCTGTGGCGTATTTTATGGAATTTGGATAAAAAAGCATGGCGCTGCGGCGGCGCTAAAATTAGATACTACTTGGCGCTGTGGCGCGAGTACTTAGATTTTTTTTTCCCTACATTCCTACAGCAAACACCCAAAACCTGAATCAATGCAGAATTTAACTACTAGACATAGCAATCATACTAACAATTAGACTAACTATTAAACTACATACTAACACACTAATTTAACATCTACAATACTTCTAAGGAAAACCAATTGCACTAATGATAACTAAAGAAAATAACACTAAATAAAGCCACAAGGAAATTTTTGATACTGAGATGGGGTAGCCTCCCCATCAAGCGCTTGATTTAGAGTCGTCGGCTTGACTTTTGCCCCGCCTTACACCGGGTCTCCCAAGGTGATGGAGGTGTTTTGTCGGTCGACCTCGCCGCCCCAATAGTGTTTCAAACGTTGTCCATTGACTTTAAAGGTTTTGTCTGAATGAGGGTCTTCGACCTCAATAGCCCCATGAGGATACACTTTAGCAATGGTGAACGGCCCCGACCATCGGGACTTCAACTTCCCCGGGAATAATTTCAGCCGGGAGTTAAAAATAAGCACCTTCTGTCCTTGTTCGAAGTTCCTTTCGACAATTTTCTTGTCATGCCACCGCTTTGTCTTTTCCTTATACAACTTAGCGTTTTCATACGCGTGCAGACGAAACTCGTCTGATTCATTGAGTTGTAATAGTCTTCGCTCACCTGCTGCATCCATATCAAAATTGAGCTTTTGGATAGCCCAATATGCATTGTGCTCTAGCTCCACAGGAAGATGACAAGCCTTGCCATAAACAAGCCTATACGGAGACATTCCGATAGGCGTTTTATAAGCGGTGCGGTATGCCCACAAGGCATCAGCAAGCTTCTTTGACCAGTCCTTCCAATTAGGATTAACGATCTTCTCCAAGATACGCTTAACCTCTTGATTAGAGATCTCTGCTTGGCCACTTGTCTGCGGATGATAACCTGTGGCTATTTTATGGGTCACCCCATACTTAGCAAGAAGGGCTTCGAAATATTTGTTACAAAAATGTGACCCTTCATCACTGATTATTGCCCGAGGAGTGCCGAAGCGAGTGAAAATATTTTTCCTTACGAAATTAAGCACCACCTTAGCATCATTAGAAGGCAAGGCGACCGCTTCTACCCATTTGGAGACATAATCAACCGCGACCAGAATATAGAGATTGTTGAAGGACGACGGGAATGGCCCCATGAAGTCAATACCCCATACATCAAACAGCTCTACTTCAAGGATATTCTGCAGAGGCAATTCGTGCCTTTTTGAAATGGTTCCTACCCTTTGGCATCTATCGCAGTGCAACACATATAGGTGTGCATCTTTGAACAGGGTAGGCCAGTAAAACCCAGATTGGAGTACTTTAGCAGCAGTTCTTTGGCCCCCAAAATGTCCTCCATAATTAGAGGAATGACAATGATGGAGCACACCTTCGATTTCCTCCTTTGGCAAACATCTCCGCAGAATCTGATCTGAACACTGTTTGAATAAAAAGGGCTCATCCCAAAAGTATTATTTTGCATCATTTAGGAATTTCTTCCTCTGTTGATAGCTCAAGATGGGAGGAAGCACTTGACAAGCGACGAAATTTGCAAAGTCCGCATACCACGGGGCTTTACTTTGGACGCCAAATAGTTGTTCATCCGGGAAGAAATCATTGATGTCTTTGATTGCGTCTCCCGAATGAGGAGGGTTTTCCAACCTCGACAAGTGATCTGCTACCTGGTTTTCTGTCCCCTTCTTGTCGCGGATCTCCAGATCGAACTCCTGTAGAAGAAGGACCCACCTTATCAGCCTAGGCTTTGCATCTTTTTTCTCTATCAGATATTTAATGGCCGAATGGTCTGTGTACACGGTCACTTTTGTTCCAATGAGGTAGGAACAGAATTTGTCGAAAGCATAAACCACTGCCAGTAATTCTTTCTCGGTTGTGGTATAATTTAACTGAGCATCAGTTAATGTTTTGCTGGCATAGTAGATCGTGTGGAACACTTTGTCCCTTCTCTGCCCCAACACTGACCCAATTGCAAAATCGCTGGCGTCACACATGAGCTCAAATGGGAAAGTCCAATCAGGAGCTACCACAATAGGAGTCGAAATGAGTTTTTTCTTCAATAGTTCAAATGCTCTGAGGCAGGCTTCATCAAACTGAAAAGGCATATCCTTTTCCAATAGTGAACATAGCGGTTTTGTTATCCTTGAGAAGTCGTTGATAAACCGCCTATAGAAACCTGCATGCCCAAGAAAACTCCTAACCCCTTTCACTGATGTAGGCGGCGGTAGACTATTGATGACATCAATTTTAGCCTTGTCTACTTCAATACCACCATCTGATACTCTGTGGCCCAGAATAATGCCCTCTTTTACCATGAAGTGGCACTTCTCCCAATTCAATACAAGATTAGTTTCAACGCATCTTTGGAGAACGACAGTCAAATTCACCAGACAGTTATCAAATGAACTCCCGAATACAGAAAAATCGTCCATGAAAACCTCGAGGGTCTTTTCGACCATGTCAGAGAAGATGGACATCATGCAACGTTGGAATGTTGCAGGAGCGTTACACAACCCAAAGGACATTTTTCGAAAGGCAAAGGTCCCATACGGACATGTGAACGTTGTTTTCTCCTGATCTTCGGGAGCAATAGAAATTTGATTATAGCCAGAATAACCATTTAGCAGACAATAGAAGGCATGCCCAGCAAGTCTATCGAGCATCTGATCAATAAATGGCAGCGGGAAGTGATCCTTACAGGTGGACTTATTCAACTTTCTGTAGTCTATACATACCCTCCATCCAGTCACCGTTCTGGTTGGAATCAACTTGTTATTCTCATTGGCTACTACTGTCATACCGCCTTTTTTTGGCACGCATTGAATGGGACTGACCCAAGGACTGTACGAGATAGGATAGATAATGCCCGCATCTAGCAGCTTAATGATTTCCTTCCGGACCACCTCTTTCATTATTGGGTTCAACCGCCTCTGATGTTCAATGGTTGGCTTGGATCCTTCCTCCAGTAGGATTTTGTGCATACAAAGGGATGGACTGATCCCTTTAATGTCTGAAATCAACCACCCCAGTGCCGTTTTATACTGTTTGAGCACTAGCAGTAGCTTCTCTTCCTGGCCTTCATCTAAAGATGCAGATATTATAACAGGTAAAGTGGATGAATTCCCCAAGTATGCATACCTCAGATGATTGGGCAGGGGCTTTAACTCGAGGACAGGAGGTTCTACAACAGATGGTTGGGCCTTGGAAGTAGATGCTTCTGGATCATTTAGCGACTCAAACTGTCTTTGGAACTGTGTAGATCGCTGGGGTGCATCCAGCCAATTAGCACATTCAACATGGGTGGCCTCCTCCTTAGTACTGGTACCTCTTAGTGTAGCTTCAAAAGGGTCTGTCATGCATGTTTCTGAGAATACATCCCTGACTGCATCATCAAGCACTTTAATCTGGAAGCAGTCTTCAGGGGTGTTCGGATATTTCATTGCCCTAAACACATTAAAAGTCACTTCCTGATCCTGTACTCTCATAGTCAGCTCCCCTTTCTGCACATCTATAAGGGTTCTCCCCGTTGCTAAGAATGGTCTACCCAATATTATCGGGACCTCCCTGTCTTCCTCAAAGTCCAGGACAATAAAGTCCGCTGGGAAGACTAACTTGTCCACCTTAACAAGCACATCCTCTACTATCCCCTTCGGGTACGTGAGAGATCTATCCGCCAATTGCAAAGTAACACTTGTGGCTTTGGCTTCATTCAGTCCAAGCTTTTTATATATTAACAGAGGCATCAAATTTATACTCGCCCCCAAATCACATAAGGCCTTGCCAATGAATTGGTCCCCGATAGTGCATGGAATCATGAAACTTCCAGGATCTTTCAGTTTTGGCGGGAGCTTGTTCTGTAGAGTAGCACTGCATTCCTCAGTCAGAGCCACTGTTTCATAATCTCCCATTTTCCTCTTCTTTGACAATATATCTTTCATGAATTTGACATAGCTTGGCATTTGCTCCAACGCCTCTGCAAACGGGATGTTTATGTGAAGCTTCTTGAACACTTCTAAAAACTTAGAAAATTGCTTATCAAGCTTTTGTTTCTGCATGCGCTGGGGGAATGGCAACTGTGGAATAAGAGGACTCGTTGTGTTCACTATAGGGGTGGGTGATGAATGGCTTTCTTGAGCATTTACCTTACCCCCAGACTTATCATCACTCTGCTCCACAATAGGTTCCTCTATAGTCACTTCTTCTTGAACTACAGGATTCTCTCCACCCTTTTCATTTATAGTTTTTCCACTCCGGAGTGTAACTGCTTTGCAGTGTTCCTTCCCATCCCGCTTCGGGTTGACATCAGTGTCACTCGGCAATGTGCCTTGCCGTCGACTATTCAAAGCAGAGGCCAACTGTCCCATTTGGACTTCAAGGTTCCGGATGGAAGCCTCTTGATTTCTGCTCCTTGTCTCATTTTGGGCAATATATCGTGACACGAGATCTTCCAAACTAGGTTTTCTTTCCTGTTGAGGTGGTGGATGGTGGAACTGATTATGAGAACTCTGTGGTTGTTGGTTGTACTGATTTTGAGCTTGAAAACCGGGAGGGTTTGAGAAATTAGGCCTGGTGGTCGAAGGTTGTGCTTGATTGCTATTTGTGTTGCCCCAAGAAAAGTTTGGATGATTCCTCAATCCCGGATGATAATGAGTAGGGAGACTTGCGTTTTGCTGCCACCCGTAGTTGGAAACAAATTGAACTGACTCGGGGCTTATGGCACACTGCTCAGTTGTGTGGCTCCCTTGACACAATTCACACAACAATGAGACACTCTGGACATTCTGCACAGCTTGCACTCCCATGGTGTCAAGTCTTTTAGTTAGCGCTGCAACCTGAGCCGCTAATTGTGTGACTGGATCTACCTCATATATTCCTGCTGCTCTTCTAGGGGCCTGCCTATCATTTGGCCATTGATAATTATTGGCCGCCCTTGTTTCCACCAATTCATACTCCGCTGTGTGATGCTTAGACATGAACGCTCCTCCAGAAGCGGCATCAATACTTGATCGAGTAGCTCCGGATAACCCATTATAGAATGTCTGGATGGGAAGCCATTCTGGCAGTCCATGATGGGGGCATTTTCTCAGAAGATCCTTGAATCGCTCCCATGAGTCATACAAAGACTCTGACTCAAACTGAATAAAAGAGGTAATTTCATGCCTGAGCCTGGCGGTTTTAGCGGGTGGGAAGAACTTTGCCACGAACTTTTGAGCCAAGTCATCCCATGTGGTTATGGAGCCTGACGGAAGTGAATGTAGCCAACTCTTGGCCTTGTCCTTCAAAGTGAAGGGAAACAATCGGAGTCTGATGGCATTGTCAGACACTCTGTTGCACTTAAACGTATCGCAGATCTCCAAGAAGTTCATCAAGTGATCGTTGGGGTCATCATTTGGTAATCCCCCAAACTGAATATTGGAGCACATTTGGATGGTGCCCGGCTTGATCTCAAAATTGTTTGCTTGGATTGCGGGCCTAAGAATACTCGCTTGTAAATCTGCGATGTGAGGCATAGCATGCTCCCTTAAAGGTTTCTGAAGTTCGTCAGCCATTATAACAGGAGTATATATGTCCCTAGCTTTTTCTCTTTGCAGGCGTCTGTACGTTCTATCAACCTCGGGATCGAGAGGTATTATATTTTGACCCCTTCGAGGTGGCATACGCCGTTGAGATCACCTGAAAAGAAAATTAAACAGATAAAGTTAGTCTAAATTAAGATCGTAATGACTTAGCTTTAATATTGATAACAAATAATACTAGTCCCCGGCAACGGCGCCAAAAACTTGTTGTCCGATTTATGTAACGACAATTAACGCGCAAGTATACGCGGTCAACAAGTAATATAAGATAAGTAGGGTGTCGTACCCACGAGGACGAAGTCTTATATGCAAATCAAATACTAATGTAAGTTATATACTATCTTATCTAAACAAATGATTGGAGGTGGTATTTTAAACTATGCGATTACAACTAAAAGAAGCGGGAGAAATTGAAGTAATAGGGAGACAAGCTAGGATTACAATTTCCCTAATGCGTCGCCTAATCTCCTAACTCTCCACAATACAAATAAATCAAGGAATGGTCAGCCGAGAATAGAACTATGCATATGCTTCTGTCGAAGGCCAAATGCACATCCCTAGCTAGATGAATCACAATATATCTATTGATGAAAATAACTAGGCTAGGGTCATTAAGCTCAGTCTCAAGGCTACTCAAGGCAAATAGAGATATGTCTATCCTATTAAGCAGTTTATGCACACATTCCTTTAGGCAAGGGCATAACAAGTGTTATTGTATTTTAAAAGCCAGATATTAATGTCCAATATTCAATATCCATTAATATCACTGCCAAAAACTCTGTCAAGCATTTAGTCAATAAGCAAGAAATACAACAACCCATTCCCAAAATGATTCATTAATATAAATAGGAGAGAAAGTTAATTAGGCTAAACACTAGGTTACATTGCAATCCTAAAAAGGAATTAGTTCATAACCATGGTGCTAATACACATTTCTATCACATTCAACATTGATCAGTAATACACAAATAACTGAGAGATTTAGAATAAGAAAACTCCTGAGCTAAGGTTTTCTGTCTCCAAGTCTTCTCTTCTCCGTGTAACTCCTGAGCTGTATATAATGCAATAACTATTCTCCCTTAAAACACAGCTTCTTTCCGTTCTAGAATCTCCAAAAATATTCTCTGTATATTTGATATCCTTGCTTCTGTCCTTCTATATCTTTTTTTCTTCTTTTTAGGTCATTAAATGCGATCCATTGGCTGGGCACCGGAGGTGACGCTGCGGCGCCAGAATAAGAAGTACCTGGCCGCTGCAGCGCCAGGAGGAATCAACATGGACCATGAGTTGGCGCTGCGGCGCGGGGTTAAGACTAGGCTCTGGCGCTGCGGCGCCAGAGTGTAAAAAATGACAATTTTGCCCCTGCAAGCTGAAAATGACCTAAACAGCCCTGCATCAAACAGGAAGAGCATAACAACAACAGAATATAAACAAAAGCATGACAAATAATACAAAAAACAAGCAACGTCTTAAGATTTAGAGAATCTGATATGCGATATAAATACCACACATCACCCCTTCTTCTATTAATTTCATCTTCGAAATTTTTAACATCTTGAGTTTCTTCCTACTTCTCATTTGAGAGTTACATTCTACCACAACTCCTCTTTCACCGTAGTTTTCTTCTTCCAAACATTCAGAAGTCTTCACAATTTACAAATAATTGTGAAGTTGAACGAATAACTAGGGATATAAAGATTCCTTTAAAATATTTTACATTCTTGATGAGGGGTCTTATAGACCATGAACTCTGAACTTGATTCAACGGTATTTACCGCAAACCAGTTCTTCCTTACCCAGTACATTTACAATCACAAAGAAAGTAAACTACCTATTTCATACGTAGGTGATCAACCTATCGTATAACCCCATTCCAAGGTGTGTTCACCTCAGACTTAATCATCCGATTTCGCACCAAAATAATTTGGTTTGGCATAACTTCTTTAAGAAAGCTCGATTTTCTATTAAACATGACATACCATTTGTCTAGCCAAAACAAGTAGCTTAGACCATACCAATAAATTGGATATCAACTGAAATATTCGTCTAGTCAAATCAATTGACATCGACTACTTCTTTAAATTCTTTAATAATACTTCAAACGTTTTATAACGTCATGATACCGCACTGTTTCACAGTACGTTGAGGACTTTGTCAGTTTGTGACTTTGTCATTCTACATCATACCATAGCGGGTTGTTGATCCAAATATCACGTCTAACACTATGTTCAATTGCATCAATAACTCCATCTTTTTACCATCTCTACATCAAATGCACTGATGATATAAATTTTATTTTGATATTTCAAATCAATTTCTGTCTAGCCAAAATAATTTAGCATAGACATACAAGGAATAGTTTTTTTAAAATCCATTAATTCCAAAATTTTAACCAATATCGTTTTCTTAAACATGTACTCTTTAGCACAATGTTAATAAATTTTGAAATCTAGCATAGCTAGAAGACATGGAGTACTTACTTTCTTCGTCTTTGTGACAACCCGAATTTTCATAAGTTATTAAAATAATATTTTAATAATTAAAATTCTTATTATGAGGTGTATATATTTTGAATTATATGTTTTGGTGTGAAAAAATTAAATTTTTATGAGATTTAATACTTGATTAAAGTATTAAAGGAAATAAAAGAAATTAGTTACAATAAGGAATTTGGTAGCAAGGAAAATTAACCCTATAAATATTGGGTAATTTAAATTAAGTTGAAACTATATTATGGAATAATATTGTAGTGGTGTTGTAGTAAAGTGGATAAAAGAGTTAATTCACTTAATTAAAATAGTGAGTTAATATACGAGCTTTGCTAATTAAATTTGGTATTCTTAATATATATTACATGTCATGGTAATATATGAAAATGTTTAGTATCTTAAATGATGTTAATAAAATATAAATTGATGGTAAGAGAAGAAAAACCAATATACCTATAAATAATTATTGGTTATAGATTAAAAAATTGAATTAATAATTAAGTGGTGATTAGATGTATATATTAAATAAATTGTATTGAGACAATTTATGTGAGAAAAAGGAATGAAATAAATATATATAATAATTGTATAATTCATTTGAGTTAACTAAAATAATTAGTGGAATAAATATTAACTATTTTAATGAAAATATTTATTCTAATAGAGATGTTTATTTTAGTTACAAAGGTAATTTAATAATTTATAGTGTAGTAATTATACATGTTATAATTGTGTAATTACTTAATATGGCTAAATAGTTTAACAATAAAATGAAGTGTGACATATGTATCATATAGTAAGAGAGTTGTTAAAATAATTGGATTGGAGCTTATTGAGTTAGCCAAACATGGCCTAGACTCTTTGTGTTTTATAACTGCTAAAATATTTTATTTTTAACTGATAACCCAACTTAAACTCACGTATTCATTAGTTGGGGGTTACGCTCAATATTTTCCTAAAGATAAGAGTTAGAAAACAGAGAAGAAGATAAGAAGAGAGGAAGAGAGAAAATGAGAGAAATTGAGAGTAAGAGAAAAAATTCTCTGTAAATTGACAAGGTTTTGAGAACCAAAGAAGGAAGAAGAAGAAGAAGAAGATTTTTATCATCTATTCTAGGTTTAAAGAAGAATCAAAGGTAATATTCTAGCTTTAAACTTTAGTTTGTGTTTTTTAAAGTTTTCTCTATAGATGATTTTGATGAGGGAATTGTTAAGAAAATGGGTTATATTTGTTATTGATATACATATAATCTGTTATAAGTAATCTACAAGCAATTTTAGAATTAAAAAATTCATGAAAATCATATTAAGGATGAAGAGTATGAGTTTGGTTTAATATATGTATTTTGGGTCTATTTTGAGACTAAAATTGGTTAGGAGTTTATGTTATAATTATAAAATTGGTGATAGATTGTGTTAATATGATAAGAAATAAAAAGAACGCAAGTTGAATGAATCAATTTGGTTAAGAAACGAATTCGTTGTGAATGAATTCACTAAACATGTTAAAACATGAAAATAGAATATGAACACGAGTTTTGGGTCAAGATTTAGGTTGGTTAGTGTTTCTGTAAATTATTAGGTCTTTGATATGTTGTAGTTCTGTGAATTACGAATCCATAGAGTCAAAAACGGACTCAATCGGATGTGTATAACTCAAGTTATGAAGATTTGAAGGAGAAAACGTCCAAAAATCGCGAGAACAGTAATCTGTAAAGTCTGGTTCTGCTACAAGGCGCAGCTGCTTTGTGCCCTAAGCCTTTTGGGGCACAGCTGCCCTCTATGGTGCAGCTGCATCATTTCCAACGCTTAAAGGGGAGCAGCTACGCCGAAAACATGTCAGGCGCAGACTTGCCCAAGTGGACTGTTTTGATGTCCTGTAGTAAAATGGGCATAACTTTTTCATACGGACTCGGATTGAGGTGAATCAAGATGATGCAGAACGAGGAAGAGTAGACCTACAACTTTCATTCTTTAAGTGTTTGGATTTGAGGTCGGGATCAATTTTCAAATTGACCATTTGTAGGACTGATGTGTTTTTGGAGGCAATTGAGGGGCGTCGGGCATGCACGTATGCACATGTAATGCTCCCGACCATGTAAAATGATGTTCTAACTTTCATAACATGACTATTATGTATTATAATGATACTTAACGTTAACCATTGAGTATTAGACAATTCGTATGGCGTGCTAAGCGTGCGCAAATGCGTGTCATTTGGGCATCCGAATAGGCAAGTTTGGCATACGAACGTGCAAGCGTCACAACGCCGTAATGAGTGTGTATAAACTTGTTTAATATTATGTTTCTAATAAGAATGAAATATTATAAAGTAATGTAAACCAACCTAGGAGCATGCTAAGCGCATGCAAAAGAGGCGAATTAGGCGTGTGACGTATAAACGCCGAAACGCCGTGTAATGTGTTAATACACTTAAATAGTGTTTCGATTCTAATGGAATGAATATTATAAGATATGAAATGGGATCCTGGCAAGACTTAAACACTTGAATGAATTTTGAATATTACTAAAAAGAAATATAGTGAGATATAAGTCGAAAGTTAACATAATTAAATTGAACATTGTGTATTGATTAATAAGAAGGGTTATGGGATGTAAAGTAAAGTTTATATTACAACTACTATGCTTTTCTATGTGACTGATAGTTGATGTGCATGATTATATAATTGTATAGGGCACGTGAAGTGCAGATAGCTGTAAACTGTTAAACTGTTATTGGTAAACAACGATCAAGGCAAGTCTTTCAGTTCCTATTTGCTATGTGAACTTGATGCTGAACTATTTTAAATCTTTATTTAAAATAGCATGATATGTTATATATATGTTGAACGTATGAAACGTTAAAGTCAATTTATGACTATATTGATTGAGTAATGAATGCTGATTGAGTAAGGAACTCAATCTTTATACTTGTTATATGATCTGCAACATGTATGTTATGTTAGTCCAATGTTTATGAGACGTATGTTGAGCATGTTGTTATGTGCTATGTGATGCATAAAAACTGTTAGATCTTGCTGAGCTGTCGAGCTCAATCGTGCAAATAATCACTTTTGCAAGTTAAGGATTCAAGGTAACGCTATGTGCTACTTGCAAGAAATGAATCAGATGTAATGCATGAAGATTTATATACTTTGGCTGAATTGTTATTATTTTGGACCATGTTTAAGGTTCCAGATAATGTATTTTATAATGTATGATGGTTAATAGATGTTGAGTTGTAACGTTTAATTTTATCCGATGTATAAAGGTTAGTGAACCTGGTAGTAAGTTTTAGTTTATAATAACTCTGACGAAGAGATTCATAAAATAAATTTGAATCAAAGTTATGTAATGATAAAGGTTGAGATTTAGGGCAATAAAGAAAGAATTATATAAAAGTTTTAATTATTCCTTATTTTTAGTGATTTTAATATCGAATCGTGATGTAAAGTTAGAATAAAGTTGTATTGTTAACGATTGAGAAGTAGAATTATATTGTATGAATTTTGGGGTCGTTACAATCTTCCTTCATTGTCATACTTGTGACAATCCTAACTTCTTCTAGCACCTTCAATGTTACTTATACTAAAAATAACTTATTTTCAGTTTAAACATTCCTATACAGTAGTATAGTTCATCAAATTACAACATTTTATGTGTTTAGGAACTTTCCACAACCATATGTGTTTAAGAACTTATCTTCGTAATATGTAATCCAAGAACAATTCAAGGACTTTCTATACGCTTACAAGCTCGAAAACATAGCATAAAATTATGAGTCACAAACTTTTCATAAGTATGAGTTTCAAGAACTCGCACCTATCTTAATACATTCTACTATCTAATATACACATATGAAAAGATTCACCTTCTCGTCATATACATATTGATAGCGCGACATTACTATTCCAATGACTATCACTGTAACAAACTTAGTGGTTGTTACCCCAAAACATAAACTCCTGCCCATAACAAAAGTTCGTACAACTCAGCTATCACATGAGTACACCGACTAAGATTTCACAACATTTTAACTTTCTCTTACTTGATACGAATTTTCTTTAATTCGTACCTTATCCTCTACAACTCTTTTGAGTTCTTTTTCTCGTACTACTTTATAGTACCATTCATTTATAGCGTTTAGCTATAAATCATTCATCGTTTAATAAAAAATCTGTTATTCATGATTTAATGAGATCACGTAGTGATCTTCTTCCTTAATCGTTTAACTCAACAATTTTCTTACCCTTCTCTCTTAGATTATAGCCTTAGGTACTCATACCTAAGGTTTATAACTTATCAACTCTGATACCAACTTGTGACACCCCGAAATTCGGTCAATCTTCACACCCAGGTTTTGTACATCACAAGTACTTCTCATTCCAAACATACATAATTATATAACTAAATATACCAACATACATCCGCAAATCCTAGATTCTATTACCTTGAAATCTCGTTCCATACAAATAATGATAATTACATTATTCTTTACATCTTACAAGTGTGACTTTCATCAGCCACCAAAGATATATAATAGTTCGTTAAATAATTTATAGTTTAATCAACTATTCTACTTTACAAGTCATGGCTTGAGTCTTCACGCTCATTAATATAATGAACATCACTTCAGTAGGACACCGGTCAGCTTGATCTTTACGGGATCCTTAAGTTCATTCTATCGTCGTTTGCTTAAAATATTTTCATTTAAAGCAAGTGTGAGCATTCAATTGCTCAGCAAGTCATAGCAGTTGAATAACAACTAACAAAGAATCATATATTCTTTTAAAATCTTCAACAACCGAACAATGGTTATGAAGCAGTTTGAATAATAGGAATAAATCTTATTCCTATCATTTTGAACCCTTAGTCCCATTCACTTTGACATACCTTCATTTTTCTATCTTTTTCCATATACATTCCGTCTGGCTAGAATCATTAGCACCGACTTAACATTCTCCGTTCATGAATAAACAGAATTCTTTCATATTGAACAGTTCAGCTCACAGAAATGCCAAAGTGTTAAAATTGTGGCACAAGGCCTCATACATTCTACCACCTTGTACAAATATAACACATTTTTACATAGGTAAAACTTCTCAAGTTCAACATCTGAGAAAGTTTAAGAAACTAACATTCATTTAGGAATATGAATGAAGTTAGGAAACATGCCTTAAACACAGCTACAACTTATAGTTTACGCTGAACTGCTTACCGCAATCCCTATATCACATAAGAAAATAGCACATACACCAATTAGTCATATATTTGACTTACGCATTGGTTTAAACTAATCTTACTTCCAATGGCTCGCGTTCTTGTAATCCATGTCTACGCGACCAACTTTAGTTTAATTCTTTCGACTATTAAGACATGCAAAGATGTCCCAACCTTACAATCGTCTTTTACAATGGTTTTACATTACCATTCCTTCTTTCTAGCTCAAATAGTCCGAATCATTACAACTATAATGTTTGTTAAGTCCATCATCATTCCTTGTGGCTTTTTGAAAAATTAATGCCATACTTCATGATTATTCTTTATCTTCCAAGTTATACAATCTTTTGTATACTCAGAGAAAACATTCAATGTTAAGACTATGTGTTCATAGCGTTACGCATTTTACATTATCTCATTTCATATCTTACAACGTCCGGTGTATTTAACTCGGAAAGTCATTCAAGTTATTATCATTAACCCGGCTATCCAACATTTACATGTTATTCATTACTTATTGTTCCTTTACATTCAAACCATACACGGTGTGTATGCTAAGCACGTTTAACTTACATGTACACTTAACACCTTCACATCATTCATCTTTTAAACTTTCATTCAACCTTTACTTAAGGTTTTAATCACCTTCAATAGTGATTCATTACATGAACATCACGTTCATCGCCATCCATTAATGTCTAAGCCATACGATTCGTGGTATGCTAAGACCGCTCGTTTATCGCAACAACGTTGCGTTTACGGCGTCTATACGCTTTACACTTAACTTCCATTACGATATTATAACGTCAAAATGTTATAAGTCACCCTCGTCACTTAACATCTAAGGAATTAAAATCATAGCAATCCCATACGTTCGTTTTATCGCGAATACGGTCCTCGAATATCGGGTACGTATTTTGCGTTCACACTACTCGTCTTTTAAACTCCCGTTAAATCTTTCCGTTCAACCTTTACTAAAGGTTTCAATCACTTGTTTAAGTGTTACATTACGTGAACTATAAGTTCATGTTCATTCCGTACATGTCCCCCAAGTATTGATTAGTTAAAAACTCATTTCTAGCATTTTCCCTACACCGAGCCCTTGAAATTTTTTTTAGTTTTTCATTATGATTTCTTCCCGGGCTCATAATGTGATTCTTATAACTCGAAATTGGCTCGTTCAAAAGCCATTAGCTCATATATATTACGTACTTTGATTCTATCCTGAAAAAATAAGTTTCAGATTCCGTTAATGATAAATTCACTGATTAAATTTTCATTACGCGTTCGTTAAGCGTTCGTGAACGTTCATAGCTCGTTTCTTCGTTTTAAGTCCGAATTCGACCGTTCTTGAGTCCACGAATCTTAAATATATAGTTCTTTGATACGCCACCGAAAACCTGCGTTGATAAGTTAAACAGCGACTTTTGCAAAATTTTGTCATAACTTCGTTATCGGCTAATTTCAACCTGTTCTTCATGAACGTTTCTACCATTCCTAACCAAGCATATATATATACGATGGTTTTAAACTTTTCCATCAACAAAAAGCTCTAATTAGATGTTTTTAACTTTGTCCATCAATAACGTTCTTACCGCGTTCTTCGTGTTCTTCGTTCGTTCTTCGTTTTTAATTGATATTATGAGTACGATTTTACGTTTTCTTATATTATAACATTATAAGTTTGATAATTCATCCGTATAACATTGGAGAGTTCATATAACTCATCCGAATCGTCCATTAACATTAAGCAATTTATACTTTCTATGGAAGCTTTTAAAGAAGTTTATAAACTAAACTTTAAATTCTTATTTCTTCATTTCCTTATGATCATTCAACCATATGGAAATCGTTCTTAACATATTTTACTTCTATTTTCATTAAGCTATGTATTTGACACAGAAGACTTAAAGAAAATTTTGATTAAAAGTAAGTTTTAATACCTTTTTTCTTGATTTTTCTTTTGTTTTCTTCTTTCTCGTTGCAAAACTGACGATTCGGTAGCTTTTCCACTCCCGAGACTTGTTAATTCAAGTCCCTCGCATCCTCTCTTCATTTGTCCAGAGTTTCATCTCTCGATTTTTTTGAAAAAATGAAGAGTTAAACTTGTTTATATAGATTTTCAAGGCTATGGTCATTTTGGTCATTTGGGTGCTTTTTACCATTTTACCCCACCTCATCACTAGTCACACCTCCTCATTATTCACGAAGCTTCTCTTGGAAGTTTTGTGGTTCTGTCTTTCGGAATTCATCCGATAGTTTGAAAAACTGCGCTTCTCAGAATCTAAATATTTTTTGTTATTTCGTCTTTCCTCTACAGATTAACTTTTACACGTTCTTCGAAACTTTAAAAAACTGAAAAACACTTTTTGATGAATAGCATTTTCTGTCACGTTTCCCATAACGTAGTTAAGCGAATGAAAAGTACATAACAATACTTTTCATAGTTTTTATTTCGTTCGATTTCTGCACGTTTTTTAACAAAAACTTTTATCGGCTAACATAACTTTTCACAGCATATTACCGGCAAATCTTTAGACGGAATGTCATTATGACATACCGAACTCTCAGAAAGGCCTAGGTTATTTAACCCCTAAACCCTTAGGTTCCGTCGGGTGAATAATGCCTATTTCGTTTTTTTCTCAGAATTTTTTTTGTTCCTGGAAATCTTTTATTTTCATCTTGAAAATTTTTACTCATTCAGTCTAGCTTGTAGCCAGAATCCTCCCGTTTTGTAATCATCCTAGGTCCTAGAACGATCAATAAACACATAACACATAATATAATTAATAAAATTCATTTTATTAATTAATAATTTTTTAAACTTAATTTTTTGGACAATCCGATTTTTCGGGTTGTCACAAACCATCACATGATAATACTTTTTGCTTAATTATCAATCAATAGAAAAGAGATGGAAATCAAATTCATACCTTTGTAGAAAATAGCTTCCTCACGTACGAGTTTACCTCCAATTCCTTTTCACGTTCAACTTGAATCCATCGGGTTTGGTTCCTTCCTTTAATTAACGGTAGCCACCAAAATATTTGGCCTGTAGAGGTGATCCACCAAGGAAGAACAAATATTCAAGAAGATGGGTGTTTGGCAAAACCCTAGATTCTATCTCTATAGAATTATGTGTACTCTCCCAACTCTTAGAATTCACATTAGCCCCACATCAAAATAAGTCTCCTCTTATTTATAGATGTAGGCAACCCTCCTAAACCAGTTAGGATTATAGTTTCATTTTAATTAATTAAACTCATTTAATTAATTAGGCTTCCTAATCTTATTAAGAATAATTAATTAAATTCCTTTAATTAATTAGCCTACCAATCTTATTGGGAATATAAGAGAGAATACTTTTATTAATTAATTCCCAAACTCCTTTAGGAATTAAACTAATAATAATAATAAGACTCCTCTTATTAATTTATATTTAATATTTCAAAAATATTAAATAATAAATATAAATTATTTAATTTATTTTATCACCATAGACTAAATTAAATACACTTAATTTATTATTACGATTATGCCATTTGTTTCTTAAATAAATATTATTCCTTTTATGGTGTGACCCTTTAGGTTCTCTATATTAAACCGGTTGTTAATAAATCCATTAGAACAATTCTAATCATATTTAAATAAATAAATTAAACTATTTAATTCATTTAAATAAATAACATCTATTCTACAATAAGGGTAAACCCCCTTAGCGATCAACGATTTTCCAAATAATATAGTTTTCAACATTAATCATAAAAGAACCTTTGAGTAAATAGTTGCCGTACAATTCAATCCTTCCACCATACAATGTCCCAATTAAATATAAGATATGAAATTTCTGTCAAGTCTTATTTAACTTAATTATATGTATTTCGATTCTCAAATGCATAACTCCAAATAATGCAAATAAAAAACTCCTTTCTAATTTCATTCCACCTTAGCCAAGGATTCATGGGTTGTCATTTATCGAATCACATAAGACATATCTCTTCTTTTACTAGAAGCGGTAGATTCTTTATTGATCATTCATTATCTCTACGTATAACTTAATACACTCAAACATACCTTTTAATATACCTTAAAAGTCGTAAGGAACATGTGAAAGTATAACTCATTATACACAAGATACTATAATGATCTTAAGTCTAAGGATCACTAGTACTACTATCACTATAGGAATTCGTATTGACAGGCAAGTAAAACTCCATTAGGTATTCCTTAGCGAGTCACGTTTAGTGAACATATTCTCCAATAAGCACCTACATACTTGCTTTAGTGTCTCCACACAAATGATTATGAGATCGATCATCCTCATCTAATGAGAAAGCAACGTATGTACCAATCTATCCTGATTCACTAATCCCCTTTTTAGTAATCCAACGATTGGGAACTATTTTAGTTTTAAGCTATCTAAGAATTCTGATCTCATTAGCATGATTATCAGCATGATTCTAAAAGCATTGCTTAAAACTATGGGTTTATAACATATTATAGAAATAGAACCATGTAGATAAATAAATGCCTTAAATTAAATAATACTTTCATTAATAAATAAATAAGATTGTTACAAAGTATATGATTTATCATCAAACATGATTGACTTGTGTGCATACTACTTTTAAAATCTTTTCCCAAGCTTATCCTTTTGAAATCTTTTCACATAAGTTAGAAAACCCCTTACTTAACAAACTTAAGACTAGGAATCCTCCCTGTCCATATATTATATGGAGTCTTGGGGACGGATTTTGAGGTCACCTTATTTTGTATGCAGCCATTTCCAAGGAATAACCCCAGAAGGATACTGGAATATCGTTAAAATCATTATGGACCGCCCCATGTCCAATAAGGTACGATTTTTCCTTTTAGATACACCAATTAATTATTGTGTATCAGAAAACATCCATTATAAGAAAACCATTTAAGATGATCTTAAAACTTATTGCACAAGTATTTATTCCTCGATCCAATCGAAAAATCCTAATACCTTGCCAATTAGTTTTACTTCTTAATTCTTTGAACCTTTCAAATGATTCAGACTTGTATTTCACCAAATACATATATTCAACTCTTTGAATGATCATTTCCTTTTCTTTTACTAGTTCGTTCAATTTGCAAAATTATTTTTCATATAAGTATGTAAAGTCCATTCAGTAAATTCCCAACACCATATGAAACATTTTATTATAAATAGAACAACTGTTGTTCTTTATTATAATATCAAAACCATCCATATCCAATATAAAAATTAAAATAATATTTCTTATAAGTGTTGGAACATAATATCAATTATTTAAACTAATGGACTTGTTCGTAGGCGATGCTAAACAATAAGTTCATACGCTTAATGGACCAACCTTTGCTCCATTCCCCACACGCAGGATGACTTCCCCTTGTTTAGTTTTTTACTTCTACTTGGTCCCTTCATAAATATGTATTTATAAGAACCATAGCCGGTATCCAATACCCAAGTAGAAACTTTACCTACTGAAAGATTTATTTCAATCATGAACATACCTGTATATGTAACCAAAGCTTCCCTAAGCTTCTTCTAGTTAGCCTTTGCAATATATTTCTCATAGTTTCTTTTCCATTATTATAATGTAAGCAAACTCCTTTGTTATCCGTGTCAGTTTTGTTCTTATTATCATTTGTTTTTCCCTTTCCTTATACCTTCTTTGAATTTTTCTTCTTTTCAAATGATCCTTTGGCCTCTATATGTAAAACTTGGTCTTTCTTGGTTGGAAAGTGACTCTCAACAATTTTCAACATGTTAAGCAAATCAGCCAGGCTGATATCTAGCTTGTTCATGTAAAATTTCACAACAATTATGAGAAGTAGTGCAGGAATGACTGCAAGATCAAATCTTGGCTCAACTCTCCGTTCATGACAAAACCATGTTGCTGCAATTGTTCAATCAAATTGATAATTTTTGGACATGTGTCTGTATTATAGTGTCATCGGTTGTTCTAGATCGGACAAGCTACTTAGATATCTGATATCTAGTAGTCCTACTTTCCTCACTATTCAACTACTTGAAGTGCACGAGTATAGTAGTAGCATCCATAGTTTCATGCTGACGCTGAAGTTCATTACTCATGGATACGAGAATGATGCATTAAACCAACCATGCATCATCTTGCCACTTTCTAAATATAGGAATCTCTTCATAAGAGGCATTGTCTTCAACTATTGTAGGGATGGACGTATTGTTGGGTATTTTCTACGCTCAACACGCAAGTGTACGTGGTCAACAAGTAATACAGTGATAAATCAAAGATCGAACCCACAGAGACAATAATTACAATTTAATCGAGCAAGTACCAATTTTAGAGTATTTCAACTTTATCAAACTATCAGCAAAAAGATATGTTCTTCTATAACTAAATTAATAATGAAAGTAACCAAACTCTAAATCGAGATCTTAACAGAATTGAGAGAATTAAGCCTACAACTTCACTTATTATTTCATTTCAGATAATATCCTTTGTCCCCAATTTATTTCAATTACCCCCAGGTTATTAATCAAAAACACTAATGTAGATAAAACCACCTCACGATGCATAATATCCGTACTTATTTGTATCCACATATGATAGATTCAAACAAGACATCCCAATTAACTAATTCACTATATTTCTATGTGAATTTCAATTAACCAGAATTTATTACCAAGTTCTCTTTCAGATTACATATGGCGTAAAGGAATATATCTATCCTAAACACGAATCACGAATTCCATCTATGCAGAATTCACAAACATATGTCACTATGGCCAGTTCTAATCTCCTATGTTCCTTCACAAGTTCATAAGAAATAACAAAATAATCGTTGATCAGGCAATTATATAAATTAATCACACACATAGTGAATAACCTGGGAATAATCTTCATAAACTGGATTTAAAACTAATTAATCCTCCATTACATAATAAGATCCGTCATAGGCTTAAATAAATAATTAGTTCATAACGAATGAAATAAAATCCATAATCCACAGAGTATTAATCATAACGAATACAAAGATAATATGAATCGAGAAAGATAGGAATAGAAAACTCCTGTCGTTACTGTCTCCAATTTGCTTCGCGTTCATACGATCATGCTCCGCTTCAATTCTCCTCTTCCGGTTTAGATCCACGAAGTAATGCTCTTCGTGGTGGCTCTTCCTTCTGATAGGTTACGTTCCATCTATATATTATATTCCGTAGCCCCTGTTTGTAGCAGCCAAGTCCCGTATGGAAAAGGAGTCATGCAACCGCTGGCCCACTCCACGTCATCAACCGTTGTGTCTTTTTATATCCCAGCCTCAATTCCCCTTCTTCTTGCTCATGTAATACTTGTGGGCCCCTCCTTTTATATGTTATCCTCGAGCCTTAATTTGATCACATGCTTGCTTTTCTGGTTGCGTGTCCAACTGGGAGAAGGCTGCTTTAAGTCCGCCTCCCCGCCCCGGCGGGTTAGTACCTTATAAATCACCCGCCCCAGCGGGTGATCCTTCTGTCCAGCCGGCTTCATTTTATCAATTGCACGCATGGCTACATGACTTATGGGCTACTCCATTCCTACCACAAATCCATGGCCCACCTGCAGACTAACCCACTTAGCATACATATTGATTCCATAGGCTGCTGACCCACTTACTCAATAATGTCTCACTAATTGCTAAGATATTGGGTGAGCTGCTCCTTTTATCCACTATCCCATTTACTTGCACTTACACTTGCACACGTGGCTGCTCCATGTGTGTCCTTCTCAAAAAATGCCCAAGTCCAGCATGTTGGCCCACTTGCTGATGGAATCCTAATTGATTATATATATATATATATTATATACTCCTTGCTTACCAGGTTCCTATGTGACTTCGAAACTAGCCCACTGCACATGCGCCTTCCTTTTATCCAATTGTTGCACCCGTGTCCGAGAATGAAAAGGAAAATGCCAACTACTGCCGCCTCCCTGCCCAGCGGGTTGACTTCAAGCTAACCTTCCCACCCCAGCGGGTACCTTCACTGTCCAGCCAAATTTTGTACTTGCTGATTTCTTTTCTCCCATTCTTGAGCTGCTAACCAATTACCACTTGATATCCCACATTAAGCTATTAACCCACTGGCTTGCTCTTGTTGATTCCATTTGTCCTCCAATTTTCTTTCCAACATCACGGAATTCTTCAATTGTACCTAAAAATAAGAATATAAGCATAATGAGTACATTCAGGCACACAATAAAAAGAGTAAACATTAAAGAATAGGCATATAACTTGCAAATTTGTGCTTTTAAAGCTACTCTCGCCCCCATTTCATTCCTTGCACATAAATGTATAAATCTGAGTAAAATGCTAAGATAAATACTTGAAAACCCCAAAACTCAAGTTAAAATAAATACTGAATTGTGGGTATAAAATCCACTCATCAAATACTCCCAAACTTGAGACTTTGCTTGTCGTCAAGCAAAAACATGCATATACAAGAATATACAATGCTCATGACTGTAACTGTCAGTGTTTATAAAACTAACTCATTGCGCCTCAGAAAACTCACAAAGATATAAATATTAAATCCAACCAGATACGTATCCTCAATTAAAACCAATTTATGAATCTTTACCTGTTAACACCACTGCTGTGTGTGTGCTTAACAACAATATACCCAACTACAGATCAAATATATAACATACTTCGCGTCTTAGAATGTAATCAGAGTTCAACTCAAGAAATCGCGTGACCTAAGTACAGTGAATTCAAGTAAACATTAACCAAGTCGGAAGTTAATATGGGAGATTTTCTATCTTTCTTTATTCACGGAAGCATTTTGCTCTTTTTTTGTATCTCAAATTTCCTCATGACTGTGCAATGTTTAGTTCCCTTAGGTTCTTCAGTGATACCCATGTATCGAGTTTTCGACCAACGACTCCCAAACTGAATGGCTTTAGGGCGCTGGGTGTAAAGACATCCCCTAGGGCGTACTTACTCGAGTATCACCGGCCACGAAACTAAACAAGTCACGGTGTTTATTCATGTTTCTATTTTTCACATTTTTTAATTCTTTTCTTTTTTCTTTTTTTTTAGATAGCTCCCATATCTTCTCCCAAACTTATGTTTTAGTCTAATCTCAGTCACTACTACCAGTTCACTAAATTCCCTTCATTAGAACATAAGTTCTGTTCAAGACGACAATTATGTGACTATTCGAACTAAGTTGACTAAATTGGTGTCTTATTGTGCTAATCGGTGCATCAATGTCAAACAGGTAAGAAATCATGCAAAGGATTGAATACACATCAACATTCTGGTTTTCATTATGTTTATATTCTTATGTAAGTCCAGTCTCATCACAGGCTAAAGTTATTTCTTACCACTGATATACTGACTCATACAATCCTAATTACAAACTCTTTTTGGTCTTTTATGATTTTTCATTTTTTTTCAATATTTGATAAGCATAAAAACTTAAACTACTCTATTATGCAAATTTTAACGAACCTACTATGCAACTATACATATTCTAACCATTTATGCACACGCTAAACAAATTCATGATGATTAAAACACAACACACACCCAAACTTAAATGAAATAATGCCCTCATTGTGAAACATATAGAATTTAAGTGCAGAGGACTTCCCTGTTCAGTCAAACATTAGGGCCGGCCTCCTCCTCGATGTCTGAGTCAGATGGTGGGTATGGCGGGATCGGCTGTGGGACAGGGAACTGAAGTGGACCAGCGGTGGTGTTGAGGCGGGAGAAAGCCTCAGCAAGAATGACATTAAACCTGTTCTGTGTAGCGAATATGTGATTCTGTCGCTCCGCTGTGCGGTCAATTCTTCATTGAAGTCATCTAAACATGGCAGTTGTCGATGTGGACGATGCTTGTGGTTCCAATTCCTCGTCGGACATCCGGTTTTCCTCACCTCGAATCTCCTCTTCCGCGCCTAAAACTATAAACCCGAGGCCAGGAGGATATGCTAGAGCTCTCGTCCATGACTCAAATATGTTGATCAGCTTCGAATCCAGAACCATCGAAGGTGATTGGACTGGCTCGTTCGGTGTCCAAACTACCCCTGCTTGTAAACACAATCCAGTGATTAAGGAAGGGTGTGGTAATCCGCCGAATATTCCTCCTTGCAAACACCGGCGAATTGAAAAATTAATGACTGTCCCAATATTGATGCTAAGATCTTTGACAATCGCATACAATAGTGAGATCTTCTCTTTTGTGATATCGCTGGTGTGTGTTGATGGCAGTAGTTTAGCACAGAGGAAAAAATACCAGACTTTCCCATATTTGTTCAAGGTAGAGGTCGGGATGATGATACCTTTTCGACTGTCTTTTACCCAGACAGTGTCCGGCTTGCATATTTCTTTAATAAGCCGATCATAGTCTATCCCGGCATCTCGCATCTGAGTGTACTGACACATAGCAGGCGGTGTGATATTGAAGAAGGAATTGATTGCTTCGGGACTGAAATCGACCATTTTGCCTCTTACAAAAGTTCTATATGGAAGGACGTTCTCCGCATTGGCATAGAATTCTTTCACTACTGCTACCACTGCTGGTTCCGGCTGTTGAGTGAAATAGTGCCAAAGCCGTTCATTGATTTGCCTGTGCATTTTAGCATCTATTGGATCCGGTCTAAGTCCACGTTTTGAGATGATGGCTTTTCCTGACACATACTCAAAACGTTCGGCGGCTGCCGTGTTCCGAAATTTTTTTCTGTCGAATGGTAGAACGGCAACGGATGAGGATGACCCTTCACCCTTTTGCTTCTTCTGTGGCCGGGGAGGCATGTTTTTTGTGGGCTAACTTGAAGAATTGCTAAAGAATTGGTGTTCAGGACTTTCGTCAAACACTTGGTGGGCAGTCTGCACTTAGCTTAATGTTGAGTGAAGTTGCTAAATTGGATTTTCCCAAATTTTGTTACTCCACCAAGCAAGAAATTATAATATCCGTAATAGGGGCAATGTACTGGCACTATCCCAAAACAACCAACAGAAACCAATTTTTTGTCAAAATTTACTTTCCAATTTACACAATTACCTTGGTTATGTTGAATAATGGTGTGTCGGGTTGAAGGTGTTGGGCTGTAGGTTGCAGAGATCGGTGATACTTGAACTGCTTTTGAACTTCTTTTGATGATAACACGAAGGGGAATCTAGAAATAGTTAAGGGGGTGGGATGTCAAGTCCGCGTGTTGTGGGTTGTAGGTTTAGTGAGGATTTGTGGGTTCTTATTTCGTGGGGGGTGTGGGTAGTAGTTATGTGGGATGGGATTTTCGGTAATGGGTATGTTATAGGATTCGTGAGTGGGGAGACATATGTTATGGGTAATGGGTATGGGTAGTGGGACGTAGTGGGTATTAGAGATATAAGTTGAGTGAATTTGTATTGGTTTGTAGGATTGTGCCGTTCGTGAGTATGTGGAGTTGTTAGCAGGAGTCGTGAGGCTTATTGGGTGATGGATTAGGGGGAATGGAGGTGTAATGGGTAGTTATGGGGCGAATTCGGCGGGGGGGTTTCGTGGGTTTGTGAGGCAAGCGGGAAATTGGGTAAGAGGATTTGTATAGGAGTGGTAGTGGAGGGTTAGTGGTGTAATAGGATAGTGGGATGGGAGGTTATATTGTGATGGGAGTATAAGAGTGAACCTTTTCACATTAATTCCAAGCTGCTGAGTGCCGTTACCCCGCCCCAGCGGATTCATTGCCTTGCGAACCCCCGCTCCCGTGGGTGATCCCACTGTCCAAGATGAGTTCTTTCCGCCCCGACGGGAGAGCTATGTGTTGTGCACCCGCCCCAGCGGGGCTGTTATGTTACCCAGCTGCTGATTTTCTGTAATTCCCTTCCTTCTCAAAACCCAATCAATAATTTTAACGTCCACTCTTTGGATTAAATGCTTGTTTGGTAGGGATAATCTTGTAAATGTTCTAGTACTCCCTTTTTGTGATGATGTGCCTTCACTGTGATGCTATCTTTGCATGGTATTGTGAATGTCCTGTATCAAGTACACCATAAAACTTTTGTTAGCCATGTATTATGAAGACGAATTACCAAGTTTGCTACATTATTATAACTAGATGATATAGATGTAAATAAAAATTAAAAAATAAAATAAAATAACCGATGGGTTGCCTCCCATCAAGCGCTTAATTTTAAGTCTTTAGCCTGACTCCTTTTGTTTTTCATTTTGTTTCGGCCAGGTCGACCGTGGTTGCTTGGCGATCAATTTTTTCGCACCAGTAATGTTTTAACTGTTGACCGTTGACTTTAAATGTTTCGGTTGATTCTTTGGTGAATAATTCAACGGCGCCATACAGGAATACCGTCTTTATTGTGAATGGACCTGACCATCTGGATTTCAGCTTTTCGGGAAATAATTTCAACCGAGAGTTAAATACTAATACTGATTGACCCGGTTCAAACAGGCGGTGCATTATTTTCTGATCATGTCATTTCTTCACCTTTTCCTTGTACAACTTTGAATTCTCATACGCCTGCAAGAGAAATTCGTTTAGTTCGTTGAGTTGTAACAACCGCTTCTCACCTGCTGCTGACAGATCGAAATTTAGCTTTCTGATTGCCCAATATGCTCGATGCTCGAGTTCTACCGGCAATTGACATGCTTTCTCGTAGACGAGTTGATAAGGAGACATACCTAACGGAGTCTTATAGGCAGTCCGATATGCCCACAAAGCATCGTCTAACTTTACTGACCAATCCTTTTTATTTGGATTTATAACTTTCTCCAAAATTCTTTTGATGTCCCTGTTAGACACCTCCGCTTGTCCACTTGTTTGCGGGTGATAGGCTGTGGCAACCCTATGTTTGACCCCATACTTTGCCACTAGAGCAGTGAAGTATTTGTTACAGAAGTGGCTCCCTTCATCGCTAGTGATTGCTCGTGGGGTTCCGAACCGAGTGAATATATTCTTCTGCAGGAACCTTAACACCACTCTTGCATCATTTGTCGGTAATGCCACCGCTTCAACCCATTTCGAGACGTAATCTACAGCTAAGAGGATGTACAGATTGTTGAATGAAGATGGAAAGGGTCCCATGAAATCGATCCCCCATACGTCGAAAACCTCGACTTCCAAGATCATGTTTAATGGCATTGCATTCCGTTTCGATATATTCCCCACTCTCTGACATCTATCACAATTCTTCACACATTGATATGTGTCTCTAAACAATGTGGGCTAGTAGAATCCTGATTGAAGAACTTTTACTGCTGTGTGATCAATCCCATAGTGTCCCCCATATGGTGATGCGTGACACGCCTGTAGGATACTATCTACTTCACTTTTCGGTATACATCGCTGGATCATTTTATCAGCACATTGACGGAACAAGTATGTTCGTCCCACATGTACCACTTTACATCATGTAAGAATTTTCTCTTTTGGTGACGGGACAAGTCTAGTGGGAGGACGTTACTGACCACGTAATTGGCGAAGTTCACATACCACGAAAACTCACCGTTTATCGAAAATAGTTGCTCGTCAGGAAATAGCTCATTAATGGCTAACTTGTCTGTTTCATCCTACTTTGGGTTCTCAAGTCGTGAGAGGTGATCGGCCACCTGGTTCTCTGTCCCCTTTATATCCTTGATTTCCAGGTCAAATTCCTGTAGTAGCAACACCCAACGGATAAGCCTTGGCTTTGCATCTTTCTTCTCAACTAAATACCTGATGGCTGAATGGTCGGTGTACACCACCACATTAGTTCCAACCAAATATGAACGGAACTTGTCGAAGGCATACGCAACCGCAAGTAGTTCTTTTTTCGTGGTTGTGTACTTTAACTGTGCATCCGTTAGAGTCTTGCTTGCATAGTAGATGGCATGAATGATTTTATCCTGTCTTTGTCCTAGTACTGCTCCAACTGCAAAATCACTGGCGTCACACATGAGTTCGAAGGGCTTGGTCCAATCAGGTGCTATTATAACGGGGGCCGTGGTCAATTTTTTCTTTAACTGCTCAAAGGCCACTTGACAGTCTTCATCAAATTTGAATGGGACATCTTTTTCTAATAGACTGCAGAGTGGTTTAGTGATTTTTGAGAAATCCTTGATAAACCGTCTGTAGAATCCAGCATGACCGAGAAAACTCCGAATACCCTTTACCGATGTTGGTGATGGCAGATTTTCAATTGTTTCTAACTTTGCTCGGTCAACTTCCAGCCCTTTTCCTGAGACTTTGTGGCCAAGAATTATCCCCTCTTGGACCATAAAGTGGCACTTCTCCCAGTTGAGTACCAGGTTCATTTCCACACACCTCTTTACCCCCAATACCAGATTTTCGAGGCATCTATTAAACGACTCCCCAAAGATGGAGAAATCATCCATAAAGACCTCAACACTTCGTTCCACCATGTCTGAAAATATCGCCATCATGCACCGCTGGAATGTTGCCGGTGCGTTGCACAGTCCGAATGACATCCTTCTAAAGGCAAAGGTGCCATATGGACATATGAATGTCGTCTTTTCTTGATACTCTGGTGCAATGACGATCTGGTTGTATCTGGAATACCCGTCCAATAAGCAATAATATTCATGTCCGGCTAATCTGTCCAACATCTGATCAATGAAAGGCAAGGGGAAATGATCCTTTCTAGTCACCTTATTCAGTTTCCTATAATCCATGCAGACTCTCCAGCCAGTTACTGTTCTTGTCGGTATTAACTCATTATTTTCGTTCTTCACCACTGTCATACCACCCTTTTTCGGCACACATTGGACCGGACTCACCCAAGCACTGTCTGAAATTGGGTAGATGATTCCTGCGTCTAGCCATTTTAAGATATCCTTCTTCACCTCTTCTTTCATTATAGGATTGAGCCTCCTCTGTTGTTCTACTGTGGGCTTGCTATCTTCCTCCATCAGGATCTTGTGCATACAGAATGATGGACTGATCCCTTTAATGTCGGCGATGGTCCAACCAATAGCCGATTTATGTTCCCTTAACACTCTCAGCAGCCTACTTTCCTGCATTGGGTTAAGTGTAGATGCAATAATAACAGGTAAAGTAGATGAATCGCCTAAAAATACATACCTGAGGTGATCAGGTAACGGCTTAAGTTCAAGCTTAGGTGGTTCCTGGAGAGATGGCTTGATTTTTTCTGATAAAGCTCCTTCCATTTCCAAAGGTTCAACTGGTGGTGTGAATCTATTTGCTCTCGGAATTGCGTCCAACAACTGTATATATTCTATTATTTCTGCATCCTCTTCGTCACACTCTTCCATCAATGCTAATTCTAGTGGGTCAGTATTCAGTACCCGCGGTTGTTCCTCATCCACCACTGTGTCTATTGTATCCACCCGGTAACATTCCTCATCCTCCTTGGGAAAGTTCATGGCCTTGAATACATTGAAGGTGACTTGTTGATCGTGCACCCTAATGGTCAACTCTCATTTCTGTACATCGATGAGTGTATTACCCGTAGCCAAGAATGGTCGTCCAAGGATTATTGGAATTTCCTTATCTTCTTCAAAATCAAGGATGATGAAATCTGCTGGGAAGAGTAATTTGTCCACTTTCACTAAAATGTCTTCGACAATTCCCAGAGGATAAGTTACTGATATGTCCGCCAATTGTAGGGAGATGTTGGTAGGTTTAGGTGCCGTTAATCCTAGCTGAGTGTAAACTGATACTGGCATAAGGTTAATACTGGCACCTAAATCACAAAGGCATTTGTTGAAAGTTACACTTCCTATAGTGCATGGAATGGTAAAACTACCCGGATCTTTCAACTTCGGTGGAAGCTTCTTTTGTAGAATCGCACTACATTCTTCTGTCAGTGCCACAGTTTCAAAGTCCTCTAGTCTTTTTTTCTTTGAAAGAATATCCTTCATAAATTTGGCATAACTGGGCATCTGCTCTAATGCTTCTGCAAACGGTATATTTATATGCTGTTTCTTGAACACTTCCAGGAATTTTGTGAATTGTTGTTGTAATTTCTGTTTGTGGAGCCTTTTTGGAAATGGCAGTGGAGGATAAACTACTGGTGTAACCACTTGTTCCTTTTCTGCTAGTTTTTCTCCTGCCTCTTTTTCCACTGTTTGTTCCTTACTGGTTCTAGCTTGATCTTCGGTTACCGGCTTCTCCACATCTAACTCATCTAGCTATTTTCCACTCCTGAGTGTCACAGCTTGACATTGCTCATGTCCTCCCTTCGGATTCTTCTCGGCGTGTCTAGGCAACGATCCCTGGGGCCGGTTATTCATTGCACTTGCTATTTGTCCTATTTGAATCATTAGATTTTTAATGTCCACCGCAAGAGCCTTCGTCTTTTTCCTCGCCAATTCATTTTCTGTTCTGACTTTGGCTATAGCTTCTTCCCAACCTAGCTTTTCCTCATGTTCTGGTGCTGCCTATTGCTGCTGATTCTGAAAACCAGGAGGGTATAGTGGTGGCTCTTCCTTCTGATAGGTTACGTTCCATCTATATATTATATTCCGTAGCCCCTGTTTGTAGCAGCCAAGTCCCGCATGGAAAAGGAGTCATGCAGCCGCTAGCCCACTCCATGTCATCAGCTGCTGCGTCTTTTTATATCCCAGTTTCAATTCCCCTTATTATTGCTCATGTAATACTCGTGGGCCCCTCCTTTCATATGTTATCCACCAGCCTTAATTTAATCACTTGCTTGCTTCTCTGGTTGCGTGTCCAACTGGGAGAAGGCTGCTTTAAGTCCGCCTCCCCGCCCCGACGGGTTGGTACCTTGTAAATCACCCGCCCCGGCGGGTGATCCTTCTGTCCAGCCCGCTTCATTTTATTAATTGCACGCATGGCTACATGACTTATGAGCTACTCCATTCCTACCACAAATCCATGGCCCACCTGCTGACTAACCCACTTAGCATACATATTGATTCCATAGGCTGCTGACCCACTTACTCAATAATGTCTCACTAATTGCTAAGATATTGGGTGAGCTGCTCCTTTTATCCACTATCCCATTTACTTGCACTTACACTTGCACGCGTGGCTGCTCCATGTGTGTCCTTCTCAAAAAATGCCCAAGTCCAGCATGTTGGCCCACTTGCTGATGGAATCCTAATTGATTATATATATATTATATGCTCCTTGCTTACCAGGTTCCTATGTGACTTCGAAACTAGCCCACTGCACATGCGCCTTCCTTTTATCCAATTGTTGCACCCGTGTCCGAGAATGAAAAGGAAAATGCCAACTACTGCCGCCTCCCTGCCCAGCGGGTTGACTTCAAGCTAACCTTCCCGCCCCAGCGGGTACCTTCACTGTCCAGCCAAATTTTGTACTTGCTTATTTCTTTTCTCCCATTCTTGAGCTGCTAACCAATTACCACTTGATATCCCACATTAAGCTATTAACCCACTGGCTTGATCTTGTTAATTCCATTTGTCCTCCAATTTTCTTTCCAACATCACGGAACTCTTCAATTGTACCTAAAAATAATAATATAAGCATAATGAGTACATTCAGGCACACAATAAAAAGAGTAAACATTAAAGAATAGGCATATAACTTGCAAATTTGTGCTTTTAAGGCTACTCTCCCCCATTTCATTCCTTGCACATAAACGTATAAATCTGAGTAAAATGCTAAGATAAATACTTGAAAACCCCAAAACTCAAGCTAAAATAAATACTGAATCATGGGTATAAAACCCACTCATCACGTATTAAGAACATAAGATAGCTTTTCAACCTTGAAAACTATCTCTAATTCCTTAACCAATTCATTTAATTTAGTTCGGTTAAATTAGCATCAAATATGCTCCGCAGTGATAGTAATTTAGACATTTGTAAAATTCTATAAATAAATTTGTAATTAACAATATTTTTGTATACGTTCTTTTATTAATTAACAAAATAAATTAGGTCTTATTTTAAATTAGTATCTCCCACTATTTTCTTCAAACTATATTACTCTCACTCATATCGTTCAGCAAAATCTAATTAAAAATTTGCTAGTGATAATAAGGATTATATTTCAAATGTATATAGCCTTGTGGTGACACAACAAACTATATATAAATATATAGGTAGACAACTCTTCTCAATTACATCACCATATAACTTTATGTATTTTGCCTCTTAAACTATTTTGATCAAGTGGCGACACATCTGACTCAAAATTATCCAAGTTAAGTCCAACCTAGCGCTTCCATATATTCAAAAGAAAAACACTATCCTTGTGGTGACACAACAACACAGCATCGTTCAATCTATTTATAAGCATCAAATGTGATAAATCAACATCTTAAATATTTAATACTTGCATTGTGGTGACACAACAGACTCATATTAAATATTTAATACTCTATTAATTTATCATTCTAGAAGGCTACATTGGATATTCCAAATATCTTTGAACGTTTAAGACTTAATATAAAATCTTTGAGGTGTTTGTTATTATTTGTCTCATCTTGTTTAGTGCGCATGCACACACACACACACATACACACACACACACACACACACACATATATAGATATATAATACGCGTCATATTAATTAACATGTGAAGCATGTTTTATAATATATTATATATATAATAAGCATGCACATATATAATACTATATTCTACCTGAATTGATTATGAACTATTATTCTAGTTTGGTTCACTAGAGCAACCAAGTGAACCAAGAGGTCAAACCTAGGGTGCAAGAATTAAATTTAAATATAACTATTACATTTCAATTCGGGCTCCATTACAAACGGGTCTTCAAGCGCTCCTTGCTCATTTGTCTCCAATTCTTCAAGTAATTCTAACTAATCCTATTACATAAACTTTTTACATTTAAATAAAAATCTTAATCAGCATTCAATGGGAAGTACATATGAGGGAGATAGAAATTACATCAAAAAAAACTAGAAAAGACGAGGACGAAGACCCCATTTAATAAAACTCATACATTCATGTATCCAATTAAAATAAAATCCAATCACATTGGTCAATAGTCCATAGTTAATCCCATTTATTATCATACATATCACTATATGCATCAATAAATAATATTCATCTCATGAATAATAAAACCATTCCATATATGGATCAATATCATTTAATGGGCAATTTAAAATTGCATTAAATCTAGTTTTGAAACAAAATAAACTCTTTTATTTTAATCAAAATCTAAATCAAAATGAATTACTTTATTTTAATTTATCCAATTTTGAAAAAATAATAATTTATTTTTAAACAAATTCCAAATTAAAATAAACTCCTTTGTTTATTAACATGGAATCCAATTTCAATTTAAAAATAAACAACTTAATTTTTACTTAAATTGGTGGAAAAATAAAATATATTGAATCCTATTCGTTATCAAAATTAAACATCTTTAATTTTAGGAAACGTGAAATCTTATTCCATATGTGAATAAACTCCTTTATTCTAAGAAATATAGAATCCCTTTCAAAGTATAATAAACTCTTTTATTAAAAATTCAATTTCAAATAAAATAAACTCATTTATTTTAATTTTGAAAAACTGCACAAAAATTAAAAAAAAAACATTCTGCTGGACCGGCATGCCCAGCTCCAACCCTACAGAAACCAGCGCCCCGCGCCAGTCGAAAATATGATGTTTTTGTTTTCTTGCAAATCGCGATTTTTGATCGTTTTCTTTCAAAAAATGAATTTATACAACAAATTAAAAGTAGTATGCATACAAGCCAATCAATTTTGATGATAAAGCATATACTTTGTAATAATTTTATTTATTTATTAATAAAAGTTTTATTTAATTAAATGCATTTATTTATCTATATGGTGCTGTTTTATAATATGTGATAAACCCATAGTTTTATGTAATGTTTTTAGAATCATGATGATGATCATGCTAATGAGATCTAAATTCTTAGATAACTTAAAACTAAAATAGTTCTCAATCGTTAGATTACTAAAAAGAAGGTTAGTGAATCTGGATAAATTGATACATACCTTGCTTGCTCATTGGATGAGGATGATCGATCTCATAATCATTTGTGTGGAGACACTAAAGCAAGTATGTAGGTGCTTATTGGAGAATAAGTTCACTGAACGTGCCTCGCTAAGGAATACCTAATGGAGTTTTACTTACCTATCAATAGGAATTCCTTAAGTGATAGTAGTACAAATAATCCTTAGACTTGAGATCATCATAGTATCTTGTGTTTGATGAGTTATACTTTGACATGTCCCTTAAGACCCTAAGGGTGTATAAAAGGGTATGATTGGGTATAATAATTTATACATGGAGATAATGAATGATCAATAAAGAATCTACCACTTCTAGTAAAAGAAGAGAATGTCCTATATGATTCGATAAATGACAACCCAGTAGTCCTTGGCTAAGGCAGATTAAAATTAGAAAGTAGTTTCTAATTTGCATTATTTTGAGTTGTGCATTTTAGAATCGAAATACATATAATTAAATAAAATAAGACTTGATAGTAATTACATGTCTTATATTTAATTGGAATATTGTATGGTGGAAGAAATGAATTCTACGATAACTATTTACTCAAAGGTTCTTTTATGAATGATGTTGAAATCTATATTATCTGAAAAATCGTTGATCGCTAAGGGGGCTTACCCTTATTGTAGAATAAATGTTATTTGGTTAAATAAATTATTAGTATAATTTATTTATTTAAATAGGATTATAATTGTTCTAATTGATTTATTCGCAACCGGTTTAATATGAAGAACCTAAATGGTCACACCATAAAAGGAAAAATATTTATTAAAGAAGCTAATGGCATAATCGTAATAATAAGTTAAGCATGTTTAATTTAATCTATGGTGATAGAATAAATTAAATAGCTTAATATTTATTATTTTATATTTTAAAAATATTAAATATAAATTAATAAGAGGAGTCTTATTATTATTACTATTATTATTATTATTATTATTATTATTATTATTATTATTATTATTATTATTATTATTTAATTCGTAAAAAAGTTTGAGAATTAACTTATAAGATACTCTCTCTCTCTCTCATATATATATATATATATATTCTTAATAAGATTAGGAGGCTAATTAATTAAAAGAGTTTAATTATTTCCAATAGGATTGGGAAGCCTAATTAATTAAAAGGGTTTAATTAGTTAATATTAAACCTTAATCCTAAATAATTTTGGAGGATTACCTATATCTATAAATAAAAAAATCTTATTATAGAACAAGGTTACACACTCATTCCTAGCATTGGAGAGAACACATAGATTCTATAGAGATAGAATTAGAGTTTAGCCAAACACCCACCAATTTAGTTTTCTTCTTCCTTGGTGGATCACCTCTAGAAGCCAAACGCTTTGGTGGCTTACATTGATCAAAGGAAGGAATCAAAGTTATAGTAGAACTCATACCTGTGCAAGCTCGATCTATAAGGGTATTAATTTCATCTTCTTCTCTTTCTTGTATGTATTGATAATATAGAATGATAATGGTGATGGTCTGTATTAAAATTCTCTCTTTTGCGCTTTCACTTTATTTACGCAATTTGATTTCGTAATCGCGCTACGTGCAAACCTAACAGTGGTATCAGAGCCTACCTATATGCTAATTATAAATTTTTGTGATTCCATGTATGTATCATATGCGATTGGATCGGATTATTGTGTAACAAATTTTTTTTCCTGGAAAAGCGACTGGGCGAAGCCGCGCAGCGCCCCAGTTTTTTGTTTTCCCTAATAGAGCACAACTACGCCGCGCCTCAGTTCTTCCTGGGTGTAGTTGCGTCGGTACCTGGACATAATCTGAAAATTTTATTTTTTTTCAATTGAAATAAATGGTTTATTTAATTGATAAAAGTTTAAAATAAAGGAGTTTATTTTATCTGAAATATGATTTCAGATTGCTATAAAATTAAAGGAGTTTAATTTGGATTTGTTTTTAATTAAAATAAAAGAGTTTATTTTGTTTCAAAACTAAATATTAGCAAAACATTTATCCATTAATTGATATTGATGCATATATGAAATGGATTTATTATTCATGATATGAATGTTATTTATTGATGCATATGTATGATGATAAATGAGAATGATTATGGACTATTGACCAATGTAATTGGATTTTATTTTAGTCGAATGCATGAATGTATGGATTTTATTAAATGGGGTCTGTGTACCTCGTCTTATCTAATTTTTCTAGATGTAAAATTTTATCTCCCTCATATGTACTTCTCCTTGACTGCTGATCAAGGTTTCTATTTAAATTAAATAGTTTATATAATAGGACTGGTTATAATTATCTTGAAGAATTGAAGACCAAGGAGAAAGGAGCTCATGAAGACACGTTTGTAATGGAGCCTAGTATTTAAATGTAAAAGTTATATTTAAATTTAATTCTTGCATCTATAGGTTTGATCTTTTGGTTCACTCGGTGGCTCGAGTGAACCAAACTAGAATAAAAGTCTATAATCAATTCGGATAGAATATAGTGTATATATATATATATATATATATTTATATATTATGCAACATGATTCGCATATTAATTAATATGACGCATATTATATATATATATATATATATATATATCTGTGTGTGTGTGTGTGTGTGTGTGTATGAATGCGCTCTAAACAAGATGAGACACTTAATAAAAACCCCTCAAAGATTTTATATTATGTCCTAAGCGTTCAAAGATATTTGAAATGAACGTAGCCATCTAGCATGGTAAATTAATAGAGTATTAAATATTTAATATGAGTTTGTTGTGTCACACAAGGCAATTATTAAATATTTAAGATGTTGATTTATCACATTTAATGCTTATAAATAGATTAAACGAAGTTGTTTGGTTATGTCACACAAGGATAATATTTTTCTTTTGAATATATGGAAGTGCTAGGTTGGACTTAATAAGTTTTGATTCGGTTGTGTCACACTTGATCAAAATAATCTAAGAGGCAGAATACAAGGAGTTACATGTTGATGTAATTGACAATAGTTGTCTACCTATTTATTTATTTATATATCGTTTGTTGTGTCACACATGGCTATATACATTTGAAATGTGATTCTTATTCTCACTAGCAAATCTTTAATTAGATTTTCTAAACTATATATTATGAGGGTAATATAGTTTGAAGAAAATAGTGGGAGATACCAATTTAAAATAAAGACCTAATTTATTTTGGTAATTAATTAAATGAATATTTGCTAAAATATTGTTTAAATTCACATGCAGAATTTTAAAAACGTCACACTCACTATCACTGCGTAGCATACTTGATGCTAACAGAATGACCGGCACAAATTTCATGGACTGGTTATGGAATTTGAGAATTATTCTCACTACAGAAAAGATTTGTTATGTCCTAAATTTGTCTGTCCCTGCAACTATTGCAGAAGAAGCCTTTGAGGAACGGATTGCTGTTTTTAAGAAGTGGCAAGATGATGCATCTGTGGCTCAATGCATCATGCTCGCATCCATGAGTAACGAGCTTCAGCGTCAACATGAAATTATGGGTGCTCCTGCTATATTGTTGCACCTCTAAGAGTTGTATGGAGAGAAAAGTATGACTGCTAGATATGAGATATCTAAGAAGCTCTTCCGATCTCGGATGACCGAGGGCACTACTGTTGAGACACATGTCCTAAAGATAATCAATTTGATTGAACGTCTTGGACAACTTGGGTTCATCATAGATGTGGAGTTAAGTCAAGATTTGATCTTGCAGTCACTCCTAGATACCTTCTCATAATTTGTTGTGAATTTTCACATGAATAAGTTGGATGTCAGCTTGCCTGAATTACTTAACATGTTGAAAACTGCTGAATGACACTTCCCATCCAAGAAGAACCAAGTTCTACTGGTGGATGATTCTTCCAAGAAAAGGAAGAGGCCTAAGGTATCTTCTGAAAAGAAGAAATCCAAGAAGGCTAAGGGCAAGGCGAAGAATAAGGATCAAAAGAAACCTGATCCAACTAGCAAATGAATGTGTTTCCATTACAACGAGCCGGGTCACTGGAAGACTAGTTGTGGTTCTCACATTTGTAATACTATGCAGGGACTAGTCAGAAGTAGAAAACTGAACAAGGATGAAGTCGTCCTACAAGTGAGAAATGGAGCAAAGGTTGCTGCATTAGCTGTAGTGACTTATTGTTTAGCACTGCCTACGGGCAAGTTCATTTATTTAAATAATTGTTATTTTTTTCCAACACTCATTAGAAACATTATCTCAATTTATGTATTGGATATGAATGGTTTTGACATTATAATAAAGAACAACAGTTGTTATATTTATAATAAGAATGTTTTATATTATGTTGGTAAATTTTTGAATGGACTTTACATACTTGACTTGCATGAAAATATACTTCAAATTGAACAGACTAAGAAATGGAAAAGAGACGATGTTAATTATACCTTATGTGGCACTGTAGACTCGATCATATCAATGAAACAAGATTATCCAAATTGCATAAGGATGGGTTCTTAGAGCTATCTGATTATGAATCATATCCAACTTGTGAATCTTGTCTCATGGGTAAAATGACTAAATCTCCTTTTAGTGGAAAAGGAGAAAGAGTTACAGAGTTGTTAGTGTTGGTACCCACAGATGTTTGTGCACCTATGACAACGAATGCACGAGGAGGATATTCTTATTTTATTAATTTCATTGATAATCATTCAAGATTTGGATATGTGTATTTAATGAAATACAAATCTGAATCGTTTGAAAAGTTTAAAGAATTTAGAAGTGAATTAGAGAAACAAACTAAGAAGAGTATCAAGATTCTTCGATCGGATCGAGGTGGTGAATACTTAAGCGATGAGTTTCTAAATTATCTCAAAGACAATGGTATAATTTCACAATGGACTCCACTAGGAATGCAAAAATTAAATGGTGTATCTGAAAGGAGAAATCGAACATTATTGGACATGATTCGTTCTATGATGAGCTTTATCGATCTTTCAGTTTCATTCTGGGGTTATGCTCTAGAAACGGTTGCATATCTATTTAACAAGGTACATACCAAGACCGTCCCAAAGACCCCATATGAGATATGGACATGAAGAAAACCTAATCTTAAGTTTGTTAAGACTTGGGGTTGTCCAACTTATGTCAACAAGGTTGAAAATGATAAGCTGCAGACTAGATCCGAAAAATGTAAATTTGTGATACCCTAAAGAAACTGTAGGATATTATTTCTATCATCCTACTGATCAAAAGGTTTTTGTTGTGAAACATGCTACCTTCTTGGAAAAGGAGTTTATCCTTGAAGTGGGAGTAAAATATATCTTGAAGAATTTCAAGACCCATAAATTACAACGAATCAAAGTCAGGTACTTGACCAAGTGGAAGAACCTACTGTAACACACCCTATTCGTAAATCTGGTAGAGTAGCGAAGATACCTGATATGTATGGATTCATCACAGAGGATGACGATGCGGTACGCCTCATAGATGATGATGATCCTTTGAATTGCGAACATGCTATGAGTAGTAAAGACTCAAAAAAATGGCAAGAAGCCATAAAATCTGACTGCTTCCTTTGCACCTTCACATGCAGCTATGTACTCTGCCTCTGTCATTGAATCAGCAACTTTTCGCTGCTTGGAGCTCTTTTAACTAACTGTGCCACCGTTTAAGGTAAACACATACCCCGAAATGAATTTACCAAGATCATGATCCATTTGGAAACTTGAGTCTGTGTAGCCCTCTAGTTTCAACTCAAACCCACCGTAGACAAGAAATACATCCTTAGTTCTTCTTAAGTACTTTAAGATATTCTTCACTGCCTTCCAGAGTTCTTCTCCAGGATTCGACTAATATCTGCTCGTTACAATAAGTGCATGAGCAACATCTGGTCTAATACATATCATACCATACATGATAGATCTTATTGCTGAAGCATAAGGAATCTTACTCATACGGTCTCTCTCCTCAGGTGTCTTTGGGGTCTGTTTCTTGGAGAGATGTATTCCATGACTCATCGGCATGAGACCTCTCTTGAAATCTTCCATGCTAAACCTCTTTAGCATCGTGTCAATGTACATTCCTTGGGAAATGCCAAACGTCCTTTTAGATCTATCTCTATAGATTTTTATCCCCAAAATATAGGATACTTCTCCTAAGTCCTTCATGGAGAAGTGTTTAAATAACGAAATTTTGATCGAATGTAGAATAGGAATATCATTTTCTATCAGTAATATATCATCAACATATAATACAAGGAATGATACAGCGCTCCCACTAACCTTCTTGTACACACATGATTCATCGTCATTTTTGATAAAATCAAACTCTTAGATTGTCTCATCAAAACGGATGTTCCACGTTCGAGAAGCTTGCTTTAATCTATAAATGGATCGTTGCAGCTTACAGACCTGATTTGTTCCAATCGTTGAAATAAAACCCTCTGGCTGTGCCATATACACATCCTCCTCAAGGTTTCCATTGAGGAAGACCGTTTTCACGTCCATCTGCCAGATTTCGTAGTCATAGTAATCTGCAATCACTAGCAAAATCCGAATGGACTTGAGCATTACTACTGGTGAGAAGGTTTCATCATAGTCAACACCTTATCTTTGTTTGAAACCTTTCCCAACCAGTTTGGCCTTATAAGTCTCTACCTTGCCGTCCGCTCCAGTCATTCTTTTAAAGACCCATTCGCACCCAATAGGCTTAATGCCCTCAGGTGATGAAACCAAAGTCTATACTTTGTTCTCAAAATATAGATTTAAACATCAATCATAAAAGAACCTTTGAGTAAATAGTTATCGTACAATTCATTCCTTCCACCATACAATGTCCCAATTAAATATAAGATATGGAATTTATTTTATTATATGTATTTCGATTCTTAAATGAACAACTCCAAATAATGCAAATTAAAAACTCCTTTATAATTTTATTCCATCTTGACCAAGGATTACTGGGTTATCATTTATCGAATCACATATGACATTCTCTCCTTTTTAGTAGAAGTGGTATATTCTTTATTGATCATTCATTATCTCCATATATAACTTATTACACCTAAGCATACCCTTTGATATACCCTCAAGGTCTTAAGGGACATGTCAAAGTATAACTTATCATACATAAGATACTATGATGATCTCATGTCTAAGGATTACTTCTACTATCACTAGAGGAATTTCTATTGATAGACAAGTAAAACTCCATTAGGTATTCCTCATTGAGCCAAGTTCAGTGAACTTATTCTTCAATAAGTACCTACATACTTGCTTTAGTGTCTCCACACAAATGATCATGAGATCAATCATACTCATCTAATGAGAAAACAACATATGTACCAATCTATCCGGATTCACTAATACCATTTTTAGTAATCCAATAATTGGGAACAATTTTAGTTTTTAAGCTATCTAAGAATTTAGATCTCATTAGCATGGTCATCATTATGATTCAAGAAGCATTGCATAAAACTATGGGTTTATCACATTTAATATAATAGCACCATGTTGATAAATTAAATGTCTTTAATTAAATAATCCTTTTATTAATAAATGAATAAGATTGTTACAAAGTATATGCTTTATCATGAAACACGACTGGCTTATGTGCATACTACTTTCAAAAGGGACGAGTTAAAAGTGGATAACTAAACTCTTTGGAAGGCGATGGACGATGTTTAAAGACACGCTAAGGACATGCACCACAACATGATGAACTTGATAGAGGTGGACAAGAAGTTAGAAGAAGACTATGAACGTATCATGAGAGAATGTTATCTAATAGAAGCCCTTAAGCATCAGGTCATCTCTGAATACAAGAAGTCCCATGAGCTAACTGAAGACATCGTACGACAGTTCGACAAAGGCTATCAGGATGCCAAGATACGAATGAAAAAAGAATGCATGCGGATGGCCTCGATCCAAAGGTTCTGATGAAGATGATGAGGTCGAGGGACCCACCCCCCCCCCCCCCCCCGTCTAAACATTTTTTTTCTTTATCTCAATGTAAGAAAGCCCTTAAATATATACAATTGAATAAAATGATTTTTTTTTTACCAAAACTATCCCAATAGAGATAAATTTATTGAGAATTTGATGTAATTACAAGATTATATAAATGAAACAACACATCCTATTGATAAAACTTTCGGAGTCGACTAGCATACCAATTATTTTTTATTTTTGATCCATCTAAACCCCAAAGTCGATAAGTATCGGGGTTTGGTACTTCAACAACTTCATAGAGACCTTTCGAATTAGACATAAGCTTGCCCGTATTTTGGGGTGTAGATGCTTCGACTTCTTAAAGCACGAGATCTCTAACCTCGAACCTTATTAGATTAATGCCCTGATTATAATGTCGAGCTGTTCCGCGCTGATAGATAGCTAACTTTACCTGTGCTAATTTCCAAACCTCTTTAAATAGAACCAAGTTGAGTCGTAGCCCTTCGTCATTATATTATTCCTTATACTGACTAACCCGAAGCCAAGGAGATCCAATCTCTTCTGGAATAAGACTATCAGTCACATACGCCAACTAAATTAACGAGTTACCCGTTGTCGTCCGAGGTGTCGTTCGATATACCCGTAGAATAATAAACAACTCCTCGGGCCATCGTCATTTAGCGTCATCCAACCTTCTCTTAATACCATTACGCAAGGTTCAATTTGTAACTTCCACATGACCATTGGACTAAGGATGTGCTACTAACATTTTTTGATGTTAGATGTTCAAGTCTGCTAGGAACTCCTCACACTTAGACCCCACAAATTGTCTCCCATTGTAATATACTAAAACCCTAGGGATGCCAAACTAAAACACAATAAATTCTTTGAAGAAATTTAAATACTCCAGTTTAGTAATGTTCCGAAGAGGTTTGGCTTCTACACACTTATTCATATAATCGATAGCCACAATCACGATGCTCATCTGACCCATAGCTTTTGGTAATGGACCCAAAATATCGATTCCCCAAATAGCGAAATGGATCGAGGATAGGATCGAGGACAGCTCTTCCGGAGGTTGGTGTGGAACAAGATTATTTAACTGACACTTAGGACACTTCTTAACATACTCCCTAAATTCTTTGAACATGGTTGACCAATAGTACCTCTGCCTTAATACCTTCTTAGCCAACGCCTTGGCTCTCATATAGTCATCGCAAATCCCTTCATGTACCTCCCGAAGGACATAAGCCACTTCGGATGGCACCAAACACTTCAATTAGGGATAATAAAAAGCTTGCCTGTACATATCTCCATCAATAAGAATAAAATGAGAACTCATGTGCTTTATTTTCCTTGCTAATATCGTATCTGAATGAAAAATCCCATCAATGACATAAGGAACCAAGCAGATCCCATACAAGGATTAGTCGACCTGCTAGGAGAAGCCCTTCGGAGAAGGAACAATGAACCCGTTCACCCCTATCCCCAAGTGGTACCTATAACTAACTTCAAGGACTTTAAGAGCATAGGATCGCTAGAATTTAGGGTTACTACCGACCCTATCGAGGCGCAAAAGTGGATCAAAGAGATGTAGAAGGCATTCACCATCGCTCGGGTGGATGAAGATCAGAAGACAGTGTTCGCTATGTACATGATGAGGGGTGAAGCAAATTATTTGTGGGAGGCCAATCAGTAGAGATTGGGAGAAGGGACTATAGCCTGGGAAAGGTTTAAGACCTTATTCTTTGAAAATTACTTTCTGAAGAGTGTGAAGAATAGGATGGAAGTGATGTTTTTGGAACTGAAGTAATGAGAGATGACAGTAGCCCATTATGCTACAAGATTCAACGAGCTCACACGATTTGCAACACACCAAGTAGATACTGAAGAGAGGAAGGCTAGAACCTTCGAACTAGGACTGAAGCTTTGGTTGTTCAACAAGGTGTCAATTCTCCAAATTGACTCGTTAACCACACTATTGGAAAAGGCCATCATTGCAAAAGGATGTAGTGGGCCTTGAGTCAGTACAACAAAGAGAAGAAGAACAAGAACATTAGAGGTGAGAGCCGTGGAGGAAGAAGTAGTGGAGGAAGTAATTTAGGGAAGAGAAAATGGGATAACAAAAATAATAAAACAACCATCAAGTGGGAAGTCACTATGGAGGGTTTAAGAAAAGAGCTTAGGGATGCTCAAAGTGTGGAAGAACCATCAAGGAGAGTGCTGGAAGGGGCGCAGTGTTCATTACAACTGCGGCCAGGAGGGGCACATTTTACCGAACTACCCAAAGCCCAAGAAGATCAAGGGATGTTTCACTTGCGGCTCAACCAAGCATCAGATCAAAGACTGCCTGAAGAAAGGAAGCGGAGGAAGAAGCAGCAACCAGGGAGGAGGCAGCAAGCTCATGATCGGCGTACCGATAAAATCCAACTGACCCACTGCCAGAACCTTTAACATGACTGTCCACGACGCAGTAGCTGCGAAGGATGTGGTTTCAAGTATTATTCCAATCAATAATATAAATGCATATGCATTATTTAATTCGGGTGCTACCTGTTCATTTGGGTCTGAAAAATTTGCTAGTCGATTAAACATACCCCAAGAACGATTATGAAATCCTCTGAACATAGAAGTTGCAAATAAGGAAGTAATTCCCACATGGTTCATTTACCGAAACTATTGTGCAAACATTAGAGGTCATGAACTAAGCGTAGATTTGATTCCTATAAGATTGGGAGAGTTTGATGTGATATTAGGAATATATTGGTTATCCAGCCACGCTGCGATAATCAATTGTCAAAAGATAAGTGTGAACCTTCAGACTCCAAATCGGTCTAAGGTGGTGTTTTATGGTAGCTCATCGCTTAGACAATCGTGTTATCTTACGATCATGCAGGTCAAAAAATTAATAAAGAAAGGATATGATCTAGCCTATATTATAGATACTCAGAAAAAGGAGTAGAAATGAAAAATATATCGGCAGTAAGAGATTTTCAAGATGTGTTTCCAGACGATCTGCCTGGCTTACTGCCAGACAGAGAAATTAAATTCGTAATAGATTTAGCACCGGGAACCGCACCGATTTTGAAAGCCCCATACCGTATGGCGCTAGTGGAAATGAAGGAACTGATGATAAAACTGTAAGAATTGCTAGATAAGGGAAATATTCGACCAAGTGTGTCTCCTTGGGGAGCACCAGTTCTGTTTGTCAAAAAGAAGGATGGATCGATGAGGCTCTTATTCGGCTATCGAGAGTTGAACAGAGTAACGATTAAGAATAGATATTCGTTACCAAGGATAGACAGCCTTTTCGACCAATTAAAGGGTGCGAAGTGTTTCTCGAAAATTAATTTGCGAATAGGTTATCATCAGTTGAAGGTACGGGAGGAAGACATACCAAAAATGGCGTTCCGAACCAGATACAAAGACTACGAATTTTTGGTGATGTCATTCAGTTTGACTAGCACTCCAGCAGCATTTATGGATTTGATGAACTGAATTTTCAAACCATCCTTAGATAAGTTCGTGGTAGTTTTCATTGACAACATCCTAATTTATTCAAAGACCAAAGAAGAGCGCGCCGAACATCTGAAGATGGTACTGGAAGCATTGAGAAAGGAAAAGATGTACGTAAAATTTTTGAAATGTGAATTTTAGATGGAGAAGGTTCAATTCTTAGGACACGTGATAGACAAGATTGGAATTTATGTGGATCCTGCAAAAGTGGAGGCAGTGAGTAATTGGGAACAACCGAAGACTGTATCGACCCCAAAATTTATATAAAATAATTCTCATTCTCGATCGTTAACAATACAACTTTATTCTAATTTTACATCATTATTCGATATTAAAATCACTAAAAATGCGGAATATTTAAAACTTTTATATATTTCCTTCTTTATTGCCCTGAATCTCAACCTTTATCATTACATGTCTGATTCAAATTTATTACATGAATCGCTACATCGAAGTTACTATACAAATTCTTACATCACAGAGCAATATCCCTTATACATTGGATAGCTCAATTTTATAACTCAACAATTATGTTACAATCAAAACATTAAATGCATTTCTCATCTAACATAAGTAATCTTCTTGAATATTGATCTCTATAATTCAAATAGCACGTATCATTACCTTGAAACCTTGACCTGAAAAAATAGTTATTTGCTAAAGTGAGCTCGATAGCTCAGCAAGATCTAACAGCTTTCATACATCACGTAGCACATAAATAACATACTCATCTTATACATCATAATAATTAGACTAATATATCATGCATGCTTAAATTCATATAACAAGTAAAAAGATTGAGTTCCTTACTCAATCAATATTCTTTACTCAATCAACGTAGTCATAAATTGACTTTAACGTTTCATGCATACAACATATATAACATATCATGCTCTTTGCAATATAATTTAAAACAGTTCATCTTTAAGTTCACATAGAAAATAGGAACTGAAAGACTTGCATGGCTCATAGATTACCAATTATCGAAAAACAGCTTATAATAATCTGCACTTCATGAATCCTACACAACGTATTACCATACGCATCAATTATTAGTCACCTAGCAACACTTAGTAAACGTCTAAGTAATTTCTACTTTACACTTCATAATTCTCTCCCATTTATTTGTTTAACACACTGTCAAACTTATATGTATAATTAATAATATAAATTAATTATCACATAACTAATTCTCATAATTAGTTAACCCATTTAGGTTAACTCATTCCTCTTTAACTAATAGGTTTAACAATTAGTTACCACATAATTAATCACATCACATGATCATATTACATCTTCACATAATTAATCAATTAATAATTAAATTATAATTTAAATTACACATCCTCAATTATAATTAATTGAATTATAATTGCAATTTATATTAATTAAATTATAATTAAACAAATTATAATTTAAATTAAATATTTAATAATTAAACTCCATTTATGCATTTATATTATTTAAATTATAATTAACCAATTATAATTTAAATTAAATAATTACTTTGATTATAATTAATCAATTTCAATCCATGCAGTCATTAAATTATAATTAAAATGAATTATAATTTAAATGAATTATAATTTAAATTACACATTTATCTTAACTAAAATTACTCAAACTATATTCATTATATTTAAACAAATTATAATTGAAATTAAACCTTTACTTTAATTATAATCACACATTATATTTTCTTAATATAATTCATTACTATTATTTAGCATTTTAAGGTATGCCTAACATGTCATCAAATTTAACACATTGGGTTAACTTTTCATGATCTAAACAAAGTTGAATAAAACAAACCAAGTTTTCTTTTATGCACACGCCCCGCCGGGGCGGGGGTTCTATACCTTGCAAGGCCCTCCGGGGCGGGCCCCCTACAGCGGCTCAATTTTGGTTCGTGAACTGTGCAGAGAAAAAGCCAATTTGGCTTATTTCTCCGCACCAAATTCCGATTCCAGTCAACACAATACTTATAAATTTTATAGAAAACATAAATTCTAAGTTTCTAACATGTTTTAATATATTTAATCATCAAAACACATAATCAAAACTCTGAATTTTGAAAATTTTGTATAAAAACTATTTTTCAGTGTTCTTGATAAAATTGAACACTGAAAGTTTATTTCTCAATCAAAACACACAATTCAAATCACATTGAATCCGTTTATAAACATGTTATCATTATCTAACATCAATTTACCCAATGATTATCAATCAAACACAAATTTTAATTTTCAAAGACCAATTAACAAAAACTTATTTCATTGTAACTTTTTGATGAACATGAATTCTTCATGTTCATCATATACACATGAGTTAAACATCCTAACTAAGCATACAAATCAATTATAAGCATATATGAATACAATTTATACATGAATTTCATGTTTATCTATATCCATGAAAACTTATTTTTACAAAGAACAAGAACATGAATAACATCAAACATGATTTTTGAGATACAAGGTATAGAATTATACCCTTGATGCTTAGTGAGGAAGATGATGATGAAGTTTAACAAGGACTTTCTCTCAAAGCCTTCCTCATTTCATCTTCTTTTTCTCTCTTTCTTTCTCTCTAACTTTTATTTTTTTTCTCTGTATTTTTCTCTTCTTGTTTTAACACTGCTAAAACTCTAACTCTTTTGTAATTCTAACTAACGTAATATACATATAATATAATATACATATAAAACAAAAATATAAGATATATAACTTCCACTATATAATGGCCTTTATTAAATATAATAAGTACCATTAATATATAAGTTACAATTTGAATTTTAAAAGCCCTAAGGCTTTTTTGACAAAACAACTTATTTTTAAAAACAGGTTTTTAGTAGTTAAGGCCCCGTTTGGCAAAACGGATTTAAAACAGTGCAAGGGCCTTGTTTGGGAAAACAGTTTTAAAAACTCTTTTAATTCTTTTAATAAATCCTTTAACACATATTTTTAATATTACACTTTAATTAATTAAATCTTAACATTCTAATTTAATTAATTAAAAGTTAATATCAATTAATCACATAAAAATTGTCACATAACAATTATAAATATTCGCTAATTATAATTTCATGTAACAATTACCACATAACTTCATCTAATTTAATTATCACAATTAAATTAGAACTATAACATAAAATAATTACATATTAATTAAATTAATTATTAAATATTCATTTAATTAATTTATTACACTTAATTAAATTACTCCATAACCAACACATAATTATTTATTTAACTCAATAAATAAATCAATTAAAAAATTTATTTAATTCAATAAATATAAAAATTAATATATAAAATTCTCTTCACAACAAATCACATATTTCATAATATATAACACATATACACCTATACGTACTCTAACATCTTAAAATAAGAATTTTATTTATTAAATTCTCATTTATTAATTCTGAAAAATTCGGATTGTCACAAAGACACTGACGGAGGTGAGAAGTTTCTTAGGGTTAGCCGGATACTATCAAAGATTTATCCAATATCATTCTAAGATAGCAATCCCGTTGACCAATCTAATGAGGAAGATGGCAAAGTTCGTGTGGGTGGACAAATGCGAAGAGAGTTTCCAAGAGTTAAAGAAAAGGTTGAGTGAGGCACCTGTATTAACTTTACTAGATGATACGGGAGGCTTTGTAGTTTATATTGATGCGTCGCATAGAGGGTTTGACTGTGTGCTAATGCAACTTTGAAAGGTAATTGTGTACGCTTCACGATAATTGAAAGATTTCAAAAAACGATACCCTACCCATGACTTGGAGTTATCAACAGTAGTTTTTGCGTTGAAAATTTGGAGGCATTATTTGTACGGAGAAAAATGTGAGATATATACGGACCAGAAGAGTTTGAAATATATTTTCACACATAAAGAGTTGAACATGCGATAAAAGAGGTGGTTGGAATTAATCAAGGATTACAATTGCGAAATTCTTTAACACCCAGGAAAGGAAAATGTAACGCCAGAGAAAAAGACAAAATAGGCACTATTCATAGATGAAATCCTAAGGGTTAGGGTTTGACCCTAAATGTTAGGGTTTGAGACCCTAAGCCTTTTTGGGAGTTTGGAATGTAGGAATGACATTCTATCGAAAGATTTGACGGTAATATATCGTGCAAAGTTAAGTTAGCCAAGAAGTTTTCTCGGGAGGAAATCACTATTCATCCATTTCTGCTCGGGAATTAATATTAATTTTTTGAGAAATGCGTAATGATAGGATTTAAAGACGAGATGCAATATGTAATAATATTTCATTTATGGCTCACGATATTTTTACGTGAGGACTTAAAACCTAAGGGTTAGGTAAAATGAAACCTAATGATAATTAGGATTAAGTATAATAATAAATGATTATTATACAGAATGCATACGTGTATAATATGAGATATTGTACGAGCATAATACGAAGAAGATATGAGAATTAATATGACGTATAATAAGAATTTTATACGAAGTAAACACATTGAATTTGAATTAATTTTAATAAGTTAGCTCGTGTATCGAACCATTGGGTTATCAAGTGGGTTAAACCCATGGGGCAACCCATGGGCACATGGGGTGACATGTGGAGTATGTGGGGTGCATGTGCTAGCATATGCTAGCACATGTCTTCACATGGCAAGACATGACCAAGCTACCCTAAACTAGCACATGTCTTCGCATGACCAAACTACCCTAAACTAGCAAATTATATAAATAGAAGGGCTTGACTAGCCATTTGTTGGTTGATGAACTTTACACTTATATTGAGAGAGAGAGAGAGAGAGAAAAAAGAAGAGAGCTTGTGCTTTGATAAGAAAACCAATCAACCAAGGAGATAAGAAATCATTGAGTCTCCATACTTAAGCAAACTAGAACACTAACAAGGTATAAGATAAGAAAATATGAGAATTCCTTTGTCTTTTAAATAATATAATTGATAGAGAAGTGAAATGGAGAAACATGAATTATAAGAAGTCGTAAGGATGGCTAAATGGTGGACTAAAAACATTAACAAGCCATGTATGATGAAATTATAAGAATTGAGTAAGAACTAATGAAGAACTTATTAAAATCATGAGAATTTGAATGATGAGCATGTTAAACCATTAAAATATAAATGTTTAGAATGGTTAGAATCATTAATAATCAACCAATGGATTGATTCCATTTGGTTTAAAGTAAAAATATCGAAGAACAAAGTTTCGCTGAAACTTACGCGATTAGACATTAATTGTCGAAACCGTAATTTTCCCGGAATAGAAGTCAAAAGTCGCTGTGTGATTCAAAAATGATGGTTTTCAATTACATCACGTGTAATTAGGTAAATAAGACTTGCGAGAGCAAGAACGAACCAATTCGAACTTAAAACAAAGAATTAAGAGTCGAACATTCACGAACGTTTAACGAACGCGTAAAAATGGACAAATAGGCTAAATTCTCTCCAACGAATTTAGAAATGAATTTCGACTTGATCAAATGATAGAACATAACATTTATGAACTATTGGCTTTGGAATGAGCCAATTTCGAGTCGAAACAATCATGTTACGAACTCGTTGAATTTCAAAAATTTTAGAATCTGGGGGCCGGCACTGCAGCGCCGCCCAGACCCTTTGTCCCAGCGCTGCCGCGCCAAGGCATGGTTTCGACACTGTGAGGCAGCACTGCAGCGCCGACTTTAAGCCTGGTGCTGGCGTTGCCTCGCCCTTAGTGAAAAATTTTCCAACATGTGGATTTCTTAACTTAGCTTTCTACATGATAATTATGGGGCAACTAAATGATGAATATTAATGAAGCGAAATCAATTAAACAATATGTTTAAAAATGATTTTATGAATTAAACGTCGACGAAACGTATTTAAATTTAAAACCTGAAATCCGATAATGTGAACTATGAATCATAATCGAGTTGTGAGCGTGCCTTAAGGTTATATAACATGTAATAGAGGTACGTAATTCATGAATAACATCGAATGAAGTTAAAACTCGTGTAAATTCTATACGGAGTTCGATAATTGAAATTGGATGTGATTAACATAACGAATCGGTTAGGGTTTCGTCCATCATTGTGCTTCATGATGATCGACAGGAGTCAGTTTATGACATATAGATGTTAATAAGCCGTAATAAACGTTAAATAACTTGAACGAATGTTATTAGCTTAAAAATTCGATTATGTTATGCAAGAAGGAGAAGTTAGGTTATACATTGTGTATCCATTGTGGATTCTCATCAATATACTATGTGTTTATGCTTTGTAAAAGTTGTAACGAACAAGTAACGCACATTTAAGGATTAAAGACGCAAAGGCAAGTTTCCTAAGCTTGTTAAAGTTCTACTTGACCCAAGTTTTCAAAATTCTTGTCTATACCTTGTGTTAGACAAGCTATCATTATGCCTGATCTCTCATGCATAAACTGTTATTGAATAGTTGATGCCATTTGATTTGGCTAGACTCAGACTTAACATATTTTGGTTAGTTTTTCCACAAATCTTTCCAAAATATATACCATGTTGGTATCCTATGCCAATTGATTGTTAAGGATTCTCAGGTAAACCTGATCGTGAATAAACAAATGTTTTTACGTCGTTAATTCGATAGGCACGTGAGGTTGCCACCAATTAAACGTAAATACGTTTAATGTATGAGTGTTGATCAACATAGAGTACTACAGGCTAATCACCTGGCTGTGCTCGTAAGCTATATCGAACTTACGGCCTTTTTGTCGGGTTATTCTTTTCATGAATGAGAACTAAATGATGGTTCATGGTCGTTGACCAACATAGATTCCAAAGAGGCTATAAGTCCTTGGGAATGGTTTTAAAGGAATCAAAACGTTATTTTGATTATTCTTAAGAATTTCATAACTATTGTACAGTTATTGAAGACAAAGTGAAATGATTCTTGATTTTGTGGTTTAAAGATATGTTGTTGAACTTGCTGAGCTATTTATGCTCATTCTTGCTTAAAACTAAATGATTTTAGCTAAGAGCGAACGGACCGAAGGATCCTGGAAAGACAAAGGCAAGTCCAAGATGGACAACTAGTGATCATTTGTAATAACATAGTATTAGTATTGTAATTACTGATATTATGACACTTAACAATGTAATGGTTATAAGAACTTGGGAAGGGATTAATAGAATGTATATTTAGTAAACTCATGCGTGTTATTGAAGTCTTTCAATTGAATGTATGAATAGATAGTAGCACCGTGTAGCACCACATCCATGGTTTGAAGGTACCCAAATTTGGGGGCATCATAGCTTGGTATAAAAGCTTTAGGTTATAAAACTAAAGGGGGGGAAAACCTTAGCTTATAACCTTGAGAAGAGAAGTAGAGGTTAGAAATAAACAAACTCGGGTAGAGTTTTAAAAGAAGAAAGTAACCTTAAATATATTAAATGTGATATATGTTGTTAATATTTTTATTGTATACTAATTAAGTTATTTGTGACTTATTGTAGATACCAGGTATTATGGACATGTACAATGAAATACATGAGGTTAGCGAGGACTCAGTTAACTTTGTAGAGGTTGTACCGTTGCCGATAGACAAGGTACCAGTTGTGATTATAGAGGAGACTGATGTGGAGGAAGAAGATCCGTTTGAATACTCGGATAACTTTGACTTCGCGTCATTATTTGATGGTATATCGGAAGAAGAGGTGGAGACAGTGCCGATTAATATGGTACTGCCTACTGAGGAGGTGGTAGAGGAGTCTACGACGGCGAAGTCCATGAAGGCTTTGTTTATGGCAGTGTTGGACATGAACGTCTAACTGAGTAAGGAGGTACGTGACCTCAAGCAAGAGGTTCACGATGTACATGAGGATAAGGAAGACATGGAGGTCTTCTGGGAGGTCAAGTACGACAAGAGGGTGTTGGCCAAGGATAATATCTGGGACTTAAAGCTAGAGGTCAAGGAATTAAAGGCAGAGCTTCTGAACAAGAAGCAAAAGATTAGTCGAATGTCCTACATCCATAGGAGTTCGCACGAGGATTACCAGCACCAAATTGCTGAGTATATTGTTGAAGATGGACAGACACGGCATACAATTAGCCAGGACATAGTGGCCAGTATGGCCGATGCGGATTGCGAGAATATCGTGAGGCAGATGTAGTCTTGTTATAGTTAGTAATGTAAATAGTGTGTAGCTAGTAATGACGTAAAACCCTCTTTTGTATAAACAAGGATAGTCTTTTGTAAATCCCAACTTTTGAAAAATAATTGCGGGATAGTATTGTAAATGGCTGAAGCCGAGTAATGAACGATGTAGTGTTATACTACGAAAAAGCATCTTAATATAAAAGTTTATTGAAATGCTTGTCAATGTGATTGAGTTATTATTGATTGTTAATAATAACCGAATGAAGAAATAAATAATAACCAAAATATTTTTGCATTAACAGAAAATGCCACCAAGAAGACGTCAAAGAAATTAGGAAGAAGAACCTCGTAATGAAGAGGAGCAAGGGAATCAGAACCCTATGCAAGAATTTGTGAACCTATTAGCTACAGCTCTCAATAGAACGAGAGATAACGTACGCACTAATCCTGGGGTAGGTCGTGGGACTACCTTAAAGGAGTTTAAGATTATAAGTTCGCTTGAGTTCTATGGAACTACGAACCCTATAGCTTCCCAAGTTTGGGTAAAAGAAATTGAGAAGGCATTTATCATAGCTAATGTCGGTGAGGCACAAAAGACTTCTTTTACGACTTAAATGATGAAGGGTGAGGCCAACTACTGGTGGGAGGCAAACCAGGGTAGGGCCAGAACAGAAGTGGTTATGTGGGCACGGTTCAAGGAGTTATTCTTTGAGAACTACTTCCCCACAATGATACAGGGGAGGATGGAGATTCAGTTCCTAGAGTTGAAGCAGGGGTGACATGAAAGTTCCCCAATATGCAACCAGGTTCAATGAACTGGCGAGGTTTACTCTACAACACAGAGTTACGAAAGGCAAGACGGTTCAAGCAGGGATTGAAACCCTGGCTCTATATGTGATGCCCCCAAATCTGGGTACCTTCAAACCCTGGACCTGGTGCTACACGGTACTACATTACACTCATACATTCCATTAAAAGACTTCAACATCACGCAAAAGTTTACTAAATATACATTTTATTCATTCCTTCCCAGGTTCTCGATAACCATTACATTGTTCTATGTCATAATATCAGTAAATACAGTACTAATACTATGCTATTACAAAGGTCTCTACTTGTCCATCTTGGACTTGCCTTTGTCTTTCCCGGATCCTTCGGTCCGTTCATTCCTCGCTGAAAATATTTAGTTTAAGCAAGAATGATCATAAGCAGCTCAGCAAGTTAACATTTTATCTTCAAACCACAAAATCAAGAATCATATCTCTTTCACTTTAATAGTTGTACAATAGCTATGAAGTACTTCTGAGCAATTAAAATATTGTTTTAATTTCTTTAAAACCATTCCCAAGGACATATAGTCTCTTAGGAATCTTGCATGGTCAAAGACCACGAACCATCACTTGGTTCTCAATTTTGAAAGGAACAACCCGACACTAAAACCGTAAGTTCGATATATCTTATGAGCACATCCAGGTTATCAGCCTGTAGTACTCTATGTTGATCAACATTCATTCATTAAACGTGTTTACATTTAATCATTGGCAACCTCGTGTGCCCGTCGAATTAGCGACGTAAAAACATTTGTCTTTCTCTCAGGTGCCCTGAGAATCCTTACCAATCACTTGGCGTAGGATAGCTTCAATATATATATATATATATATATATATATATATATATATATATATATATTCTAGAAAGATTTGTGGAAAAACCCACCAAAATATATTTACTTCTCAGTATAGCCGAATCAAATGGCGTCAACTATTTAATAACTCTTTTATGCATAAACAGTTATGCACAATGACCTCTTGTCCAACCATAAGGTATAAATAATAGTTAGAAAGCTTGTACGACGCAACGTTAATATAAGGGTTAGAAAACATGCCTTCGCGTCTCTTAATCTTTAAGGTACGCTACTTGATCTTTACAACTTCTATAAGCATAATACATAGTATAGCAATGAGAAATCATAATCGATATACAATGTATTTGCCTAACTTCTTCTTCTTATATAACTTAACCAAAACATTTAACTAATAACATTCGTTTAAGTCATTTAACGTTCATTACGGCTTATTAACACTCCTATGTTATAACCCGATCTCTCATCAATCATTACTGAGTATGATGATCGACAAGATCTTAACTTGTTCTTCAACTTAGTTTACGGTTTATGTTTCCAAATCTCAAGTTTGTTTACGTTTGATTAACGTTTATTTCTTATAAACCCTTGGTTAAACATGTCGTTTAAAGGGTATATATTCATTTTCATTCATTACTTACTAACACTTTAATCCCTAAGGAAAAAATTTAAGTAAACAACTAACTTGGTCAACATTTTCTTCTTGCTAGCGCAGCAACGCCATCTTTCCCTTACTAAGCGGCACGGCAGCGCCCCCTATGCAAGGAAGTTCCTTTGTCCTGGCACGGTGGATCCGGGATTACTCTTGCTGGCAGCGCTACAGCCCCCACCATGTAGGGATCCTACCCTGGACTGGAGCTACGGCGTCGGTTTAAGCCTTCTGGGTAGCGCGGCAGCGCCAGCCTTGTATGTCAGAAAATTTTTCTAAGTTATGAAATTTCTAAGATTCTCGAGTCCGTAACGTGATCGTTATAACTCAGAATTGACTCGTTCCAAAGCCAATAGTTCATAAATGCTATGTTCTAACATTCTATCAAGTCAGAATTCATTTCTAAATCTGTCGGTGATAATTTAGCCGATTAGTCCATTTTTACGCGTTCGTTAAACGTTCGTGATTGTTCGACGCTCAATTCTTCTTTTTAAGTCAGAATTCGTTCGTTCTTGCTCCCGCAAGTATTATTTACCTAGATACATATGTTACAATCAAAAACCACCATTTTTGAGTCACACGACGACTTTTAACCTCTAATCCGTGAAATTTACGTTTTCGACGATTATCGTCTAATCGCATAACTTTCACCTAACCTTCATTCTTCATTATTTTTACTTCAAACCAATTGGAATCAATCCAATGGTTGATCATTATTAATCCTAACCATTCAAAACATTCATGTTTTCATGGTTTAACTAATTCATTAGTCCATTCTCCATGAATTCACTAGGTTCTTTATTAAACCTTAATGAGTTCTTATTACTTCATCATGCATGGTTTATTAGGGTTCCTAATTCACCATTACACCATCCTTATAACATCTCCATAATCATACCTCATTCAATCACTTCTCTATCAAAGTTATTAATGAAAGAAGAAGATTTTTTTTATAATTTCTTAGGTTATACCTTCCTTGTTCTTGCTTGGATGAGTGTGGAGACTCAAAGCTTTTCTTCTTCTTGATTACTTGAATTATTAGCAAGTAGGCAAGCTAGCTCCTCCTCTCTCTCTCTCTCTAGATATTGGTGGAATTTCAAACAATGAAAATATGAAGGCAAAGCCCTCTATTTATAGGAGTTGCAAGAGTTAGGGTAGTTTGGTCATTAGACCAAACCTCCTCAACTCCACCTCCTCTCCACATCACCACCATATCCCCCCATGTCTTGCCTATGTCTCCCCATGTGCTAGCATGTGCTAGCACATGGGCACCTTATGCCCACCTTGTCCCCCCATGTGTCACATGGGTGTGGGTTGAACCATGGGCTAACCCCACTCGTTTACCCAATGGTTCGACCCACGGGTCATCTTATTGAATTTTAATCAAATTCAATTCATTTCAACGTATTTACTCCATATAAAATTTATATTATACGTCGTATTAATTCTCGTATCTTCTCCGTATTATTCTCGTATAATACCTCGTATTATACGTGTATTCCTTCCGTATACTAATCAATTATTACTATACGAAATTAATTTAATAATTGATTTTACTTTCCCTAACGCTTAGGATTTTAAGTCTTTACCTGAAAACTTCATGATCCATAAATAAAATATTATTACATATTTCACCTAGCCTCGAATCCTATCATTACTCGTTTCTCAGAATTTCAAAATAAATTCCCGATCAGAAACGGATGAATAGTGATTTTCGTACTTTTCTTCCGAAAAAACTTCTTCGTGGCTAATTTAACTTTTCACGGTACATTACTGTTAAATCGTTCGACGGAATGTCATTTCGACATTTCGAACTCTCAATAGAGCTTAGGGTTACATGAACCCTAACTCTTAGGGTCAAACCATAACCCTTAGGGTTTCATAAATAGTGCCAAATTTTGTTGTTTTCTCGAAAAGACTTTATTTTCGTCTTGAAAATTCACATTCATTATTTATAGCACAAGCCAGAATACTAACCATTTCGAACCTCTTTAGGTCATAGAATGACCTTTAATTTGCTTACTCAATTAGAATAAATAAATAAATCAATCAAATTTTATTTAATAACTTGAATAAAATTCATTTACATAATCGTTCGATTTCGTCAGGCGTTACATTCTCCCCCCTTACAAGAATTCTGTCCCCAGAATTATAATAATTTACTCAAACAAATGAGGATAAGCCTTCCTCATCTTGTCCTCGAGTTCCCACGTTGCTTCTTTGGCATTGTGGTTCCTTCATATAACCTTCACCGAAGGTATAATTTTTCTTCTCAAAACTTGTTCCTTCCTATCAATAACTTGAATAGGAATCTCTTCGCACGTCAAGTGCTTCTCGACTTGAATTGGTTCATACTCGATTACATGCTTGTAATCCTGCTTATAAGGATGCAATACCGAAACGTGAAACACGTTATGGATATGTCCCAGCTCTAGAGGTAATGCTATTGCATAAGCTACTTCCCCTATCCTTCTCAGAACCTCAAAAGGTCCTATGAACCTAGGGCTTAACTTTCTTTTTTCCCCGAAACGTATCTTCCCCTTCCAGGGTGACACCTTCAGGAATGCATACGAACCGACTTCAAACTCTCTGTTCTTCCGATGGGGATTGGTATACTTCTTCTATCTGTCTTGAGCTGCTAACAATCGCGTTCGTATTAGATTAACCACTTCCGCCATTTGTTGTACCATTTTAGGTCCCAACATTCGACGTTCTCCCACTTCATCCTAGCAAAGTGGTGCTCGACATTTTTGTTCGTATAACGCCTCGTAAGGCTGCATGCCTATACTAGCGTGATAACTGTTGTTGTAGGCGAACTCTACCAACAGTAGATGATCGTCTCAACTACCCTTAAAATCCATAACGCAAAACCTTAGAAAGTCCTCTAGCATTTGGATTGTCCTTTCACTTTACCCATCGGTCTGCGGATGGTACGCCATACTCAACCACAGTTACGTTCCCATATGCTTTTGTAAACTCTTCTAGAAATTTAAAGTGAATCGCGGGTCGCCATCGAACACAATGGAAACTGGAACTCCATATCTGGAGATGATCTCCTTGACATATAGTTTAGTTAGTTGGTCTAGGTTATACCTGACCCTTATCGGTAAGAAATGAGCCGACTTTGTAAAACGATCCACTATTACACAAATAGCATCGTATCCTTTTTGTGTTGTTGGAAGTCCTACCACAAAGTCCATCATGATATGCTCCCACTTTCATTCTAGAATCTCTAATGATTATAATAAACAACTGGGTCTTTGATGTTTGGCCTTAACTTTCTAACAAGTTAAACACCTACTGACGTATTCTACTATCCCCCTCTTCATATTAGGCCACCAAAAATTGGTGCGAAGGTCCTGATACATCTTGGTACTACCAGGATGAATCGAGTACCTCGAGTGATGAGCTTTATCCATTACTTCTTCTTTCAATTCTGATTCACATGGAACCCAAATTCTTCCTTCAAATCTCAATAAACCTTCGTTATAGCGACTGTACGCATGCTCGGAACCGTCTGCAATCTTTTTTCTTATTCATTTGCACTCCTCAGCTCTGAGTTGTACTTTTTTCACCTTTTTTATGATAGTAGGTTGAACTTCCATCTTAAATAATTTCTCCCCTTCCCCACTCGGATATCAAATTTCTAATTCTATTATTGCCATCTCTGTTATCAGCTCCTCATGAGCTGTTAACATTGATAGCTTCTCCCGACCCTTTCGACTTAAGGCGTCAGCCACCACATTTGCCTTTCCTAGGTGATATAGGATTTCACAATCGTAAACCTTAATCAACTCCAGCCATCTTCTCTATCTCATGTTCAAATCCTTCTGAGTGAAGATATACTTCAGACTTTTATGGTCTGTGTAGATCTCACACTTCTCTCCATACAGGTAATGCCTCTAAATTTTTAAGGCGAAAACCACTGCGGCGAGTTCAAGGTCATGAGTAGGATAATTCCTCTCATACTCTTTCAACTGCCTAGATGCATACGCAATGACTTTGCCATGTTGCATGAGCACGCACCCCAGTTCTTTATTTGAAGCATCGCTATATACTAAAAAATTCCCCGTCTCATCAGGTAATGTCAAAACTGGTGCTTGACTCAACCTATTTTTTAGCTCTTGAAAGTTGTCTTCACATTTCTCTGTCCATACGTATTTCACCGTCTTTCTGGTCAAATTGGTTAACAGAGTACCTATCTTCGAGGAATCCTGAATGAATCTCCGGTAGTAACCCGCTAACCCTAGAAAACTCCGCACCTCAGTCGGTGTTTTCAGTTGCTCCAAGTTAATCACAGCTTCTACCTTCGTTGGATCAACTGAAACTCCTTTGTCAATAATGTACCCCTAAAACTGCACTTTTTCTAACAAAAATTCACACTTAGTGAATTTCACGTATAACTTTTCCTTCCTTAGTGCTTCCAACACTAATCTTAAATGTTCCGCGTGATCCTCCTTTGTCTTAAAATAGACTAGGATATCATTAATGAACACCACGACGAACTTGTCCAAATATTACTTGAACACTCTATTCATCATGTCTATAAATGCGGCTGGCGCATTCATCAACCGAAATGACATCACTAAGAACTTGTAATGGCCATAACGAGTCCTAAATGTTGTCTTATGTACATCCTCCGCTCTAACCTTCAACTAGTGGTACCCCGACCGTAAATCTATCTTCAAAAAATGTTTTGCCCCTTTTAACTGATTAAAGAGATCATCGATCCTGGGCAATGGTATTTATTCTTTATTGTTAGCTTGTTCAACTCCCGATAGTAGATACAAAGCTTCAACGATCCATCTTTCTTCTTTATAAAAAAGACCGACGCTCCCCATGGAGAGACACTCAGTTGAATGCACTTATTGTCCAATAATTCTTGTAACTGAATTATTAGCTCTTTCAATTCCATCGGCGCCATACGATACGGTGCCTTTGACACTGGTGCCGTTCCCGACGCAGGTTCGATAACAAATTTTGTCTCCCTGTCAGGTGGAAGACCTGGCAAGTCACTTAGAAATACATCTGCATACTTATTGACAATAGGAATCTGTTCCAACGTTGCTCCGAATCGCTGGGTATCAACAATATGGCACAGGTAACCTTCACATCCTTTCTTTAACAACTTTCTGGCTAGCGTCATAGTTAGACAACAAGAACGTCTCGGTTATCTACTACTGTAGAATACTACCTTAGGTTTCTTAGAAATTTGAAGGTTCACACTCTTATTTTGGCAATCTATCATCGCCCCATGGTTAACTAACCAGTCCATTCTGAGAATTACATCGAATTCTCCCAACTTTATCTGTATAAGATCTACCGATAACTTGTTACCTCTTATGTCTACAAAACAATTCCTGTGAACAGAGTCAACAGGAATTACCTCCTCATTGGCTACCTTAATATTCAAAGGTATTACAAGCTTCTTAGGCAGGAATTCTAGTCTTTCAGCAAACTCGTGTGCTACGAACGAACACGTTGCACCCGAATTAAACAGCATATAGGCATTTATGTTGTTGACCAGGATAATACCTGCTATGACATTGCTTGATGCTACCGCATCATAGACCGTCATATTAAACGTACGGGCCGTCGGTCTACCCTGCGGTACCATACCACCAATTGCTAGCTTACCCGTGCCAGCTCTTTTCCCACCATCTAAACCCTTATTTGGACAGTTACGTGCCATGTGGTCCGTAGATCCACACACAAAACATCCGTGGATTTTCTTAGGACTGGGATAATTAGGCGAAATATGCCCCTCCTGTTCATAATTGTAACAAACCGCCTTTCCCTTGAGGCAGACTCCTAAATGAGCCTTGCCACAAGTTTTGCATGTCTCTATTTTCCTCTTGGGAAATTATAGTTTTACCTTGGTATTCCCGAAGCTAAAACCTTTTCTCTTCTGGCCACTCCCGCTAGCTCCCTTGACCTTGACTGACACCTTATTCTTAGCCTTATTCTTCTACTCCTTATGGTATAAGGTCAACGCCTCACTACCACCCTCAGCTATAATAGCCTTCTCCAACACAGCTCTAAAGGTAACACTTTGGAGAACTTAGATTCAGTTATAGAGCCAGGGCTTTAGTCACTGCTCGAACCGTCGTGCCTTTCGCAATTTGGTATCCACCTGGTGTGGAGCAAATCTCGCTAGTTCATTAGACCTGGCTGTAAATTGGGGAATCGTCATTTCCCCCCTGCTTCAGTTCTAAGAACTAAATTTCCATCCTCCCCTGCACACTTGGGGGAAAGTAGTTCTCAAAGAACAACTCCTTAAATCGTTCCCATGCAACTACGCCTGTTTCGACCCTACTCTAGTTGGCCTCCCACCAGTAGTTGGCCTCGCCTTTCATCAGGTAAGTCGCAAAAGAAGTCTTCTGCGCCTCACCGATATTTGCAATAACAAATGCCTTCTCGATCTCTTTCACCCAACATTGGGCAGCTATAGGGTCCGTAGTTTTATTGAACTCAGGTGGACCTATTACTTTGAACTCCTTAAAGGTGGTCCCTCGACCTACCCCAAGATTCGCGCGTACGGTACCTCTCGTTCGGTTGAGAGCCGTCGCTAACAAATTCACAAATTCTTGCATCGGGTTATCATTCCCATACTCTTCCTCATTACGAGATTCTTCTTCACGAGTTCTGTGTCGTCTTCTTGGCGTCATTTCTGTTAATACAAAACACGTTCATTATTACTTACTTCTTCCTTTGGTTATTATTAACAATTAAATAATATCTCAATCACATTAACAAGTACTTCAATAAACTCTTATAATAAAATGCTTCTTCGTGGCATAAGACCACACTGTAAATCACATGGCTTCAGCCATTTACATTACCATCCCACATTTACTTTCAAAAGTTGGAATTTACAAAAGACTACCCTTACCTATATAAAAGAGGGTTTTACATCATTATTAGATATACAAAAATTTACATAGCTATTTACATCGCTATCTCTTCTATACATACTACGGAACTACATCTGCCTTACGGTATTCATGTAATCCGTATCGGCCATACCGGCTACAACGTCCCTGCTAATCTTATCTCGTGTCTGTCCTTCTTCCACAGGATACTTAGCAATCTGTTGCTGGTAATCCTCGTGTGAACACCTATGAATATAGGTCATCCGACCTATTTTCTACTTCTTGTTCAAAAGCTCAGCTTTCAAATTCTGGACCTCTAATTTCAAGTCCGGGACTTTATCTTTGGCCAGCACATTCTCGTCATGCTCAGCCTCCCAGAAGATCTCAATATCTTCTCTGTCCTCTACCACATCATCGACTACTTTCTTGAGGTCCCAGACCTCTTTACTCAATTGGACATTTCTGTCCAATATTGCCATGAATAGCTATCAAGGCCGAGAATTTTTTACGACTATAATTTTACGAATGAATTTTTTTTATATATTATTATTTTATTAACTATTATCATTATTGTTATCAATATATTTTGAACATATGCGATATGGATTAAGCAAGTTAGTCAATTGAATGATTAGTAGTTGACTAAGAAAAGATGCCAAGATGAATAGTTATTCAAAACCCTAATTTAAATTTCAAATAGGGACTTGAATATTAATACATTTGTTATTGTATTTAATATGATATGTGTGTACATTATGTGATTAATGCTAAGTGATTAATGATTGATATGAATTATATATATAGTGTTTATGTGAGTTGTCACAACTTATTAAGCTAATTAGAGCTAATAAGTTAATAAACTATTGGAATGTGTGATGACTTATGTGGGTTATGTAATTGATTAAATAAATACATACTATATAATGTGTATACATTTATTTTGTATAAAAAGTTTTATAACCCAACATATATATTAGGTATGGTAATTAAATAACTTAAGAGATTTAATTTATATATCTCAATTAATTAATTTTATAACCGATGAAAAGCAAGTCTAATTGGGTTATGAAATTAAAGATATATGAGTAAGGAATTAACTTACTAATGTGGATAAGGAAACTCTAACTAAATGAATAGGAGAATATAAAATTAAAAGTATGGAACCATGTTGATTTTCAAGTCCAAAGAATTAAAATTACTATCTTAAGAAATTGTTTTAGGGAGCCCAAAGGACTAAAGGAGTGGCCCAATTTTTTGCCCAAGTGGGAAGGGACATTTTAGACATTAAGTAAACTAATTAAGGCATTAATAAAAATCAAAATTTGGGCAAAAGAGGGGCATATGATCGGATATAGCAAGGAAGAGAAAAGGAAGTTCATGTAATCATTGCTCTACTTTAGTTGGTGAACAACTCCACCTAACCTCCTTAGGTGTCATCTCTTTACTTGGCCAACAACTTTTACTAAGCTTTCAAGTTAACTATAGTGTGCAAGTAATCTAATAATGATTGAGAGAGAGAGAGAGTAAGAGTGTTGGAGAAGAACTAGATATATTCAAAATATATCTATACAATTTTTACCAAGCCACACGAAAGCCTTTTATTTTCTCTTTCATCTCATTCTTTTCTTAACTTAGCAAACCAAGCAAGAGAGAGAGAGGGAGAGAGAGCAAGAGAGTTCAGACAAGAGAAGGAAAGAGAGAGGGAGTGATTTGCTAAGTTTCATAGTTCCTTAACTAAAATTAGGGAGAATAAGAATGGAAAACAAGGTAAGGTATAAGAAATCCCTACTTATATATTCTAATTTCTTTTTGGTTTGATTTGACTTTTGATTTTTGTAAATTTATGATCTTGAGGGTTAAAACCTTAGATCTATGTGTTTAATAGTATTTCATATTTAGATCTAACCCTTTTGTGGATCAAAAGTTAGATCTAAAGTGTAAAATAGGAGTTAGGTTTTTCAATAGTAGAAAACCCTAATTTTTCTTAGCTTTGATTGTGTTTAATCTTGTGTTTGTTGATTATTTGGTGAATTAGATCATGGATCATGTTAGATCCATGAGTATATGAGGTACAAATAGGTAATATGATGAGTTATGTTGTTTATTATGTGAGAATATGGAAGATTTCTTAGAAATCACAAAAGGTTGAAAATCACATTTTGAGAAAACGCAACATGAAATTCAAACCACCATATCTCCTATTATATTTTGAATTTTTGAGTGTGGTCAATTTATGGAGTTAGATCTATAAGTCTTCTAACTTTTCCAAGGAATCACTGAAAAATTCCTTGCAGATTTTCGTGTGGACTATTTTTAGCAAAGGACGCCAAAACTGAAAAATGACAAAAATTTGATGCCACTATTTTCCAAGGGCAGTTTTGCCCACTTAATTATTCAAAAGAATTCCAATATTTTGGGACATGAAAATATATGAGATAAAGTAGCTTGTGTCTAAAAATGAGCTTATTCCGACTTAAATTGACCGAGTTATGGTGATTTCAATATTTGGTTTTTTTTCGACGAAAATTGCTATAACCGGAGTTCTATAACTCCGATGGCCACGAAATTTAAACTGAAAGCTCAAGTTAACACGTGTAAGATCCCGCCAAGAGTTGGGAATTTCTGGAGTTAAGTATGATATAGCTAATTTCTTAAGGTTTTAATTAGAAATGGATTTTTAAAAAATACTTAAGGGAGTTGAAAAATTACAAAATAATTATTTTTGTGTATTCAATATATGTATATATGTTTGGCCAAAGAATAGAAAAATAATAAACTAATTTGGTATTTTCGTGAATAGGATATTTTCGCTTCCTGAAATAAACAATTCAAGGTGCTCAAATAAAAACTGAAATGTCAAGAAGAGAAGTCAGTTTTGTTTCAGCTTGCTGAAATGGAAACTAAACAGGTTAGGAAGGGAAGACAGTTTGGTTTTAGTATGCTAAAATAATATATGCAGTCTTCTGAGTTCATAAATAGTTTACCAAGTTATGCTAAGAATTTATAAATGAACGAGTAAATGTTAAGTCTAAAGTAGTACAGTCATACTCTTTAATGGTTTATGTATAGTAGTTGGGCTAAACAATTCCCTCAAAGAGCAGAGGTATATACGAATTAGCAACCGATCTAACTTGCTGTGAAAATAATGTAGACGAGACGGAAACTAAATTGTTGGTTGTTTGTGGGAAACCACTCAGAATACTATATTAAATACTATTAAAGACTCGATGTGTGCTAGGTTTAGACTTATGTATTCGTATGGTGTTATCTAATGATTGATTATGAGATTACATGTTAGATAAATATTATAAGTAAGATAAGTGATGCTAATTAAGAGATTGATTTTATTAATGATAGGTCTTACAAAAGAAGTTAATTTAAATTGTGTAGCAATAATCAACGAATCAGGCAAGTTCTCTAACTCAAACTCGAGTTATTATTTTTCACGCATGATAGTGGATAATTATTGTTGATTATTTCACATCTAAGATTATTATTGAATATTCGCATTTATTGCAAGTTTCCTAACTCAACTTGAGTTATTAATTTCAAAGCGTGATTAGTGAATAATTATTGTTAGTTATTCACATCTATAATGATTATTGTTATCCGCACATAGTACAATTGATTCTTGTTCTATTATTAGCACTTTTTATAAGCTATGTCTCAGCTATTTGTTTTGGCGAGACTAATATTTGTTAAAACATGAAACGTTCTATTTATTATGAACTGATTTATTGGAAGATCTATGCCATTAATTTTGGCTAGATCAATATTGATATTATATGTTGAAATCATAATATTTCTTTAAAAGTCATCCAAACCATATTGTTGTGCTACGGACTTTTGATGTAAGACTGAGATGAACAAACATTATTGTCGTAAAACAACCCATGCACTATTATTAATTATTATGCATAATACAAAGTACAATGAAGCTGATCACTTTATGTTATGCAGAGAATATGATTTAATCTTTACGGTTAACTTATATTCCTGGGGTAATTTAGTTTTAATAACTAATGATTCCTCTACTAGTTCATGATCCCCGTGTGATCACTCAACATGAAATCTGAGAATATCCCACTTTATTGAATATTGTTGCAATATTGTTAATTTTTCTTATTCACTTGAATATAATTGAATCTTCAAAAGAATTTTACTCTTTCAACCTTGATTTGTTATTCAGCATGATATTTAAAAAAGTCTTGTTATTAAAAATGAATTATTCTTCAGCTACTTCGAAATTCTTTGATTATTGATGGAGTTTCATATAAACTAGACTCTTCTATTCATGATATATATCCTTTATTGTATACTTTGACTTGCTGAGAAATCTCGTTGCTCACCCTTGCTTAAATCAAAAATATTTCAGCTAATAACGAGGTAGCAGACGGTTTTAACAAGGACAAAGACACAGACAAATCTCAGGAGTAGTTAGTATTGACTTTTAATTGTTAAGTTACATTATATAAATTATTTATGTAACTCTTTTGAATAGATAAGGACATGTAAGTTATGTCAAGGGTAGTTAACCTATAATGACGATATAATTATGTTTTGAAGTATGTATTTATTAAGGACATGTAATGAAGGATGTCTTTCATTAATGAATGGGTAGTTAGATATGATGTGTACGATGGATCGTGAGCACCAAACCTGTGGTTAGGGAACCCAGATTTGGGGGCGTCACAAGTTGGTATCAGAGCTGTAGGTTATAAATCTTAGGTGGGGGAAAAGCCTTAGGAATATAACCATAAGAAGGATAGAGAAAATTCATTTAGAGTTCTAAGTGATGGATTAGGAAAAATTCATCGATAGTTAGATATGTGGACACTTAGTGTTTATAGATTTTATTTAATGGTAATGTATTAATTAAATAGTGAAAACTGATTGTAGGATGTCAGGAGATGATGAGAAGGTTACGGAGATGTTAGCAGCTGCACTAATGCCATTAGCCGAGGTGCCTGCTTATAGTGAGTCAGTTGAAGAAGTTTTAAGAGACGAACATGCGGTAAATCTAGGAAGCGATCATTACGAGTACCCTGAGATGGAACTGAATGAAGAGGAAGAAGAATATTCCAAAGAAACTAAGGTGGAGCCAGAAACAAAGATCGAAGATGGGGGAAAAAGGCAAAGTAGTAATCAAAGAAGGTCAAGCATCTGCCGAAGTTTAAGATTTAAGGACTAAAGTGTTTCTCCTTGAGGAATTATGGAAGACGAAAATGGCATTGCTCGAGATGATAGAAGAACGAAATAATCTGAAGGCACAAGTCGATAAAAGGAGGGTTGGGTGCAGTCTATCATTTGAAGATGTAAGTAAGAAAAATATGGGTGATAAAAGGAAAAGGAACAACGACAGTGACAACAACAAAGGGAATTCACATTCAAAGAAGAAACAAATATGTGGCAAGTGTGGAAAGAACCATTTGGAGGAATATATAAGGGGGTAAGAATTTGTGTTACAATTGTGGTCAGGAAGGACAAATAATCACCAAATTGTTATAAGCCAAAGATAGGAGGATGCTTTTCATGTGGTGGAATGGGTCATAGGGTTAAGAATTGTTCTAAGGTGAAAACAGGTGAAGGAAGTGGACAGAAGAAAGATTAAGTGTGAGGAGGAGAATCTTTTGCAGTAAGATAATATGTTAGGAATATAGTATCCTAGACGATGAGTTGGTATATGTAAATATATATATCTATATGAATATAATATTCGCTTTTATATAAATATCAAGATAACTCTTGTATGTTTCAACTTTTTGTATAAAGTGGTAGTAATGAATCCCAACTTTTGTCACAAAAAAGGATAGTAAATGTTTGTAGTAGTATGCTCTATGTACTGAAAAGTACTATGTACTATTTTCATGACTATGAATATAAATGCAATGATACGATTATATGTTAGATTAAGTAAATAAATTTTGAAAAATTAAAATATTAAGATGTTTATCTGATGAATTTGTTGATTCAGCAAGCTAAATTCGTAAGTCCAGCAAGCTGAATTGGCCTAAGTTTAAAATTTTGTATTAAATTCTTATTATACTACTAATAAGATATGGTATAAAGATAAAGGATTAATGTAAGTCTTTCTTTAACCAGATAATGCCTCCTAGGAAGGGAAGTATGCAGAAAAATATGGAAGTACAATTTCTAAATCTGAAGCAGGAACACATGTCAGTGTCGGAGTACTTCGCCAAGTTCAACGAGCAAGCAAGATTCGTTCCACATCGAGTGAACACCGAGGAACTCAAGGCGCGACGTTTTAAGAACGGATTGAAACCATCGATATTCACCAAGATAGATGTACTGCGAATTGATTCATTCTCGACTCTATTGGAAAAAGAGATCATCGCCGAAGGAGGAAGTGAGGCCATGAGTCTCTATAACAAGGAAAATAAGAATAAGGTTAAGATCAAGGGAGCTGTCAAGGCGGAGGGAAGTAGTGGAAGTGGAAGTGGAAAAAGAAAGTGGAACAATATGGGAAATACTGATAATAGGCAGGGAGGTATAAAGAAGCAGATTGGACAATGTGGTAACTATGGGAAAAATCACTAGGGTGAGTGTCTAAAGGGGAAGTTTGTGTGTTTTAAGTGCAGGCATGAGGGACATATCTCTCCTAACTGCCCCAATCCAAGGAAGAATAGTGGGTGTTTTATTTGTGGATCGTTAAATCATATGGTGAGGGATTATCCAAAAAAGAGAACGACGGGGGAAATGCCAATACAGGGAATAGCAGCGAAAGACTCGCAATAACTAGTCCAACTTAACCAAATAAATCAACTGGAAAGACCTTCAATATGACGGTTCAAGATACAGTAGCCACTGGAGATCGAGTTTCAGGTATGATTTTGATCAATTATATCAATGTATATACTTGATTTGAATATAACCTATTTTCTTATATACCGTGAGATTGTTAGGAGAAGTACGTTTACCCTTGTGAACGTTAGAAACCCTTAAATTTAGACACACGAAAGACAGTTTCAGGAAAAGATATATTTTATAATAATAACTTGTTAATAAGAGGATTTTTGAAGGCAGAATTTGAGTTCCTTTGGAAACTACCATAATTGGTGCAAGCAGACTGCAAACAATGGATCAAGACGCACAGCAGTTATGGACTCGTAATACGGAATCGTATAAGGAAGGGAGAATATAGTAATTTCATAAAAATTTTATAAATAAAATATAAGGATAGACATGAAATTAAGAGTAAGGGAATGGTGATTCCGGGGACGGAATCCTTATAAAGAGGGAGAATGTAAGGGCCAAGAATTTTATACGACTATAATTTTACAAATGAATTTTTTTTATATTATTATTTTATTAACTATTATCATTATTGTTATCAGTAATATTTTGAACATATACGATATGGATTAAGCAAGTTAGTCAATTGAATGATTAGTAGTTGACTAAGAAAGGAAACCAAGATAAAAAATTGTTCAAAACTCTAATTTGAATTTCAAATAGGGACTTGAATATTAATACATTTGTTATTATATTTAAGATGATATGTATATAGATTATGTGATTAATGCTAAGTGATTAATTATTGATATGAATTATATATAGTGTTTATGTGAGTGGTCATAACTTATTAAGCTAATTAGAGCTAATAAGTTAATAAACTATTGGAATGTGTGATGACTTATGTGGGTTATGTAATTGATTAAATAAATACATACTATTAATATGTATACATTTATTTTGTATATTAAGTTATGTAACCCAACATATATATTAGGTATTGTAATTAAATAACTGAAGAGATTTATTTTATACATCTCAATTAATTAATTTTATAACCGATGAAAAGCAAGTCTAATTTGGTTATAAAATTAAAGATATATGAGTAAGGAATTAACTTACTAATGTGGGTAAGGAAACCCTAACTAAATGAATAGGAGAATATAAAATTAAAAGTATGGAACCATGTTGATTTGCAAGCTCAAAGAATTAAAATTACTAGCCCAAGGAATTTTTTTAGGGAGCCCAAAGGCCAATTTTTAGCCCATGTGGGAGGGGACATTTTAGATATTAAGTAAACTAATTAAGGCATTAATAGAAATCAAAACTTGGGCAAAAGAGGGGCACATGATCGAATATAGCATGGAAGAGAAAAGGGAGTGCATGTAATCATTGCTCTACTTTAGTTGGTGAACAACTCCACCTAACCTCCTTAGGTGTCATCTCTTTACTTGGCTAACAACTTTTACTAAGCTTTCAAGTTGACTATAGTGTGCAAATAATCTAATAATGATTGAGAGAGAGAGAGTAAGATTGTGGGAGAAGAGTTAGATATACCCAAAATATTTCTATACAATTTTTATCAAGCCACACATAAGCCTTTTATTTTCTCTTTCATCTCATTCTTTTCCTAACTTAGCAAATCAAGCAAGAGAGAGAGGGAGAGAGAGCAAGAGAGTTCGGACAAGAGAAGGAAAGAGAGAGGGAGTGATTTGCTAAGTTTCATAGTTCCTTAACTAAAATTAGGGAGAAGAAGAAAGGAAAACACGCTAAGGTATAAGAAATACCTACTTATATAGTCTAATTTCTTTATTGTTTGATTTGAGTTTTGATTTTTATAAAATTATGATCTTGAGAATTAAAACCTTAGATCTATGTGTTTAATAGTGTTTCATATTTAGATCTAACCCTTTTGTGGATCAAAAGTTAGATCTAAAGTACGAAATAGGAGTTAGGTTTTTCAAAAGTAGAAAACCCTAATTTTTCTTATCCTTGATTATGTTTAATCTTGTGTTTGTTGATTATTTGGTGAATTAGATCATGGATCATGTTAAATCCATGAGTATATGAGGTACAAATAGATAATATGATGAGTTATGTTGTTTACTATCTGAGAATATGGAATATTTCTTAGGAATCACAAAAGGTTGAAAACCAGATTTTGAGAAAACTCAACATAAAGTTCAAACGACCATATCTCCTATTATATTTTGAATTCTTTACTGTGGTCAATTTATGGAGTTAGATCTGTAAGTCTTTTAACTTTTTTAAGTGGAATCACTGAAAAATTCTTTGTAGATTTCCGTGTGGACTATTTTTAGCAAAGGACGCCAACAACTGAAAAATGACAAAAAGTTGCTGCCACTATGTTACAAGGGCAATTTTGTCCACTTAATTATTGAAAAAAATTCCATTCTATTAGGACATGAAAATATATGAGATAAAGTAGCCTGTGTCCAAAAATGAGTTTATTCTGACTTAAATTGACCGCGTTATGGTCATTTTAATATTTGGGTTTTTTCGACAAAAACTACTATAACAGGAGTTCTATAACTCCGATGGCCACAAAATTTAAACTGGAAGCTCACGTTAACACATGTAAAATCCTACCAAGATTGCGAATTTCAAGTGTTAAGCATGATATAGCCAATTTTTTAAGATTTTAACTTGAAATGGATTTTTGAAAAATACTTAAAGGAGTTGAAAAATTACAGAAAAATTCTTTTTGTGAATTAAATATATGTATATATGTTTGTCCAAAGAATAGAAAAATAATAAACTGATTTGGTATTTTCGTGAATAGGGTATTTTAGTTTCCTGAAATGAACAATTCAGGGTGCTAAAACAGAAACTAAAATGTTAGGAACAGAAGTTAGTTTTGTTTCAGCTTGCTGAAATGGAAACTGAAAAGGTTAAGAAGGAAAAACAGTTTGGTTTCAGTATGCTGAAATGATATATGCAGTCTTCTGAATTCATAAATAGTTTACCAAGTTATGCTAAGAATTTATAATTGAACGAGTAAGTGTTAAGTCTAAAGTAGTACAGTTGTACTCTTTAATGGTTGATGTATAGTAGCTGGGCTAAACAATTGCTTCAGGGAGCGGAGGTATATACGAATTAGCAACCGATCTAACTCGCTGTGAAAATAGTGTAGACGAGACAGAAACTAAATTGTTGGTTGTTTGTGGAAAATCACTCAGAATACTATCTTGTATACTATTAAAGACTTGATGTGTGCTAGGTTTAGACTTGTGTATTCGTATGGTGGTATCTAATGATTGATTATGTGATTACATGTTAGATAAATATTATAAGTAAGATAAGTGATGCTAATTAAGGGATTGATCTTATTAATGATAGGACTTACAAAAGAAGTTAACTTAAATTGCGTAGTAGTAATCAACGAATCAGGCAAGTTCTCTAACTCAAACTCGAGTTATTATTTTTAACGCATGATAGTGGATAATTATTGTTGATTATTCCACATCTAAGATTATTATTGAATATTCGCATTTATTGCAAGTTTCCTAACTCAACTTGAGTTATTAATTTCAAAGCGTGATTAGTGAATAATTATTATTAGTTATTCACATCTATAATGATTATTGTTATTCGCACATAGTACAATTGATTCTTGTTCTATTACTAGCACTGTTTATAAGCCATGTCTCAGCTATTTATTTTGGCGAGACTAATATTTGTTAAAACATGAAACGTTCTATTTATTATGAATTTATTTATTGGAAGATCTATGCCATTGATTTCGGCTAGATCAATATTGATATTATATGTTGAAATCATAATATTTCTTTAAAAGCCATCGAAACAATATTGTAGTGGTACAGACTCTTTATGTAAGACTGGGATGAAAAAACATTATGGTCGTAAAACGACCCATGCACTATTATTAAGTATTATGCATAATATAAAGTACAATAAAGCTGATCACTTTATGTACTGCAAAGAATATTATTTAATCTTTACGGTTAACTTATATTCCTGGGGTAATTTAGTGTTAATAACTAATGATTCCTCTACTAGTTCATGATTCTTGTGTGATCACTCAACATGAAATATGGGAATATCCCACTTTATTTAATATTGTTACAGTATTGTTAATTCTTCTTATTCACTTGAATATAATTGAATCTTCGAAAGAATTTTACTCTTTCAACATTGATTTGTTATTCAGCATGATATTTAAAAAAGTCTTGTTATTGAAAATGAATTATTCTTCAGCTACTTCGAAATCCTTTGATTATTGATGGAGTTCCATAGAAACTAGACTCTTCTATTCATGATATATATCCTTTATTGTATACTTTGACTTGCTGAGCAAACTCGTTGCTCACCCTTGCTTAAAGCAAAAACTTTCAGCTAAGGACGAGGTAGCAGACGGTTTTAACAAGGACAAAGACACAGACAAAGCTCAAGAGTAGTTAGTATTGACTTTTAATTATTAAGTTACATTATGTAAATTATTTATGTAACCCTTTTTAATAGATAAGGACATGTAAGTTATGTCAAGGTTAGTTAACCTAGGATGACGATATAATTATGTTTTGAAGTATGTTTTTATTAAGGACATGTGATGAAGGATGTCTTTCATTAATGAATGAGTAGTTAGATGTGATATGTATGATGCATCGTGAGCACCAAACCTGAGTTAAGGGGACCTAGATTTGGGGGCGTCACAATAGCAGTTTCATGGACTCCTCCGGTGTAGAATTCTCCACCTCCTCAGTAGGCAGTACCGTATTAATCGGCACTGACTCAACTTCCTCCTCCGACATACCCTCAAACAATGACACAAAGTCAAAGTTGTCAGAATACTCGGACGGGTCTTCTTCTTATATATCAGTCCCCTCTAAGATTACCACAGGTACCTCTGCTACCGAAATAGGTACTACTTCTATGAAGTTGACTGAATCCTCGCTAACCTCATGTATTTCATTATACATGCTCATTATTCCTGTTATCTACAATAAAACATAAATAACTGGATTAGTTCACAATCAAAATATGAATAATATATCACATTTAATATGTTTAAGGTTATTTTCTTCTTTTGAAACCCCTTCACGGGTTTACACCTCTACTTCTACTTCTCTTCTTCTAGGTTATAACCTAAGGTTTTTACCCCTTAAGTTTTATAACGTAAGGCTCTGATACTAACCTGTGACGCCCCCAAATCCGGGTACCTTCAAACCCTAGACTTGGTGCTACACGGTACTAGATTCTACTCATACATTCCATTGAAAGACTTCAACATCACGCATGAGTTTACTAAATATACATTTTATTCATTCCTTCCCAGGTTCTCGATAACCATTACATTGTTCTGTGTCATAATATCAGTAAATACAGTACTAATACTATGCTATTACAAAGGTCTCTACTTGTCCCTTTTGGACTTGCCTTTGCCTTTCCAAGATCCTTCGGTCCGTTCATTCCTCGCTGAAAACATTTAGTTTAAGCAAGAATGAGCATAAGCAGCTCAGCAAGTTAACATTTTATCTTGAAACCACAAAATCAAGAATCATCACTTTCACTTCAATAGATGTACAATAGCTATAAAGTACTTCTGAACAATCAAAATATCGTTTTGATTTCTTTAAAACAATTCCCAAGGACATATAGTCTCTTAGGAATCTTGCCTGGTCAAAGACCATGAACCATCATTTGGTTCTTAATTTTGAAAGGAACAACCCAGCACTAAGGGCGTAAGTACGATATATCTGATGAGCACATCCAGGTGATCAGCCTGTAGTACTCTATGTTGATCAACATTCATTCAATAAAACGTGTTTACGTTTAATCATTAACAACCTCGTGTGCCCGTCGAATTAACGACGTAAAAATATTTGTCTTTCTCTCAGGTTCCCCTGAGAATCCTTACCAATCACTTGGCGTAGGATAGCTTCAATATATATATATATATATATTCTAGAAAGATTTATGGAAAAACCCACCAAAATATATTTACTTCTTAGTCTAGCTAAATCAAATGGCGTCGACTATTCAATAACTTTTTTATGCCTAAACAGTTATGCACAATGACCTCTTGTCCAACCATAAGGTATAAACAAGAGTTAGAAAGCTTGTACAACGCAACGTTAATACAACGGTTAGAAAACTTGCCTTCGCGTCTCTTAATCTTTAAGGTACGCTACTTGATCTTTATAACTTCTACAAGCATAACACATAGTATACCAATGAGAAATCATAATCAATATACAATGTATTTGCCTAACTTCGCCTTCTTATATAACTTAACCGAAACGTTAAACTAATAACATTCGTTTAAGTCATTTAACGTTCATTACGGCTTATTAACACTCCTATGTTATAACCTGATCTATCATCAATCATTACTGATTATAATGATCGACAAGATCTTAACTTGTTCTTCAACTTGGTTTACGGTTTACGTTTTCAAATCTCAAGTTTGTTTATGTTTGATTAACATTTACTTCTTATAAACCCTTGGTTAAACATGTCGTTTAAAGGGTATACATTTATGTTCATTCATTACTTACTAACCCTTTAATACCTATGGAAAGAAGTTAAGTAAACAACTAACTTGGTCAACATTTTCTTCTTGCTGGCGCGGCGGCGCCAGCTTTCCCTTACTAAGCGGCGCGACAGAGCCCCCTATGCAGGGAATTTCCTTTGTCCTGGCGCTGCAGATCCAGGATTACTCGTACTGGTAACACTGCAGGACCCACCATGCATGGAGCCTACCCCGGACTGGCACGATGGTTCCGGTTTAAGTCTTCTGGGTGGGGCGGCAACGCCGACCCTTTATCTCTGAAAAATTTTCTAAGTTATGAAAATTTCAGAGATTCCCGAGTCCGTAACGTGATCGTTATAACTCGGAATTGGCTCGTTCCAAAGCCAATAGTTCAAAAACTCTATGTTCTAACATTTTATAAAGTCAAAATTCATTTCTAAATCCGTTGATGATAATTTAGCCAATTAGCCCATTTTTACGCGTTCGTTAAACGTTCGTGAGCGTTCGACGCTCAATTCTTCGTTTTAAGTCAGAATTCATTTGTCCTTGCTCCCGCAAGTCTTATTTACCAAGATACATGTGTTGCAATTGAAAACCAGCATTTCTAAGTCACACAATGACTTTTTAACTCTAATCTGGGAAATTTACATTTTTGACGATTATCGTCTAATCGCGTAACTTTCACCTAACCTTCGTTCTTCGTTATTTTTACTTCAAACCAATTGGAATCAATCCAATGGTTGATCATTATTAATCCTAACCATTCAAAACATTTAAGTTTTCATGGTTTAACTAATTTATTAGTCCATTCTCCATGATTCACTAGGTTCTTCATTAGACCTTAATGATTTCTTATTACTTCATCGTGCATGATTTATTAGGGTTCCTAATTCACCACTACACCATCCTTATAACATCTCCATAATCATACCTCCTTCAATCACTTCTCTATCAAAGTTATTAATGAAAGAAGAAGAAAATTTTACATAATTTCTTAGGTTATACCTTCCTTGTTCTTGCTTGGATGAGTATAGAGACTCGAAGCTTTTCTTCTTCTTGATTACTTGAATTCTTAGCAAGTAGGCAAGCTAGCTCCTTCTCTCTCTCTCTCTCTCTCTCTCTCTCTCTCTAGATATTGGTGGAATTTCAAATAATGAAAATATGAAGGCTAAGCGCTCTATTTATCAGAGTTGCAAGAGTTGGGGTAGTTTAGTCATTAGACCAATCCTCCTCAACTCCACCTCCTCCCCACATCACCACCATATCCCCCCATGTCTTGCCTATGTCTCCCCATGTGCTAGCATGTGCTAGCAAATGGGCACCTTATGCCCACCTTGTCCTCCCATGTGTCAGATAGGTTGTGGGTTGAACCATGGGCTAACCACACCCGTTTACCCAATGGTTCGACCCACAGGTCATCTTATTGAATTTTAATTAAATTCAATTCATTTCAACATATTTACTCCGTATAAAATTTATATTATATGTCGTATTAATTCTCGTATCTTTTTAGTATTATTCTCATACAATACCTCGTATTATACGCGTATTCCTTCCATATAATAATCATTTATTATTATACGAAATCAATTTAACCATTAATTTTACTTTCCCTAACGCCTAGGATTTTAAGTCCTTACGAGAATACTTCGTGAGCCATAAATGAAATATTATTACATGTTTCATCTTGCCTCGAAATCCTATCATTACGCGTTTAATTCCCGATCAAAAATGGATGAATAGTGATTTTCGTACTTTTGTTCCGAGAAAACTTCTTCGTGACTAATTTAACTTTTCATGGTACATTACTGTCAAATCTTTCGACAAAATATCATTTTGATATTCTGAACTCTCATTAAAGCTTAGGGTTATATGAACCCTAACTCTTAGGGTCAAACCCTAACATTTAGGGTTTCATAAATAGTGCCAATTTCATCATTTTCTTGAAAAGACTTTATTTTTGTCTTAAAAATTCACATTCATTATTTATAGCACAAAGCCAGAATACTAACCATTTCAAACCTCTTTAGGTCATAGAATGACCTTTAATTTGCTTACTCAATTAAAACAAACAAATAAATTGAATTTTATTTAATAACTCAAATAAAATACATTTACTTAATCGTTCGATTTCGTCGGGCGTTACACTATAACCGGATATTATTTTTCCAAAGTATTACCTTTGGAGCTGTGTTGGAGAAGGCGATTATCGCCGAGGGTAGTAGTGAGTTGTTGACCCTATACCACAAGGAGAAAAAGAATAAGGGCAAGACTGACGTGTCAGTAAAAATTGAGGGAGCCAGTGGGAGTGGCCAGAAGAGAAATGGTTTCAACTCCGGGAATATCAGAGTAAAGCAGGAGTTTCCTAAGAGGAGGATGGCGGCATGCAAGACTTGGGGGAAGACTCATTTGGGAGTCTGCCTCAAGGGCAAGGCAGTGTGTTACAACTGCGGACTGGAGGAGCATATTTCGCCTAACTATCCCAGTCTGAAAAAGAACCGTTATTGCTTTGTGTGTGGATCTACGGACCACATAGCACGAAACTATCCGAAGAAGGGTTCGAATAGTGGATAGGAGCTAGCGCTAGTAAGCTAGCGATTGGTGGCACAGTGCCACAGGGTAGACCGACTGCCCTTACTTTTAACATGATGGTCCAAGATGCGGTAGCAGTTAGTGACGTTGTAGCATGTATTATCCCGGTCAACAATTAAAATGCTTATGTGTTATTTGATTCGAGTGCTACTTGCTCTTTCATAGCATGTGAGTTTGCTAAATGATTAGGATTACTTCCCGAAAAACTTTTAATACCTTTGAATATTAAAGTAGCAAACGAGGAAGTAATTCCTGTTGATTCTGTTTATAGGAGTTGTTGTATAGACATTAGAGGTAACAAATTGTCAGTAGATCTTATACCGATAAAGTTGGGAGAATTCGATATAATTTCCGAGATGGACTGGTAGGTTAACCATGGGGCGATTATAGATTTCCAAAATAAGATGTGAACCTTCGAATTTCTAAGAAACCCAAGGTAGTTTTCTATGATAGTAAATCACCGGGACGCTCTTGTTGTCTAACCATAACGCAAACCAGGAAATTGTTAAGGAAAGGATGCTAAGGCTACCTGTGCCATGTTGTTGATACCCAGTGATTAGGAGCAACATTGGAACAGATACCGATCGTTAATGAATATGCGGACGTCTTTTCGAGCGATTTTCTAGGTCTTCCACCCGATAGGGAGACCGAATTCGTTATAGACCTTGCTCCAGGAACGACACCAGTTTTAAAGGCACCATATCGTATGGCGCTGGTGGAATTGATGATTCAGTTGCAAGAGCTGTTGGACAAGAAGTACATTTAATCGAGTGTTTCTCCATGGAGAGCACCGACATTATTTGTAAAGAAGAAAGATGGATCGTTGAGGCTTTGTATCGACTACCGAGAGTTGAACAAACTAACGATAAAGAATAAGTACCAATTGCCCAGGATCGATGATCTCTTTGATTAGTTGAAAGGGGCAACATATTTTTCTAAGATAGATTTGCAAACGGGGTATCACCAGTTAAAGGTTAGAGCAGAGGATAAAACAGCATTTAAGACTCATTACGGCCATTACAAGTTCTTAGTGATGTCATTTGGGTTAACGAATGCGCCAGCCGCATTCATAGACATGATGAACAGAGTGTTCAAACAGTATTTGGAGAAGTTCGTCATGGTGTTTATTGATGATATCCTAGTCTATTCCAATATGAAGGAGGATCACGCTGAACATTTGAGATTAGTATTGGAAGCACTAATAAAGGAGAGGTTGTATGTAAAGTTCACTAAGTTTGAATTTTGGTTAGAGAGAGTGTAGTTTTTAGGGCACGTCATCGACAAGGAAGGGATTTTAGCAGATCTAACGAAAGTGGACTCAGTGATTAATTGGGAACAACCGAAAACGCCGACGGAGGTGCGAAGTTTCCTAGGGTTAGCGAGTTACTATCAGAGGTTCATCTGGGACTTCTCAAAGATAGCTACCCCATTGAAAAATCTGACACGGAAGACTGTAAAGTATGTGCAGACAAAGAAGTGTGAAGAAAGCTTTCAAGAGCTGATAGACTCCACGGCACGTTTGCGTGAGGTAGTCGTTGCCCCGATCGTTTCTAGCAAAGTTGTTGGGTAAATTACTTGCAACACCTTAACCCCTCGCCTATATGTAGACTGTAATCTTGGTACAATTGCTCGCTTCGGAAATCTGCGTTGAATGGACACCAATGACACCTTGACCCCTCGCTTATATTGAAGCGGTAATCTCGGTACAATCGACGATTAATGCGGTAGAATACGCCACACACAACTATGTATTGTTGTATGATAAGTCAAAGTTGAATCTCAAAGAAAAACTAAGAAAGTAACTTAGGAATTCTTCAAAGAACCAAAAGTAGAGAATAACCTCACAAATATATTGAATAATGAATAATGTGTTTGATTACATCAACTTGAACCTCTATTTATACTACTCAAAACAATCCAAATCCTAATAGAAATTTATAAACTATAACCCTAATTTCTATAAGGAAATAGAAGTCAATTTGGAAAAAAAAAATCTAATTAAAAAGAAATCCTAATTACAATAGAATTATAAAAATTTAAAAATCCTTGCCACGTGAACTTGCCGTGTATAAGAAATCAATTACCGCGTGAAGGCTGCTAAACCGTGTGAATTGATTTGCATGACGTGGGAATGGATTTTCATGAAAGCCTTGCATGATTTAATGTAATTATTGAATATAACAATCTATGTGACTTCTTTGCATGCTATATCTGTTGAATTTGTCCACGTGTGAATATATGATGCCCATATTAGTCTTCATGCTATTTCCATGCTAGCAGTATATTTAGAAGGCAAGTGGCCCACGTGATATAATAAATTTACTCCTTGCTGAATATGTAATTCGTGGACTTTAGAAAGATCACAACTGGGCTTGTATTACATTGAACCAAATTTGTGTCTCATCTTTCTCTTTGGGTTTTCTTGTGTTAGCTTCAATCCAAACATCTTGGATCAATCCATTGAGACCTTGTTTGAACCTTTTAGTCCTAGCCTTGCTTGATCCCCACGTCCCCTTAGTCTTGTTTAAGTTCACGCATGCCATGTCCTCATCATTCCTCTCCTCTTGAAAAGGATTTGTCCTCAAATCGTCACCTACATCAAACGGACTTAGATCAGTAATGTTAAATGTGGCACTAACATTATACTCACCTGGCAAATCCAATTTATAGGCATTGTCATTGATACGCTCAAGAACTTGAAATGGATCGTCTCCACTCGGAAGCAATTTCGAATGTCTTTGAACTGGGAATCTTTCTTTCCGCATATGTAACCACACCCAATATCCAGGTTCAAAGATCACTTGATGTACTGTTCCGTCCTCCGTTTTATGTTTAGTCTGGCCTTTTCATGAATCTTTTTAACAAGATCAGCCTTTTTCTTTCCATCCATGTTAGTATATTCAGAAACAGCTAATGGTGATAAATCCAATGGTGTCAAAGGATTAAAACCATATACAATTTCAAATGGAGAAAAATTTGTAGCAGAATGAATAGAACGGTTATATGCAAACTCAATATGTGGTAAATATTCTTCCCATTGCTTGATATTCTTTTTAATGATAGACCGTAATAATGCCGACAGAGTCCTATTTACTACTTCAGTTTGACCGTCAGTTTGTGGATGACAAGTAGTAGAAAATAACAGTTTAGTACCCAATTTACACCACAAGGTCTTCCAAAAGTAACTTAAAAATTTTGTATCTCTATCAGAAATAATAGTTTTAGGCATACCATGCAAACGCACAATCTCCCTAAAGAACAAACCAGCAACATGAGATGCATCATCAGTTTTATGACATGGAATAAAATGTGCCATTTTTGAAAATCTATCCACGACCACAAATATCGAATCATGACCATGCTTAGACCTAGGTAAACCCAACACAAAATCTATAAAAAGATCAACCCAAGGTTCATTCGAAATAGGCAATGGTGTATACAATCCATTGGGTTGAACACGAGATTTGGCTTGGCGACAAGTAATACATCTATCACATATTCTTTCCACATCTTGTTTCATATGAGGCCAATAAAAATGTTCTTTCAAAACAGCAAAAGTTTTATCAACACCAAAATGTCCCATTAAACCACCCCCATATGATTCCCTAACCAACAACTCACGTAAAGAACATGCAGTTATACATAGTTTATTTTCACGAAACAAGAACCCGTCAATTCTAAAGTATTTACCCACAACATTCTTTTCACAAGTTTTAAACTCTTCACCAAAATCAAGGTGATTATCATATAACTCTTTCATTCGTTCAAACCCAAGTAATTTCATATCAAGTGTATTTAACAAAACATACCTGCGAGACAAAGCATCTGCAACGACGTTCTCCTTACCTTGCTTATATCGAATAACATATGGAAATGTCTCGATAAATTCCATCCATCGTGCATACCTTTTGTTCAACTTGTGCTGACCCTTCAAATATTTTAATGATTCATGATCGGTGTGGATCACAAACTCCTTAGGCCACAAGTAATGTTGCCATGTCTCCAAAGCTCTAACCAAAGCATTCATCTCTTTGTCATATGTAGGATAGTTCAAAGCTTCCCCACTCAACGTTTCACTGAAATACGCCACTGGTTTCCCATCTTGCATCAACACAGCTCCAATCCCTTAACCTAAAGCATCACACTCAATCTCAAAAGTTTTAGCAAAGTTAGGCAAAATAAGTAAAAGAGCATTTGTTAATTTATCCTTTATCAAGTTAAATGCTTTTTCCTGTTCATCACCCCACTTAAAGCCTACACTTTTCTTGATGACCTCGGTTAATGGTGCTGTAATCTGACTAAAATTCAGAACAAAGCGTCGATAGAAACTTGCGAGTCCATGAAAGCTTCATACTTGACTCACATTGGTTGGGCTCGGCCAATCCCGGATCGCACGTATTTTCCCCTCATCAACTTGGACTCCCTATGAACTCACAACAAAGCCAAGAAAAATAATTCTATCTGAACAAAACGTGCATTTTCCCATGTTAGCAAATAACTTTTCTTTCCTAAGTACATCTAAAATAGACTTTAAATGCAATGCATGATCTTCCAAGTTTTTGCTATAAATCAAGATATCATCAAAATAAACTACGACAAATTTTCCAATTAATGGACGCAAAATATGGTTCATTAATCTCATGAAAGTGCTGGGTGCATTAGTTAAACCGAAAGGTAATACCAACCACTCATAAAGACTATTTTAGTTTTAAACGTTGTTTTCCATTCATCACCCTCTTGCATCCTAATTTGATGATAACCACTTTTTAAATCAATTTTTTAAAATATGCAAGGCCCATGTAATTCATCTAACATGTCATCTAAACGAGGAATGGGATTTCAATATTTTACCGTAATGTTATTCACAACTCGACAATCGATGCACATCCTCCATTTTCCATCCTTTTTCGACACTAGAATCACCGAAATTGCACACGGACTCATACTTTCTCTCACTAATCTTTTCCCCATCAGTTCGTCAACTTACCTTTGTAACTCCTTCGTCTCCTCGGGATTACTTCGATAAGCCGAACGGTTTGGAATCGTCGCACCGGGAAAAAAAATTAATTTGATGCTCAATTCCCCGAATAGGTGGTAGTCCATGAGGAAGCTCTTCGGGAAATACATCTTTGAATTCCTGTAAGAGAGATAAAAGAACACTAGGAAAAGATTCATTAGCGTTAGCTTTCAAAAGAGCCTCTTTATACCGACGTAAAATCATAGGCTGTTTAGAAATCAAAGCTCTTCTCACATCACTCTTTTTTGCTAGTATATTTGTTTTTCTCTCATCTTTCTTTTTCTCTCTTTCTTTTTCTTTCTTTTTTTCTTCTTGATTTTTCTTTTCTTCACTCTCTTTTCTTTGTACATAATCTTTCTGCAAATGAATTTGATCTTCATGTACTTGTTGTGGTGACAAAGGACTCAAAGAGATCTTCTTCTTGTCGTGAACAAAGGAATATACATTGGTAAACCCATCATGTTGAACCCTCTTATCAAACTGCCATGGTCTACCCAATAATATATGCCCTGCCTGCATTGACACCACATCACACAATATCTCATCAACATACCGACCAATAGCAAATGGAACTAACACCTATTTGGTTACTTTAATGTCTGCATTATTATTGAGCCACTGCAAACGATACGGCTGCGGATGTTTGGTAGTAGGTAACCCCAATTTCTCCACCATCGTAGTGCTTGCCACATTTGTACAGCTGCCTCCATCTATGACTACATAACAGATTTTCCTATTCACAAGACATCAAGTATGGAATAGATTTTCCCACTGTTCACTGCTCTCCTCCTTAACCTGCGTACTAAGTGCTCTTCTTATAACCAGAATTTCACCATGTATCGCATCCTCACCTATCTCCTCTAATGGTGGCACAGAATCAGTGTCTCTCACTTCCCCCTCGGTCTCCACATCTCCATTGTCAAGTAACAACATTTTCCTCTAATTTGGACATTGGCTAGAAATATGACCCCTTCCTTGACACTTGAAGCATACAATATCCCGATTATGCCCAAAAGAAGGTTGTTTAGTTTTACCTTGTATCTCTCAGCTAGTCGGTCCTTGCTTAGGTTCCACTTTTGGTTTGATCGTAGCAGTCTTTTCCTCTCGCTTTGCCAAATTAGGTCTCCATGATGAACTAGCATTAGATTGTCCTCGTTGTCCTCCTCGCCTCTTGAGTTATTTCTCTATCTTAGTAGCCATATGTACCAGTTCTTCTAACTCCAAATAATGTTGTCGTTCAACCAAGTCTGCAATCTCCCAGTTCAATCCTGCCGAGAACCTAGCCATCGCTGTTTCATTATCCTCAATCAAATTTGCTCGATCCTTTAACATTTCCATCTCCCTGTAATATTCATCCACACTTCGACTTCCTTGTTTAAGAGTTTATAAACTACGAATGATCTCCCGTTAATAGTATGCTGGTACAAACCTCTTTTTCATGATAGCTTTCATCTCCACCCAAGTTGTAATCGGCCGCTCTTCACACCTTCTTCGATTAGCTATCAACTGATCCCACCATATCAATGCATATCCAGAAAAATCCATAACGACCAGTTTGACTTTCTTAAGGTCTGAATAGTTATGACAGTCAAAGATTCGCTCCATCTTGGTTACCCAATCTAAATAAGCCTCAGGATCACCCGTGCCTTAGAAAGCCGGAATCTTCATTTTTATGCTATCCAAATTGCCATCTTCTCTGTCCTGACCTCTTCTTTCCCTAGCACCACCTTGTCTTTGATGTAGAGAATTAGATTCACGATCTTCCGCTGCACTACTGTCCTCACGATCTTCCCTTTCTTGCATCAGTTTGTTGTTCCCTCGTCTTGTTATGTATCCCATGAGTGTTTTGGGATAGCTCGGCCATAGACACCCTCATCTCTTCTAATTGTTCTTGCATTTGCTCCATAGTCTTTCTCAATCTTCGATCCCATTCTTTATGCATGGCTTCTATATGGAATTTCAATTCAACTGTTGAGGGTTGTTCCTCATAAGTTCCTTTATCTTTCGAGTTAGACATATTTCCTACAAAATAAGGGTTAGTAGAAAATAATTTCCTCACCACTCCCTTACGTGTTTTTCTCGAATCAATAGTTCACTCGTGTATACTCTCAATAAATTGGCTTTTACCCTCGATTAATGTGACACCCCCGAATTCGGGTCCTCTGACCAGTCGTCACGAAACAATACTAAACATCCACCTCTAAACAACATACGATAACTAAAATGCGGAATATAATAAACGTACGTCGTTCATTCAAAAGGTGTTACTAGTCCCAAGATTCGATAACCTTAATACAACATACAAACATACCCTAGAAAAATCAATAGGATTCATATTATATAACAGTAAATTAATTACACATAAAGATAAAGTCTGCTCCTTGCAAACTAATCCTACATCTTCCCTTTACCCTTGTCCTTCCCTGAAGTCTCGGGCTTAACTGCAATATAAGTCATGATATAGCAAGAATGAGCAACAAGTTTGCTCAGCAAGTTTAAATACAACAATAAAGGATATATCATGATGAATAGAAAATATCTGACAATGAATCCAACAATATGAATATCGAAAGCAGAAAAATAATTGCTTTTAGAATAACTGATAGTCAAGTAGACTTTTAAACTATAAAACTCCAACGGAATCAATAACTGATTGACCCTTTGGTTACTGGCTACAGAATAGTACTTGAGGGGATCAGCCTCGCGTACGCCATGTATATGCATAACATTCAACTCTGCTGTTTGTATCTTTATACTAGATACCTGGGGTACTCCCCTATCATATAAAGGGTGTTCTTTCAGTCTAAGAATCCTTACCATCAATTGGTTTGGATAGCTTTTATAAAATTTTATACAATTGTCTGACCGAACAAGGGTTCAGACTCTATCTGACACAATTCAAGAATTATAGAACTTTAAACAATGTACAAGTCCAAGACTGTACGAACTCAAGTGCACCAAGTGCAAATAACAATAATATCGATGTGGAATAATTGTAAAGTAATTAAACCACCTAATAGCATGCTTGGAAATAAAGTTCAAGCTTTAAATAATTAACCATCAATACGATAATAACCTGCTCAATATAATATGAGAAGGATAGGAACTTGCACAATAAAGAGTGTCAGGGAACTTGCATTCAAATCAAGTGAAGTTAAGAAACTCGCTTACACGATTCATTGAATAAAGTAGTGCAAGAATTTAGGATACTTGCACAAATAAGAATTAAAGAACTTGCACAACCAAAGAGTGAAGTTCGGAGACTTGCCTATTTGCTCAGCTACAAATAATTTTTAGCTTTAATTAACTCGTTGAAACAACCTAACATTAACAAGTCGGTCTTTCAATTAGCATGTGTAAACCAATATAAGTCTACACTTATAAGAATCTACTTATCATATAAGTTTATCACATAATTCGCGTAAGTTAATCTAATCATGTCTTAGATTTAATAACTTTAGATTATCTAGTTTCTATGCATCAATATAGGATTGAACACATAGCACTTCAAGTTACGGATATAAATCAACACACATGCTTTATCAAGTTATTAACTCAAATTCGAAACATAGCATTCTCATTTTACGTTTAGTTAAGGTTATAGTTTTTCATTCCGATAAACCTTAAGTCAATCAAATCCATGTTACTTAGCCATAAAAATCATATTATCATATAACGAGATTACCAATACTTAGTAAGCATGCTCGTACGTACACTACACATGTATACTTTAATCCACATAATTCATGCTTGAAATTCAATCTCTATGAATAAGCATGCATAGGCGATATTCATGTAGGATGTTCATGTCAACATGTCTATAGGCATAATGAAATCCTAATATGTATACTTGCATGCTCACAACATAACCCACATGGTAATTGATGTTATTAGCTTTCAAATCTTAAGTTTCTTTGAAAAGTATACTAAGTCCACAAAGGTCGTTTAGTGTAAATAAAGTGTTTCGTAAACATGTCTCACATGTATGAAAACACACTACTAAGCCATATAAACGCTTTCACATGGTCATAATCTAAAAGGCATTGACCTTGGTCAAGTTTGCTTCAAAAGTTCTTAAGTGACTTACTTTTGAAATTGTCTTAACTTTCAATCTAGTATGCTAGTGTACGATTAACACTTTAAACATTCATTACATGTCAATATAGACCATACGGTCATGCTTGCCAAAATCAGAATATACATAATGCGTATATGCTCATAACAAGTTCTTTTTAGCAAACTTTAAGTTCACTTTATAAACTTCAAGGCTTTTCATTAATAATGTGTATTAATATCGTTATACATGTTCATACTACATGCATGTACTCATACATACATATTAACCATGTCTACACGCTTGCCAAATAAGATATCGTATGGTTGCATACAATAGTTCTACAACAGAAATTAAAAACAGAATCTGCAGAGGGGCGCGGCCGCGCCCCATTTGTACTAAGGAGACGCGCGGCCACGCGGCTCCGGTTCCAAACCAGGAACGGCTGCTGCTCGGCAGTTTCAACAACCCAACTCATAATTTCAAACGAATTCACTTGTATTCCAGCCATGTAACAGTTCTAAAAAGCTTATATCATCATATATCACTTAACCAACATATTCCATAGTTCAATTAACATCTATCTCAACATATTAAGAATTTGACAATGTATAGCATGAATGGAATTTTACAGAGAATGAAGAACTTGAATGCAATTGATTATACCTCTGTAATTGCTTTGCTAATACTCTGGTATTCAATTCTTAGACTCTCACTATAATGTATACTCACAATAACTCACTCTCTATAACTTCCCTAGCAATATAATTCTCAGCAATGAATGAAGGAGAAGAGATGTCATATATATAGGCAATTTGTATATCCAGACAATGTGATTGCCTTCCAATTTAAACCAATGGAATGAAGAATTGCTTATTGGCTAATAAAGAGTTATTAATTGGTAGGTGAAATCCATCATTATCTCCACTCCCCCATAATCATAAGCTATACTTTGTGAAGAAAATGAGGAGAAGTAGAGTAGCTAGGCATATGGGTGTTTCACGTGAATAAGAAGTTGGGCACTCAATGTTGGACAACAACTGAACTCAGCAACTTGGAAGGTGTATATTGTATGTTAACACTTGGTTATAAATATACATCTACACACATTATAACTATACTTAAGTTGATAGTAGTGTGCATACAAGCCAATCATGTATGATGATAAAGCACATACTTTGTAAACAATCTTATTTATTTATTAATAAAATATTTATTTATTAAAGGCATTTAATTATCTACATGGTGCTGTTTTTATAATATGTAAATAACCCATAGTTTTAAGCAATGCTTTTAGAATCATGATGTTGATCATGCTAATGAGATCTAAATTCTTAGAAAGCTTTAAAACTAAAATAGTTCCCAATCGTGGGATTACTAAAAAGGGGATTAGTAAATCCGGATAGATTGGTACATATGTTGCTTGCTCATTGGATGAGGATGACTGATCTCATGGTCATTTGTGTGGAGACACTAAAGCAAGTATGTAGGTGCTTATTGGAGAATAAGTTCACTGAACGTGACTCGCTATGGAATACCTAATGGAGTTTTACTCGCCTGTCAATAGGAATTCCTAATGTGATAGTAGTACATGTGATCCTTGGACTTGAGATCATCATAGTATCTTGTATGTAACAAATTATACTTTGACTAATTCCTTAAGGCCTTTTAAGGCATATATAGGGTATGCTTGGGTGTAATGAGTTACATATGGAGATAATGAATGATCAATAAAGAATCTACCACCTCTAGTAAAAGAGGAGATATGTCCTATGTGATTCGTTAAATGACAACCCAGGAATCCTTGGCCAAGGTAGAATGAAATTAGAAAGAGGTTTCTAATTTGCATTATTTGGAGTTGTGCATTTTCTAATCGAAATACATATGATTAAATAAATTAAGACTTGACAGTAAATCCATGTCTTATATTTAATTGGGACATTGTATGGTGGAAGGATTGAATTGTACGGTAACTATTAACTCACAGGTTCTTTTATGATTAATGTTGAAATCTATATTATCTGGAAAGTCGTTGATCGCTAGGGAGGCTTATCCCTATTGTAGAATAAATGTTATTTATTTAAATAGATTATTAGTTTAATTTGTTTATTTAAATAAGATTAGAATTGTTCTAATTGATTTATTCACAACCGGTTTAATATGGAGAACCTAAAGGGTCACACCCTAAAAGGAAGAAGAATTATTTAAGAAGAAAATGGCATGATAGTAATAATGCATTAAGTATAATTAATTTAATCTATGATGATAGAATAAATTAAATAGCTTAATGTTTATTATTTAATATTTTAGAAATATTAAATATAAATTAATAAGAGGAGTCTTATTAATATTATTATTATTATTATTATTTTAATTCTAAAGGAGTTTAGGAATTAATATAATATTAGTACTCTCTCTCAATCCTAATAAAGATTAGGATATAAATTAATTAAATAAAACCCTATTCTAATTGGATTAGGAGGGTTAACCTAATATATATATAAGAGAGTCTTATATTAGAAATAAGTGATGTGAAATTTTCCAAGAGTTGGGAGTACACATATTCTATAGAGATAGAAACAAGGGTTAAGCCAATAACCCATCTTCTTGAGTTCTTCATCTTCCTTGGTGGATCACCGTTAGAGGCCAAACATTTGGGTGGCTGACATTATTCAAGGGAAGGAGCCACTATCAGAGGAATCAAAGGAATCAAAGGAGTAGAACTTGTACCTGAGGAAGCTTAGATCTTCAAAGGTATAATTCCATGTTCTCTCTTTTCTGTTATTGATAACAAGCACAAAGCATGATCATGGTTATGGGAAATTTTGAAAACCTAGTTTTTACGCTTCCGCCCTATTTATGTGATTTGATTGCATAATTGCGTTACATACAAACCCAACATAAGTTATATAATATACACACACTTCATTCCATGTATACATAGATTATACATTTAATTAGTGTTACAATGTCATTTCAATTGAGCAACTAATAATACAATGCATTGAGTACGTACATATATACCAATCAAATAATCTATGTACATTATCTATTAACACCAAATATAATATAATTGAGTATTGCTCATTATTCATTACCATAACTGTTATTATTATAATCATAATAACTTAATGAAATCATTATCAATTAATAATGTCTATTGGTATTAATATAAGATAGTAGGGTGTTCATTAAAATTCTACCCACACATATCATGTTACATAAGTCATACTATTATGCCACTCACATAATGAAATTACTCTTACTAAATAGTCAATATATATAATGTATAGTCATATTGATGTGTAACCCACCATATATTATAGGTTTACGTATCACATACTTGTATAAAATAATAAATTAATTAAATATAATATTATTATATTTAATAATCTCTTACTTATTAATTATTATTTATTCATTATAAATCAATACATTATTAATTAATTACTCATAATTGCAATTAATCAATATGTTCAACTCCCGCCACTATATTCAAACAAATTGAATATTTAATTACTAATCACCTTATCAATTTTTTAATATTAAAGCCTTAGGGTCGGTCCACTAATTTAAATTACCCATTAGTGACTTATTTAATCATTTCACAAATTCACATAACCACATATGGTTTAAATAAGTTCACAAAAATAACTCATAAATATTTAAAATCACATATTAAATTAATAAGGAGTTTAAAATTCATGGTCGTTACAATTAATCTCACCACTAAGCCTTTTACCTCAATATTTTCTCTAATAGGTTCTTCTTAAATTCCCTTAGCAAAATTCTTGGTTTTACTAATCAATTCAAAAATTACTTATCACGAAACAAAATTATAGATGTTGTGACTATCAGAATACCACAAAATCACCGATTGATTGCCTTGTACTCCTCTTGTATGCCTCTGATTTGTCAAGTGTATCTCTGTTTCAGAATTGATGATGATGGAACGGTATGAACTCTTGTTTAGAATTTGATGATTTAATGATGGTGCTACAAGTTTGGTTAGGACAATGGAAATAAAATCTGATTTTTTTTTTGCTTCTTTTTTTTTTACAATATATATTTTGACAGAAAAATAAAGATAAGTAAATCGCTAGAAAGGCTTAGCTTTGATACCAAATGATAGACTCCACGGCACGCTTGCGTGAGGTGGTCGTCGCCCCGATCATTTCTAGCAAAGTTGATGGGTGAATTGCTTGCAACACCTTAACCCCTCGCCTATATGTAGACAGTAATCTTAGTACAATTGCTAGCTTCGAAAATCTGCATTGAATGGACACCAACGACACCTTGACCCCTCGCTTATATTGCAGCGGTAATCTCGGTACAATCAACGATTGATGCGGTAGAAGACGCCACACACAACTATGTATTGTTGTATGATAAGTCAAAGTTGAATCTTAAAGAAAAACTAAGAAAATAACTTAGGAATTCTTCAAAGAACCAAAAAGTAGAGAATAACCTCACAAATATATTGAATAATGAATAATGTGTTTGATTACATCAACTTGAACCTATATTTATACTACTCAAAACAATCCAAATCTTAATAGCAATTTATAAACTATAACCCTAATTTCTATAAGGAAATAGAAGTCAATTTGGAAATGAAATTCTAATTAAAAAGAAATCCTAATTACAATAGAATTATAAAAATTTAAAAATTCTTGCCATGTGAACTTGCTGTGTATAAGAAATCAATTTCCGCGTGAAGGCTGCTAAACCGTGTGAATTGATTTGCATGACGTGGGAATGGATTTGCATGAAAGCCTTGCATGATTTAATGTAACTATTGAATATAACAATCCATGTGACTCCTTTGCATGCTATATCTGTTGAATTTGTCCATGTGTGAATATATGATGCCCATATTAGTCTCCATGCTATTTCCATGCTAGCAGTATATTTAGAAGGTAAATGGCCCACGTGATATAATAAATTTACTCCTTGCTGATTATATAATTTGTGGGCTTTAGAAAGATCAGAACTGGGCTTTTATTACATTGACCCAAATTTGTGTCTCATCCTTCTCTTTGGGTTTTCTTGTGTTAGCTTCAGCCCAAACATCTTGGATCAATCCATTGAGACCTTGTTTGAACCTTTTAGTCCTAGCCTTGCTTGATCCCCACGTCCCCGTAGTCTTGTTTTAGTCCACGCATGCCATGTCCTCATCAAGAGCTGAAGAAGAGGTTGAGTCAAGCACCAGTATTGTCTTTACCGGATGAGACGGGGAATTTTGTAGTTTATAGTGATGCGTCGAATAAAGGACTGGGTTGTGTGCTGACGCAGCATGGCAAGGTCATTGCGTATGCATCTAGGCAGTTGAAGGAGTATGAGAAAGGTTTTTGCCTTGAAAATTTGGAGGCATTACCTGTATGGGGAAAAATGTGATATCTACACAGACCATAAAAGTCTGAAGTATATCTTCACACAAAAAGAGTTGAATATGAGGCAGAGAAGATGTTTAGAGTTTATAAAGGATTACGACTGTGAAATCCTGTATCATCCAAGGAAGGCGAACGTAGTAGACGACGCCTTAAGTAGAAATGGTCGGGAGAAGCTATCGATGTTAACAGCTCAGGATGAGTTGATAACAGAGATGGAAAGAATGGAATTAGAAGTGAGATGTCCAAATGATGAAGGGGAGAAGCTATTTGCGAAGAAGGTTCAACCTACTTTTGTAGAGAAGGTGAAGGAGGTGCAACTTAGAACAGATGAGTGCATAAAGATAATGAAAAAGATTGTAGACGGTACCGAGGATGCGTACAATCTTGATAATGAATTTGGGTTATTGAGATTTGAAGGGAGAATTTGGGTTTCGTGTGAGCCAGATTTGAAAGAGGAGATTATGGACGAAGCACATCACTTGAGGTACTCGATCCATCCTGGTAGTACCAAGATGTATCAAGACCTTCAAACGAATTTTTGGTGGATAAACATGAAGAAGGAGATAGGAGAGTATGTCAGTAGGTGCTTAACTTGTCAGAAATTTAAGGTTGAACATCAACGACCCAGTGGTTTGCTATAATCATTGGAGATTCTGGAATGGGAGTGGGAACATATCACGATGGACTTTGTGGTAGGACTTCTGATGACGCAGAAAAGATACGACGCTATTTGGGTAATAGTGGATCGTTTGACGAAGTCGGCTCATTTCTTACCGATAAGAGTCAGGTACAACTTAGACCAGTTAGCTAAGGTTTATGTCAAGGAGGTTGTCTCAAGACATGGAGTGCTGATTTTAATTGTGTCAAATCGCGACCTGCGATTCACATCGAATTTCTGGAAGAGTTTGCAAGAGCAGATGGGAACGCAACTGAGGTTGAGCATGGCGTATCATCCACAGACGGATGGGAAAAATGAAAGAACAATTCAAACGCTAGAGGACATGCAAAGGTCTTACGTTATGGATTTTAAAGGGAGTTGGGACGATCATCTACTATTAGTAGAGTTTGCCTACAATAACAGTTATCACGCTAGTATAGGCATGCCGCCTTACGAAGCGTTATATGGACGGAAGTGCAGAACACCATTGTGTTGGGATGAAGTGAGAGAGCATCGAATGTTAGGACCAGAGATGGTGCAACAAATGGCGAAAGTGGTTAAGTTGATATGAATCCGACTAGTAGCGACGTAAGACAGACAGAAAAAGTATGTCGATCCACATCAAAAAATCAGAGAATTCGAAGTCGGTTCGTATGCATTCCTGAAGGTGTCGCCTTGGAAAGGGAAGATATGCTTCAGGAAGAAGGTAAAGTTAAGTCCTAGGTTCATAAGACCTTTTGAAATTTTGAGAAGGGTATGAGAGGTAGCATATGCGATAGCATTACCTCCAGAGTTGGGACATATCCATAACGTGTTTCACGTATCGGTATTGCGTCCCTATAAACCGGATTACAAGCACGTAATCGAATATGAACCAATCCAAGTCGAGAAAGACTTAACATATGAAGAGATTCCTATTCAAGTCATTGATAGGAAAGAACAAGTCTTGAGAAGCAAAGTTATACCTTCGGTGAAGGCGATATGGAGGAACCACAATGCCGAAAAAGCAACGTGGGAACTTGAAGATAAGATGAGGAAGGCTTACCCTCATTTGTTTGAGTAACTGTAGACACTCAAAATTTTGCATTCCTATTACAAACCCTACAAGAGGGCAAAATTGTCTTTTCAACTCAGGTCAACCCCGGTCTCAATATCGGGATGCTAGTTCAACCCCGGTCTTAATAACGGGATGCCAGTTCAACCCCGATCTCAATATCGGGATGCCAGTTCAACCTCGGTCTCAATACTAGGAAGCTAGGTCAACCCCGGTCTCAACCCGAGAGGTACAGATCAGCCCCAGTATCAACTCGAGAAGTACAGGTCAACCTCGATCTCAACTTGGGAGGTACAGATTAGCCCCGGTCTCAACCCGGGTACAGGTCAACCCCGGTTTTAACCCGAGAGATACAGGTCAGCCCCGATCTCAACCTGGGAGGTACAGGTCAACCCCGGTATCAACCCGGGAGGTACAGATCAACCCCGGTCTCAACCCGGGAAGTACAGGTCAACCCCGGTCTAAACCCGGGAGGTACAGGTCAACCCCGGTCTCAACCCAGGGGGTACAGGTCAATCCCAGTCTCAACCCGGGTGGTACAGGTCAGCCCCGGTCTCAACACGGGAGGTACAGGTCAACCCCAATCTCAACTCGGGAGGTACAAGTCAACCCCGGTCTCAACCCGGGAGGTACAGGTCAACCCCGATCTCAACATGGGAGGTACAGGTCAGCTCTGGTCTCAACCCGGGAGGTACAGGTCAGCCTCGGTCTTAACCCAGTAGGTACAGGTCAATCCCGTTCTTAACCCGGGATGTCAAGTCAAGCTCCGGTCCCAACCCGGGAGACCAACTCAACTTCAGAGACAACCCCAAAGCCTCACATCATCTTTAGAGACAAACCTGGAAGAACCAAGTCAGCCTCAGAGATAACTCTGATGACAAACAGAATCGGCTGGGATCCAAACATCACAGACAACCCCGGGAAGTCAGCCGAAGGCCATTCCAGCACTGAAGGCAACCCCGGGAGAGGAAAAATGGTTATTTTACCAACTTAAATCCGATTCAATTAAACTCAAGCCGAATTAATGCCACCAAGGTCAGAAAGAACAGTAACAATGATCCCGAGTGGAAACAGCGTAAGACAACTCAATGCACAAACTATGAGGAATCAAAGACCTGGTTATGAACCCATCTTTTTGAACTCAGAAAAGGTTTTCTCTCATGTTATCACGATGCGCTCGGTGAGGGCTTTCTGGAAAGGTACAGCACGCCTCAAACGGACGCTTCAATCAAATGTTAGAAAGTTTTAAATCGAACCTCACATTATTTGGAGTGCACGTACTTTGAGACAATAGGACCTGCCATGGGACCCCTGCCACATGGAGCCACACCTCTACCTATGCCTATCGTAGGAAGAGCTGTTTCTCCTGGGTCTATATATATGAGGTGACCCCAACTCATTTTAAAAACCAAAAACGCTCTGAACCTTTGCCCGTTTGGTTTCTCAGCCGCACTCTTGTACTCCAAACCCAAATTTCATTACTCCAACACGTAGATATACTCATATACTACCACATATCAAAAATTAACCAGTAGAAGCAGATGTTTAAAGCCTACGATTTGGCAAAAAGCCTGTGTAGCAGTCCATTGTGATTATTTTTACGATCAGAAAGTTTATATTACTTCATTACATTTTTATACACTTGCACGTTAAGTTTCACATTCTGATTATGCCTTAACTCAGTTCTGTGGCCGTTTTTGCTTACTTTTTGTACATTTTAGTACATAAATTCATTTTCGGGCATTTCTACAACTCAGATCGTCGATCCGTCGCTTCTAACAACTTTTATATACATATATCTTTGTTTCTAGCAACTTCGCCAGACTGGGTTATCTTCCAAGTCTAGGTTTGGCTTTTTAATGTATATATTTAACTGTATATATACTAACTTTTTAATTTTATCAAGCCCGGATGTCAAGCCCGAGGTAGTTTACTACTTTTATATATATAATTGTATATATATATATATATACATATATATATATATATATATATATATTTCTGACTTACTTCGTGGCCTTTTTATTGCTTTAATATATATATATATATATTAACTATATATATTATTATTTAAATTCCAGTTTGGCCTGGATTATTCTGTGGCCTTTTTACTATTTTTATAAATATAGATATACTTACATTTTCTGTCCGGGCACAGGATAGAATGTTCGTTGCCCTTTACAGCTTATATATATATATATTTAGATTTCGTTAAGCCTGGATTATTCCGTGGTATTTTACAGCTTTTATATATATATTTCAATTTTGACCAGCCTAGATTACTCTATGGCTTTTATACAGCTTTTATAAATATATATATATATATATATATATATATCCATTATAGTCCGAGTATCGGAATGAAAACCCACTGCCCTTTACCGCTTTTATATATATATATATATATATATATATATTCCAGTCCGAGAATCGGAGTGAAAACCCATCGCCCTTTACAGCTTTCGTATATATAATTATATATATATATATATATTTCTTTACTCATTTTGATTAAAATGATGCTATAAATATTCATTTTATATGAATCGGGACAGACATTTCTGCGAGCGAACTATATTTCTTTAAATATCGCCAACTCTAGCTTTAAAGTTGTTCAAAATAGGTCCAGACAAAACCGGGAAGCTAGAATGGCTGAGATTTACTTAAATCTAGCATTTTTCTAGTTTTAGTTATGAAAGCTATCTCGCGGCCCTTAGATCACTATCTAGTGGGAACGAGATGCTTCAGTTACATGCGAACTAGGATTTACTGATGAATCCTTGGTTCTGGCGATATCTGGATGTAAATATATATTTATGTACATATTTGAGATGTACAGATTTTATTGGCTTCTCTTTATGAGCCTAGGAATCATGGGATTCATGATCAAACTAATCAGAATCTGATTCCCACGATGGACAAACTCCACTTTATAGATGTACCCTGCCAGTTTTTCTATAAAATGTACATCCGTAAGACCTTAAAACGGTTATCCGGGTTTAAGGTCTCAATATAATTAGAATAATGGTTTGTCGTGTCAGAGTCACTCCGATGGTTGTCATGCCCATGAGAAGACTGACACTTGTATATATTTTGTGGTCGAGGATGCTTCGCAACCCGACAATCACCATTCGAATTGAACCAAAAGGCTGAAAAGATAAAAAGCAGAAGTATCAACATGCTTCAATTCCTATGTTAGTGTAAGGGTTTGAAACCTACTTTCAAAACATCATTTTAATAATCTTGTCTAAAAAAGAGACTTTTGCAAATCAAATCAAACCCTTCGTATGTAGGTTCAACAAAGCATGTCCATGCTTTCTATCGATCAAACATAGGCCCAAATTCTCCCAGCATTCACACACACACATTGCAGATTTAAAAGGGAAATATTGAAAAGATGTGTTACCGTGTTTACACGGGAGTTGTGGGGTTCCTAACACCTTCCCCACACTTAACCAAGCCCCCAAACTCAAAAATTCGGTTTCAAAGATCAAGTTTCAACTGTGTCCAGCAAATTGGCACTCCTTTCAAACAAACTCGGTTGAGTTGGTACAACCATTTCAAAACTACCAACTGGCGACTATGTAAAAAGTTCAAATCATCGACATGATACATGTTGGCCTTTTCCTAAAAAACCCCTTCAAAACCTTTTTCACAATAAAAAGAATAAGGGTAGACAAAACTTAGAAAGAGAGAAAGATTCTGGTCCAACTCGACTCGCAATTTTTCCACCGACGTTGACAGCTGGCGACTCTGCTGGGGACAGTAGAGGGCTTAGGCCGCGTTCAAATCTTTTTAAAATTTCCTTTTCGTATCTGCGTATGTGTGAATGATGTGTCTTTACATTGAATGAATGCGTGAATGCTACGTCTTTACATTGATTGAATGTGAATGAATGCTTTCCTACTTTATTAGTGTTTCGCACAATTATTAGTGCTTCGCACCAATGTCATCATATGCATACAGTTAGACGCGATGAATGTGAATGTATGTTGTGTGATTCCTCCACCAGGAGGCAAACCCGTCAGTGATACAGTAAGGTCTTCGAGGACGGCTAAGTCTTCGAGGCTCATGAAAAATCACCACTCAAATTCTCTCCAGTTGAAAGATCGGATTAATTTCCCCTCTAGTAGATTACGATGATCTGCGGACCATCATACTGAAAAAACCGCAAGAGGAACCTAAGATAGGTCAGCCTCTGATTAACCAAATCTGAAGGGAAGCCTCTTCATGTCTTTCCCTTTCAAATCAATGTAAAGTTTTTCAATTCCAATGTATATAGCACAATGTATATATCATAATGTAAATGTACATTCCCTATTTTGTACATCCTGTCATATTATCCTGTCATCAAAATATTTGACCTCTATTTTGCAGGATAAGAATAAAAAACCTCAAAAACACATCATGGCATGCATCTTATCCATACCTACCTCAGGAAATAGACACGCCTATGTTTTGTTATAGGTGAAAAATTGGTCCTATCACTAGATCTAAGACTAAGAAAGCACTAAGTCCATCTTCGGACATGACTTCCAGTGGTCCACCAGAATCCACCCCTGTCTCTAGGGAAGAGTTTGAAGGATTGAAGAACCAGATAGCCGAATTGGCCAGTTTCCTGAGAGAGCAAAGTAAAGCTCTTAAAAGAAAACAAGCACATGGTCACACAGAACCCGGTACACCCGGTGGAAGTCAAGAGACCGAAAAGACAGATACTCAAATTCTCGAATCACAGAATCATGATACAACCAACAAAACCCCTAAAATCACCATACTTAACAAAGAGAAGGAACCTGGTGACATTTTAAAGAAAGTCCAACAGATGGAAGAAACCATCTGGTCTATCAAATGGACTAAGGCATTTGGCAGTGTCAATTATTCTGACTTATGCATTTTCCCTGGGGCTCGTTATCTTGAAAAATTTCAAGTCCCTGATTTTGAGAAATACGATGGATTGGGAGACCCCTACACTCACTTGAAGGTGTTCATTGGAGAGCTCGGATCCTATACAGAGGACGAGAAACTCCAAATGCAGTTATTCCAAAAAAGTTTGACCGAAGAGGCTAGAGCATGGTATGCACGTTTGGACAACTCTAAAATTCACAGCTGGTAAGAGCTGGCACATGCCTTCCTCAATCAATACAGTTTCCAGTCTCAACTGGCTCCGGATAGATATTAAATAACCAAAATCAAGAAACAAAGTACTGAGTCATTCAAAGAATATGCTCAACGTTGGAGACGAATGCCGGCACATGTCACTCCACCTATGAAGTAGTCTGAGATAGTCATGACCTTCATCGACATTCAAGAAGCTCCGTATTATGAAAGGGTCCTAGCAGGCATAGGAAAGCCATTCTCAAAAATGATTAAACACGGCAAAATGGCAGAAATGGGGCTCAAATCTAGGAAGATAAAGGATCTAACCGCCTTAGAAGCTGTTGCCGAACATATCTAGTGTGGAAATTATGGGAGAAATCCCCGGAGGACACACAAGAAGAAAGACGAATAAGTGTCTTTAGTATTACAAGGACAGAATCAGAGGAGTGATTCAAGCAGCATGCCCATTCAAAGGAGGAACTATTCCCCTTCTCAAGCTCCAGCCCAACCTTCAAACCCTCCATACCAGAAAAATCTAGAGGCTAGGCATCGAAGAACTTTCACCCCCTAGGGGATTCACTCGAGAATGTGCTAAAACTTTTGACGGCACAAAAAAAGGTTGTGCAACTCCTTCCACCCACCAATATTGGTGGACGAAATTTTGACCCAAGCAAAAAGTGTGCCTACCATTCCGGAGCTCCGGGCCATGATACACAAGACTGTTGGTCTCTCAAGCACAAAATCCAGGACTTGATAGACAATAGAGAGATTGTGGTGACCAATTCGGAGCAGTCGCATGTACAAGACAATCCCCTCCCTCAGAACAAAGAAGAGGGTGTTAACATGATTAGCACGTAAAATGGAGAAGGATCCAAATACCTCCGATAAGTCAAAGAATCAACTCAATCCAGCCCAGACAGTTGGGAGTTATCAGAAGGCAGCTCCTGATTGAACAAGAGATTAAGTCTATCAAGGAACAAATTGGACAATTAGCAGAGTTGGTTGTATACCAACATCAAATTACTAGACAGCTGATAAACCAGACCAACTAGTCTGAGGTAAATCCTCCCACACTGGAGAACAGTCCCATGAGGGATCATTATCGGCTTCATGAACATGAACCCTGGGCCGACAAGATGGCCAAGGAGGAGAAGTTCCAGGCTGGTCGGGAATTCGCCTTTCAAAGGAATTTCACAAACTTGAATCAACCAATGAAAGAGATCCTCCAGATGTTAATCAATGGGGGAATGGTTGTAGACATATTACCCTCAGTAAATCCTCGATCCATAAATTCAAGCCTGACAAGATCTGTCAGTATCACTCCAATGCTCCCAGTCATGATACTGAAGATTGTTGGGGACATCATAACTTGATTCAAAATATGATTGAAAGTGGTGAACTGATAAGAGGAAATCAAGATTATGACCTTCCTGAGAAGAAACTCTCTTTATTCCCCCTACATGGAATTAGGATACAGTGGCTGTTATTTCCTTCGATAAGGAGCCAGCCCTTACACCCTTAGTATTGCCAGGGAAGAGATCCAAAATCTTGTGAAGTTAGTGGCACCTGAACCTTTGATATTGCCATTCAGACCCCAGTATCCAATGATCTGTCTGAAGAGAGTCCCATAGAACTACGGGAACGATGAAGGTTCCACCTCCAACAACATTGCTATTGTACCAAAAAAGAATCCATTGTACCTGCCTCAGCAGGTAATCAAAGCAGTTATCAAGGCCAAAGAAAAGGTGGCCGAAGAGAAAATTGAAGAGTTCCTCAGTAAAATGGGACACAATGAAATCAAAGTGGTGCAAAGCCTCAAAGATGCACCCAAGAAGATGTCCATCCTAGGTCTGGTGTTATTATCAGTGGATCATCATAACATTCTTGTGAAAGTACTGGAAGAAGCCCATCTTCCAAAGACAGTGGATGCCGAGAAATTTCGTCACGTGGTAGAACACATCTTCAACAGCAGTGTGATATCTTTCTCTGATGATGATATACCTGCAGAAGGGACGGGCCATCGCAAGTCACTACACATAGTGGTGATGTCTTTAGGGTATGTGATCGGAGGTGTGTTGATAGATGGAGGATCATCCCTAAACATCTATCCCTATGACACCTTGGAAAGAATAAAGATTAACCCGAACTTGATTAAGACCAGTCATATGGTCATCCGGGCATTCGATGGATCTCGCCGAGAGGCTATGGGAGAAATTGAGCTTCCCCTGGATATTGGTCCGCACACTTTTTATGTATCTTTTCAGGTGCACAACTTCACCACCGAATACAACTTGTTGCTGGGAAGGCCGTGGATCCATATGGCAGGAGCAGTTCCATCCACCCTTCATCAGCAGCTTAAGTACATTATCAATGGCAACCTAATCACGGTGAATACCTAACCAGAATACATTGTCATCATACAAGGAGATATGCCGGTGATCAGCCTAGATGCAGGGATTAAACCTACTAGTTTTCAAGCCTTGGAGGTGAGCGATACTCAGTACCTACCAGTTGGGGCACCATCTTTGAAGCCTAAAGTCTCCCCCCAAAGTAATAACAGTGGGCCAGGAGATGGTATCTTTGGGTTTCCATCCTGGAGAAGGGTTAGGAAAGAATTAACATGGAATCAAGAGTCTGGTGCAAATCCCGAGTCAGTCGTGGAAAGCCGAATTGAGTTATTTATCAAGGTCAAACCACCGGAACCCACATAAGCATCCAAAGGCTCATGCTGCCACTATACTATTGCCGACCCTCACTGATACAGGGTTTGTGAAGCCAATGAGGAAGATTCCTATTGTGATATCAGCTATGCTGTTTCCTCCAATCATACCGGTATGTGAAAGAAAGACCCCAAAGCCTGAAAGGGAGAGTAAAAAGGGAAAAGAAAAGCTCATGTACGAAGGACGAGACCCATTTGCTAACATGCGGGTTCTCATACACTACATGGGTATGAATGATGATATCCCAGACAGTGACAAGGAGGAGCAGATCCAAATTCCTCGCATCAAGAGAGAAACAGGAGGCAGTTCAAAGAAAAACCCTGGTCCTATTTTTGAAGGATGTCTTAGTCATCATCCGAGATAAGGCAGGCGAGCACAGTTCCTTGATCCTCCCTGTTCATGAGGATCTGACCCTGGATAACTAGAGCAGCATCCCTTGCCTCACTCAAAAAGGGTAAAAGGGCAGAGAGTCTGTCTGCCCTGTAACATGGTTTTATTTCCTGCTTAGTATATTACACAGCTATAACAGTAACTTTTGTCATACTTTGACAAATGCTTTGTATGTTTAAACAGTTGCATATATTAAAGCGAAAGCATTTTGTTTTCAGGACTCCAAGATTGGATTTGTTTGTCCCTGATGATGAGATGCCAATCTGTCACAGTGACTACAACTTTGATGTAAAACTGAACTTCGACTTGATGGAAGTTGATCAAAAGGAGAAAGATGACTATAAGGTGCCTGAGGAAATCAAAGAATGGGTCGAAGACAAACCCAAACCAAACCTCGACCAAAACATGAAGACATGATTGGCCTGTCTGTAATGCCCGAGAATTTTTGAATATTATTAAATGAATATATTAATGGAAATGAATATTTATTCGAATATAAATATTTATGTGTTATGAGATGAGTTAATTCAAATGATTTCAAATTGAATTTATAATAATTGAGAAGAATGTGGAGTTTACGATAAGCTCGAAGAACACCTTGTGTGGCGCGATAATAAGAATTGTGATTTAAATAATTTAAAGGATGAAGGAATTATTAAGTGAACAATTAATCAATATTAATTGTTAATTTATTGTTATTAGGAGAAATAGAATATTAATGGGTGATTAATTAATAGTATGTTGACTTATTATTATTGCTGGTATAGAATAATAATAAGTAAATTGTTTATAAATATAATAAGTTTTATATTTATTTAAATAATTGTTGTTATGGGTGATATACTACTCTTAAGTAATTAATTGATAATATGTCGATTAATAAGTAAATGATTTATAAATATAATAAGATTATATTTATTCGATTAATTGTTATGTGCCAAGCATGCGATAATTAAATATGTAATATATAGTAGTCACATATATATTATATAAAGTGTAAAGTGTAACGTGATTATATTCTATATATAAACTATATAGTAAGATTAAATAAATTATATGAGTTACATAATAAGGTTATGTGACAATAAGTGGTGTGGGTGAACATTTGTGGGTACCTTGTTATTATTATAATGAACCAAATGAATAATTGTCATTCAATAAATATCGCAATATTTGATATAATTGAATAATATAGTTCATGATAATAAGGAAGATAATACCCAATTGAATTAAATTCGGTATGATAAAATGTACATGGATTATATATGGATGTGTATAATCCAACTTGCTATCATGTATAATGTTATCCATGTGCAACCTAAGTATATAATATGTGTATATATAATAGCCTAAGTGTATATAACATGTATGTGTATAAACTAAGTGTTATATTACATTGCCAATTGCTGAGCTTTTTGCCTTATCCCATAATAAGAGACTCATTCTATCCTCATGTGTATGGTAAAGGCTAGCCTAAGCCTATTTCCTCCTCAAACTCAGCAAAGATCATAGCAATGATTCAATGGGGAGTGGCCTTCATGATGATTATCACCAACTACTCACCAACTTCTTCTTAACCACCCTGTAATCAAACATTCCCGTTGGTTTATTTTGGAGTGCAAAAGCTTTGTCTGTATAATATTTCTTCTATTAATATAGTTCCCCTCCTTCATAATCCTTTTGCTGAGAATTTCTAGTAAGAAAGAGTAGGGAGTGAGCATATATATATATATATATATATACATATATCAATAGAGGGAGAAGTTTGAATTAGCAGCAAGCTTAATTGCAGAGGTATAATTTCCATTCCTTATTCTTCATTTCATAAACTTCTAATTTCTTGAAATGGAGCATGATTTTGATGATAATATGATTGGGAAATGTTTGTTAGTTGATATGTTAGCTTATAAGTATGTTAGTAAGACAATGCAGTTGCTTAGAATTGAATTCGTAGAGAAATTTGGAAATTGGCTTAACTTCTGCCGAAGCAGAAGCCTGTACAGTGCTGGCCGAGACCCGGCGCAGCTGCGCCAGTTTTGTACTAGGGCGCAGCGCAGCTGCGGCAGTCCTTGATTTCAGATTCTGATTATGCTGAAATCTGTTAAAGTGCTAGTTAGTTAATATGGCTTAAACAAGCATGCTAATAAGTTTGACATGCCTATATGAGTACATTAACATAACGTGAACATGTTTTACTATGTTTACATGCATGATTGATGAAAAGTTATAGTTTTCAAAATAAACTTAGAATTTTTAAAATGAACTTTGATATATGAATACTATGTTTATAGCCTGACCTTGAGTATGTTTATATGGCCTAGAAATGCATGAAGAAAATGTTAACTTGCGTATATATGTATCATAATGTAGCATGAACATGTTAGATCCCATTAGTGAACATTACTAACGAAATATGAGCTTTAAACATGGACTTTGACATGTTATATTGAGATTTAGATTTTGATATTTTTAAACATGTTTGATAGTGCTTTTAAACATCAATAATATATCATGCATGTGCACACATTATGTAAATACCATGAAAGTTAGTTAAGTACAAATGAAACATGAATTAAGCATATTTTCAAACCAATAAAGATACTAGTTATGCATATATGACATAGAAACATGTGAGCATGCTTATCAACAAAATATATGACTACCTTATATGTTTAAATGACAAGCATAATAGCTTATGTGAATTCATGGCGTTATAAGGCCTTAAGTTCTTAAAGGTGTTAACAAAGAACCATGTCATGAAAGATTGAACTTAGATGGACTTGACAAGCATGAAAGGACCCTTAACATGTTTATATACTATGTGGCGTTGAATGCTTACGTGTTGGTTAGAAACAGTAGGGCAGCAGCCCAACCCTGGTCAGGCCAGGGGACAGCGCAGCTACGCCGTCCCTAAGCTTAACCAGGGCGCAGCTGCGCCAGGCTGATTTCAGAGTTTATGAGTTTGCTTATTTTGGTTTTAGCAGTTAACCTATTATGATGCCTAAGCTGTTAAAACTTGGTCAGATCCCTACTAATACATGTTTACAAGTGTAGGTAGTATAACGTAATGATGTTTAACTTATAAAAGGAACTTTAGAGATAGTAGTGGCATAATCGACTTAGTGTTATGAATTGTTATAATAACATACGTGTATAACTATATAATTGAGTTAGAACAGTATGTTTATATCTAACTTACATATCGAGCTTGAGTACCGAATGTGCTTAGCTAATGAATATCCTACGTATATTATAATAGGATTCGAAAGTGTTGATTAACTTTACGTGGTTAAACTACGCATAAGGCAAGTATCTAAACCTTATCTCTTTGGATGCAAGTTCTCTGACTTACACTCTTTTATTGTGCAAGTTTCCTTGAACCTGTTCTTGTATTATTAATTGCAAGTATCCTAACCCTTGCATTTACTTTATGCAATGGATCCTTGTGAAAGCAAGTTTTCTTACTTACTCATTTAAATTGAGTTAGTATGCTTATTGAATAAACTCTTGTTTCTTTTAAGGTTTATGAAAGCTATAATTCATGTTGAACTTAGTATTGTTCTTAAATATCGTGAAAGTGTCGATGCCATTTGATTCGGCTAGACTATATGCATATTCAAGAAAACTATCCAAACCAATTGACTAGTGCAGAATCTTTGAAAACTGAGTTGAACAACCCTTATGGTAAGGGGAGTGTATATATTGTTGGAAACCCAAAACACGCATGAAAATTATTGTGGTGTTATGCATAACATGAAGTATTGTAGACTGATCTTCTATCATACTTATTATTTTTGGGTTATCATTTTAATATTGATAATTCTAGTAGATGTTCAATAGTCCTTAGTGACTGCTCAGTATAAATTATTTTATCCAGTTGGATACGTTGATAGTCTTTGAATTCATATATATCTTTTGGTCTATAATGAACTATCATTTCATATTCCAAGGT